>VWZO01002746.1:0-228348 GCA_013396975.1 Bucco capensis | reverse complement strand
AGCTCTCTAACGTGGCCACTAGAATGTTGTGGGGGACTGTGTCAAAGGCTTTGCAGAAGTCCAGATAAGATCACATCCACAGGTCATCCTTTTTCCACTGAGGTTCTCTCACGTAACACAAAAATACAGTTACTCAGAGTTCATTCTAAACTAGGTCCTAGACTTTTTTTTTAGTAGAGATAAATTTCTTCAGTATGTCTTCACAAGAAAAAAACTCAAAACAAACCACAAACCAATCAACCAAACAAACAAAAAACAGAAACAAAGAATGCCAACCCATGAGTTTAACCGCAACACACCCAGCAGAATCCAGACAGCTTACAAAAAATTCACATCATTAAAAATGTGGTGTGCAATGATGTAAATAAATAAAGGATACATTCAAAAATTTTGGCCTATATATATCACGTTCAATGAAGGCAAGGCTTTTGGAAACCAGCTGTGTTTTCACTTTTTGTCCTCGCAGAATGATTTGCATTGTTGGCTTCAGATACAAAATACTGCAATAAGCCTACAAAACACAGTAACTCCTGTTAATTAAAAAACCTTCAACCTCAAGATAAGACTATTTTGTGATACACATTATGTTCAGAAAGACAAATTCAATTTTTAATTAAATTTTTATGAAATGTAGTTTTTCCAGAATCTAGAAAAATAGGAAATACAAATGTGCCTAATAAGCATACACATATGACAAAAAAATGAACAGAAATTGAAGGACAACTTTTATGAACATGACAAGTTAATGAGGCATCCGAAGAGGCAGTTTTACCACTAAAAGAGCTCTCAAACATAAGCTTCTTTTTATCCCAAGAGTTTAAAAATTCTTCTACAAACTTAAAAATAACAAACAAAAGCATGTTAACGCTGTTCCAAATGACTACATATTATCATAGCCCAGTAACAACTATGCAATCTTACGAGTAGGTAGATGTATGAATTTAATTTATCACTATATTTACAACTTCTAATAATTGAAGTGGATACAGGACTTCATGTCACAGAGTGATTGAAGGTTTTAGTTCAACTGGAATAATACTTCTGATTATCATCCACAAGAAGTGCCCAAAACACCTAGCAATTCCAGATGTACTTTCTAACAAAAAGAAGCCTTCAAAGCTTATAAATCTATAGCGAGACAACAGTCACATCAGTTAGCCTACAGAAAAGCCTTGTCCCTGTCTGCATCCATATATTAAAACAATTGAGCTGCTTCCCCATTCCTTCACCTCTTTTTGAAACCTGGAAATGACACTTTGCCAACCAAAATCTATCCATTTTAAAAGATCCACATGGGCACAGCATCAGTATGTATACCTGCACTACAGTGGAATGTTTACTCTGCTGACAACCATATGCCCCTCTATTTCATTTCTAAAGCTACTGATCAGATTTCTTTCTTGCTCCTTAGTGGATAATCACAGCTACTTTAACAGCAAAAGCTAACAGCAAGACTATGTAAAACCCAGTAATTTTCTTCTACTCAGCAAATCTTACCCAAGTTCACAAATGAATTCCCAAACTGAAGAATTACTTCCAAAGAGAATTTTCAAAGTTAACATTAAAACATTTAAATTCTGACACACGCCCTCTGCCCTCAATCAATACTTCCATAGTATAGTACATTATATTAAACCAAAAACATACACCCTCCAGCTTCCAAAAATAAGTTTAAAAAAGGTTTTACATACTCGCAGTGAGTAGTCACTTTCTGGAACAATCTGGTCCAGTCTCTCTTGTTTTTTATATCCTCTTTTGCCTGTTTCATCTAAATCTTCTGGAATTCTGATGTCGTATTTATCCTTGTCAAAGTCAAACTCTGGTTTTTCATTTTTATCTCTAAGAAATAAGATTAAAGATATTAATTATGACAAAAATTGTGACATGGAAGTTATCCTGCCTAGTCAGTTGAGTTCACTCTACTTTCTTTCGCTCAAGTAATGAAGTGATGCACACTCCTAAAAATAAATGAGGGCCTACCTAGGCAAGATAAATTAGTTTCTGAAGTATAAAGAAGGTGAAGTTTTTCTTATGGAGTAGGTGGCAAGAAAAAACAACCACTTTTAGTAAAAATTCTGTTACCTCCAACTTTTTTGAACTAAAAATCTCTTAAGCTAAGTAAGTGAATCAGAGCTCTAATACTCACAAGAAACTGATGAAATAAAAACAATCCAAACTTTTCATCTGCTATAATGGACCTGTAACATTTAATCTGTACTGATCCAGGTGTAGTTTTCTGACCACCTCCTGCCTATCCCCCACCTTCCTTCCGATGGGTAACAATAACGAAACTGAAGCCCAAGCTAGTTTCTTGCCAAATCCACAGGACTGAAGCAGTTCACAATTGCTTCCTATGGATACCTTGTTATTTCAGGTATCTAAAACTACAGTAAGCTAAACACTTAGGAACATAGTAAAAGACATCTTCCCAACCAGTAAGTTCCATCACAGTTAAAGGCATGCCAAAGCTTTTCTGGATAGAACACCAGATCCTGCTGATATTCCTGCTGATAAGGTAGCAGCAAAGTAGGAAAGAGAATGAAGATGGGATGTGATGACACCATTTGCAACTGCTACAGCAACAGCTGTTTAAAGAAAAAAAACAACAAAACCACACCCACAAAAAAGCCAAGCAAGTCAAAGCTAAGAAGGTCTAGAAATCTATACTGCTGTGAACAATCCCACAGAAGCAAGCAGATAAGATAAATATACACAACTATATTTATTTACTTGGATTTCTATGTTTTATGATAAACAATTAAGTAATTTAGAATGGTCTAGATCATTCCAGAAGGATACTGCAGGATACTTTAAAAGCCAATAATACTTGCTTGTACATAAAAATACTATGTTTGAACTTTTGCATTCATAATTTCATAGGTTTGAAATAAGATTTATTATTTATCTACTGCAATTTTCCTTCTGGCAAAAGCAACAATATCTTATCAAAGGAAACTAGGAATCCTTTACATTCTCCTTCCCTCTGCTTTGTTACTTGAGATATTAAGCAACAGCTTTCATGCAATATTACAGCCCTTCAGCCGTGTGAGCTAGTCTAGTTTCCCAGTTACATCTAACTGTCCACAGTCTTTTGGAATTATTCCACAAAAAACCCAAACTTATATGTTTGCATACACTGAAAGATAGAACGACTAAATGAGAGATACAAGAGATTGGATGACTTTTTACCTTCTAAGATTCCAAATGATAATTCTTGTTCCTTTTTTTCCTATTATAGCATCGAGCTCTGCCAGTAATTTCTCCTCAGTAGAAAATAAAGAATGTGTTAAGATGGCCTTCAGGCTGTTTTTGGATTTTGCTGGATCACTTATCTGTCGTAAGCATTATGATAAGGAGAGTAACTTTGAATGAAGTAGGCTTTCAGAAGATGAGGAAACTTCTGCAACATATCCTGTACTCACTGCAGATTCTTACTCCCCATCTGAGAGCTCCTACAGATTTAAAGGCTTTAACAAATTATAGCCTGCCTTGCATCTTACAATTTAGAGTATCCATAAGACTAAACAAGAAGATTTCCTTTACTGATATTAGCATCAAAATTTTGCTTGTACTCAGAACTCCTCATTCAGAAACTGCTGGAAGGATATGGTGGTTGTCGAATGTCACTATAGGAACCATGACATGTTCTGCTTTTACGGCTTCAAGGAAAGTCTGAGATAACAAGCCCACACTCATGGTTTCACCATTTTTGGTGAAGACTATTGCATCTTTTCCCAGGCGCATGGACCCTGATTTAAAGCCATTTCCATACAGTCCCACCGGAACACGGCCATTCATCACAGATTTCTCACTGAAGCCAAAACTGAAACATATGAAAACATTAGAATGTAAAAATCCCTAGAAAACGTGAAAATCCAAAATGCATGCAAGACTTACTAAATTAAACTTAAACACAATGAGCTAATCTCTAGAACAAGAGATCAGAGACTACTGTAAAATTAAACAATGTACATTTAAGCATAATCCATTAGCATTGCTAAAACCATACTGCAAGAATTCAGGGAAATTTACTTTCATTTTCAAGTAATAAAAAGTAGTATCATTTGTCTGGAATTATACAATAAGCATTTTTACAGGATTCTAGCAGCTACCCTGTGTCTTCAAAATAAATACTAAGAAAAAGCCCTTAAAGTTTTGGGTTTCTTCCCTCCACTTGCTTGAAAATGTGTGAGCTACAAATCTTGCATTAGTAACTATACATTATATTTAAAGTAAACCAGGTAGCTGTATAAGGAACATGGAATTTAGCAAGCAAACTATGGGGGGGTTGGACTAGATGACCTCCAGAGGTCCCTTCCAACCCTAACCATTCTATGATTCTAATTATGGTTTGTAATAGAAAAAGAAAAATAATTTGAATTCAAGCTTGCTCGAGTTTAAACCCAGAATTTTACCTGAAAGTAGAGCAATCTTTCATAGTAAAAGAACAACTGAACAGTAACCTCTGCACTAACTGTAGAAATAAGAGTTGCAAAGATCAGTTCAAACTGTATAGAATATTTAAAGATAGACAAACCACATCAATGTAATTATTATTCCCTTCAGCCTTCCACAATACCTTCTATTTTCAGTACTCCAAAAGGTCTGAACTGAATCTCCCTTTTTCTCTTGCTTGCTAACTTAAACTAAACTAAAATAAAAAAAATAAAAGTAAAAAGATAAATTAAAATCTCCTTAGTTGTGCCAAAGGGCACTACAGAAAGCTTACACAGCACAGGAAGTTCAGTGGGAAGGTTGACAGAAAGATAAAGAAATTGAGATACTGTGATACAAAATTGCATGAAAGTTTTACTAGTATCTGCCTGTTTTAAAGTCTCACTTTGATAATTGTTCACCCTCAGATATGTTGTTTATAAACAAAATTAATTACGAGATAACAGAATAAGATAAACAATAGCAGAACAAGAAACTGTAATTTTTGTAAGAAAAAAATGGCAAAAGAGATTATCCACCTTAGCATTTTGTGCAGCTTCTCCGAGTTCATGCCATTACCATTATCAGTGAATGTCAAGCAAATATTGTCATTTATCACTGTTTTGTCTATCCATATCTGTTTAGCGCTCACATCTGGATCATAAGCATTATCTAAAGAGAAAGAAAGCAAACAAGCGTGGGATACCAAGAAGCAAAAATTAAAAAGTTTAAGCATGAACATATTTTAAACTGTTTAATTCCAGGCAAGGTATCAGATAGTAACTCTTCCAAAGTTACTTAAATGCATATGTAGCAAACAACAGTATCTCATCTAGCAGGAATACGTATGTAACCAACCCGCCTAATGTTAGGCTTTGAACACTGCTGAACAGCTACATAGAGTAGCTGTCCCTAACTTTATTATGGTGCTACAGTTGCACAAATGCTTATTTGGTGAATACAGCAGCCTACTTTGGGTCTATGATCCTGAAGAGTCACATGCTAAAATAATGGAGCTCTAAAATTGCAGCTATTTTTCAGCTCCACCGTTAGGTATGTAATACAGTTGCAGAAGTTTTGTGCCGACACAGATATACGTATTTCAGCTAAGTCACTGAATATCAGTCAACTTCTGCACAGAAGCAGAAAGTCATAGGTTTTAATACAGTAAATGTTACACTAAAACCTAAGTCTCCTAAACTACTATCATCTTCTTAGATGACAACACTAAAATATTACAATGAAACAGTTGCATAAAATCCAGGCAAACCTTGCCTGAAAACAACACACAATTTCCCAGCTGTTACAGAGGACAGTAACACATAGGCAAAAATTTAGGTGGAGATGAGAGGTTCAAATGTGAGAACAGAAAACGAAACTAAGACAAGTTTTTTCCTTTCATTTACTGTCTCCCAAGCAGCTATTGAATTATGTACTTTCTCCCAGCCATGCAAATACCTCTTCTGACTGGTTCCCAGGAGGCTAGGTTATTGTCCACAAAGACTGTGGCACATCACTAATACACATGGCTACATCTTACCTGTGCAGGCCTGTGGCCTTTTTAATTAGGACAACAGATTTGAAATACTATCACAACTTCAGATAACCAAATTTGAGACACTAAAAAGAAAGGCAAGCAAAAAAAATCTGAAGCCAACTCCCCACATTCCAGATACTTCTGTGAAATCTGGAATGACTCCACATGTGCAGTGGATTTAGGTGAAAAAAAGTTGCTGCTCTGCTACCACATCACTTCCATATTAACAGAGCTAAGCATCACAAAAATGTATTTTGCTAGCGAAAACTGTTTAAATCTAAGAAGGTACGACTTCCACAGAAGGGAAGTACAAAATGCTTTTTGTTTACAAGATTTGGAAGTGCTTGCAGCATTACTACTGCAAGTGAAACCGAAAGCATGGCTCCACGAACATTTCTTGGCAGCAAAACTAGTTTAAATTTCATCTACCCTAACACTATTTTCTCACATCTTTATTCCTCCTTCCCCCAGCACTGTGGTACTCATGGAATTTGTGAGAGGGGGGAAAGCACAAAGGAGTGGTGGGTTGTGAAGGCACAGCAGGAAGCACTGTCCCTACCCCACAGCCTGTTCTGCGGGTTCAACTGAGGGCCATAAACAAACATCTCATGCCAACACGGTGGCCTATAAAAAGGAACCACGGCTTGGTAGCTTGCTTTTTATAAGCATGAAATACAACTTGCATCCACAGTGAAAAAGTTCATAAAATACTTCCGCATCAACAAAAGAGGGCATTTCAAGTACAGTTGGAAGTTTGGAAGTATTCTTCTAAAACCACAATTTGTGGAAGTTCTCCAATTTGCTAGCTCACCATCTTTCTCTAGATGTTCCATTTACCCTCTCTCAAGTATCAACATTAGATCACCTAAATTTAATCTGACTGAGGACAAACAGGAGAAGCCTGCAATATAACCATCAAAAAGTTGACAGGAGGGACTAGAGCTTAAATGGCAAATTACAGCATACAGATCATTAATGTTTTAGGCAAGTTCATATAAACTGAAACTCAGGCCTCCATAATGTAACTCAACTTACATAATCTGATATTTGACATATGGCACAGCCTTACATAGCATGCAAAAAAGATTTCACAAAATTTATTTATATCAGCATGACTAACCCAAAGCCCTTACAACTAATACCACACTACTATACTTTTGAAGTTTTGTTAAAGCAACACATATGACCAACCAGAGGCAAAGTGACAAGATAAGTTTGCGTGCTTTGCACAGCACATCTACCACCACTCCAGCCCCATACACCATGAGGTTATGAAACAGCTGCAATTACTTAACATACTGTTACTGTCAAGACAGCCAGCCCTCAGCCCTCCCCAGAGCCATGTGGTTCTGGCTTCCTCCTTTGTGACTGCTCTAGCCTTAACTTGCTGAAAAATTCTTACGTGCTTTTGTTAGGTTAATTTTCTGGATTAGCAACAACAAAACTCATGTACAGGAAGAGAAAAACGTGTGACCAGAAGAGTTGCTCCCTTTGGCAGCAGCAAACAACTAGATAAGCTTAGCACGTCTTTCCAAATCACACATTTATTTAACTGGTTCCTTAAAATAAAGTCCGCTAATCATTCCTTACCTCGAGAAACAAGATATCCAGATAACCACTATTCAAAAATCAAAAGCAAGACAACCAACAGGATCTAATAAAATAAAGATACACAAGCCCTAGCTAGCAGCAGACAAGGAGACAATAAAAAAGAGTAGAAGTCTCAGGACACTGATGGATGTACCATTAAAAGGAACCACTGAAGTATAAAACTGTGCAAAAATTACTATTGGATGAAGCATTGAAGAAAAGGGAAAGGTCAAAGTTGATGGGAGAAGAGTGGCATATGGGTGGGGAAGAATAACACAGGCTGCTGGTCAGTATGCTTGTAAGGTTGGACCCTCTGACACTCTGCTGTATGTTTTTACTAAACACTATTTCTAACATTTTCCTGGGTGAATGTGCTCTCTATTCTCAGTGTGTGCCTGGATGCATTTGTTCTGCTAGAAAACTTCAAGCAGGACAAGCCGGCAAGTTTGAAGAAACCAGCAACCACTGAGATTCAAAGTCTAACCAGAGGCTTGTAAAAAGCCCAGGACACAGATACCAGAAAGATATCCAGGTCTTGGTGAAACACCCTAAAATGTGAGTGAGCATGAGTGATAAGTAAGTGAAAGCACACGTATCCACCACTAATAAACTTCAAACCTCATTACCCAGGAAGCAGGAATATGATAAAAGCTATTTGTGCTGTTCATGTTTTGAGCACTGCTTAAGTTTACGCGAGTTCTCACAAAGTTACTGTCCTGTCTGTGACCAGCTGTGCCTGTAAACAATGAAACTGGCCACACACCTCTTTGGAATCCATGCTCAGCCTTACTACTCTCAGGGCCTGGGAATGGTAGGCTTGCATATGATGGACTATAAGAGAAGAGATTCACTTGGTCCCAGAGTCTTCTGCATTAAGAAATCCTTACTAAAATCAGTAAAAAGGATCAGGTAGATCTTACAAGGCCCCTGCAACTGATGTTAGGTAGTACATATACTGCTAAGAAACAAAAAAGTCAATCAGGCTGTACCAAAAAAATACAGTGTAAGATTCTGAATGGTAAGGACAGGATTAACTCCTTCTTCTACCTGAAGGAAAAAAGTTCTATATCAGGAAAAAGTATGACAATCAAGTACTCAGCAAACTATTTATCCACATACCTATAAGTTCTGCAATTGCACTGAAAGGCCAGGTGTGACTGGTAGAGTTGGTATGCAAGAACTTTGGACAAAGCTGAAATAAACCACAAACAATGGCATTAGTTTACACTCTTCTATGATAGCAAGCTGGAAAACAGTATTTTAAATAAAGTAAAATTAAATAAAACATTTTGTACAATACTACCATTTGTAATTTAATTTACCCAGCTGTCAGCAACAACTAATCAGCCCATTTTGTCCTTAACACTTCACTTCATCAAAGTATCACTTTAATTAGGTCATGAAAAACTTAAGTTCAGTATGTACAGTAAGAAATAGTCCACCTCTCAAAAATGACAGACAGCTTTGGGAATTCTAGTTTTCCAGGAAAATCAAAACTCTTGCAGATCATACACAAATCACATTATCACTGAACAACCTGTCTTATCTTACAAACATATTTCACAGCTTCTTGGGGAACAATCCCACTGCCATTTTCCTCCTCTCCCTCCCAGTTATATTAGTGCAGTTACATGCCTGTGTAATAAGCCACATCAGGGAGCTGATCCAAATTAAAAACATTTTTTAAAATCTTATTTTTAACCTGGATCATTTCCCTGATCTTGCAACTGAACAAAAATTTTACCAGTGCAAGAGAAGATAAATGCCAGTGTAGAAATGAGTTACCAAGCCTACTCACATTGCCTATACTATTTATACATGCTTCTGAAACTAATGGAAATATATTGGTAAAACCCAAGGTATTTCCAAAGAACAGCTGCTGGCAGAAGAGACTGCGACCATCAGCTCTCCATTGTTCTCCAGAAAATAGAGCCTTTTACACTGTAGGACACATCCTGTTAAAAAACTACATGAGTTGCTTTCCTTCTTTCGTGAAAACCTACAAACCCTACAACTTTCACTGGAAACAGACTGAATGTAAATTTTCTGTTATGACTACTGAGAAAAAAACCCCAATCTGCATCCTAAAAATAATTCACAAAGCTATCAATTGCACCAAGTTTAGCTTAGATTTCTCATCTGCAGGAGTTCAGCTTGCAAAAGTGATTTCAACTTCAGAATAATTTTAAACCTATTGTGCTATGCAGTTCTTTTTGCAAAGGCTGATTATCAATGCTCATGTATTTTTCCCTTAAAGAGGATTAATAATACATCAAAAATATTTTTTAAACATTGTGTTATCTACATAAGAATACTTCTCTGACAAAATCTGACAAACGATGCATTTCAAACACAAGAATTAAAGACATGAAATAAAAGTGTAATTATTGAACTTCAAGTAGATTGCCATGATTGTAGAGGTTAGCTATAAAAATAGTTCACATTAAGGTAATTCAAGCAGTGCTGAAAATACACTAACACGTTTTTCACTCAAATGTTTCACAAGTTACTACTGTAATGATCCAGCTTCATTACACTATTCTATAAGTAAGGTTATGAACGAGGTGTTTGCAACTCTAACCATGACTTATGAGCACTGATAGCTTAAATGAGAAAGGCTTAAAACCCTGTCCTGTTTCATCAACGACATAGCAAACTAAAAAATATCCTTAATTTCATTTGCATTAGAAAAAATGACCAACTGCCAAAAAAGGTCAGCCACAAGCAATAGTTTGCCTGAAAAGCACAATACAGTAGTGGATTTAACCGCATTCACATTTATCGCCCTTGTTAAAATGTAATTAGGCCTCCTGCAAAAAGTAGTTAAGACTTCAGGTTATTACTTCCAATTAGAGATCTCTATGTCCACAACTAATTACATCACAACAACGGACTGCGAAATCCCCTCCGCGCCCAATAACCAACAAAACCACAGACTCTTAGCTTCCTCTCCCGCACAGCCCCAGCTAACCTCGCCGATTTTGCGCCGGGGTCGATGGCGGGCCCCCACGGCCTGCCATGACCCTGCTCACCGCGGCCCCACGGAGGGCACCCCGTGGGTGCTGCTTTTCTCATCGGTAAAGCGTCCAAGCCACAGCTCGCCATGGGCTGCCTGAGGACACTGTCAGGGACAGCGTACGAGGAGAAAAAAGTCTAAGGCAAAGAGCGATTGCTGGTTTATTTTAGGCGAAGCCCGCGCTTCCCAACACTGGGCCGACAACTTTTTACCCCCGGAGAGGGCGAGGCATCGCTCCCGGCTTTCACCGATGGAACGCAACGAGCCGCTGGAGCAGAACGGCAGCTCCCTCCTCCCCACAGCGCCCTGCCCCCAGCGAGCTGCCCGCCCCTCAACCGCCGCGGGCCTCGCACAGACAGCCTCGCTCCCTCCCCGCGGCTGCCAGACCCCCGTAGTGAGGGCTCCAAGGGGTAGAAGAGAACATCTTCTCAGGAGCCCTCCCCCGCCCCCGCCAACCCGCTGAGCCGCTCACCGCGCTGAGGAAGATGCCTCCCTCTGTTTTCGCCGCCATCTTTAATGCCGCAGCGCGAGCCGGGGTGGAAAACACCCTGCTACCGCGCTTCCGCCTCTCCCGCTTCCGGCAAACACGGCGCCCACTCTCCGGGACAGGCGGGACCTTGGCGCCCAGGCCACGCCCCCTTCCGGCGGGTGGTGACCCCAGGTGGAAGGCGGGAGGGTCGTGGAATCGCTATGGTTGGAAAATCATAGAATCGTAGAACAGTTACAGCTGGAAGAGACCTTGAAGATCATCGAGTCCAGCCTTTGTCCCAGCCCTATCAACCCACTAAACAATCATAGAATCATAGAACAGTTCCAGCTGGAAGAACATTTCACGTACCAACACATGAAAATGCTTTATAAAGCAATACATTAACTTGGTTAATACTAGCAAATCTTAAGTTTCTTACAGTTTTCATTCACAACATTTATCAAAACTTTTTTCTTCCAAAATACAGAAAGTTATTGGCAACAAAAAGTCACCTAGATTTTCTTGTATAAATAAGTGCTGCATGGATGTCAGGAAGGACATCACTGAAGGAAAAAAACCAAGGTTCAAAAGGCTATGCAAACTCTTAGCACATTTTGGATATTGCCAAATATTTATTTACTGATAGGAATGGAACATCCACAGGCCAAACCCTGAGGTGCTAACAAGCAGAAGTGTGAAAAGGCTGAGAAAGAGTCCAAGTATTACCATCCGTCCAAACTACAGATGTGGCAGGTACTTTCTCGGTTTCTCTAGGACATTCAGGAATTTCTCTCGTGTCATTTCTCTGGATTTATCCAGTCCCAGCTAATAAGCCAGGTTCTGCAGGCCATGAACTTTTTCCATTAGGTTAGCAGTAGTAAGACTCCACAGCTCCTTTAACATATCGATATCCTCATTTTCTAATTCAGCCACGTGCAGACCTGGAAGGAAGGCGGTTCACATCCTGACCAAAGGCTGCAGCAGCCCAGGCATGGTGGTGGCCTGGGGGGACAAACCAGGATCCCCTGGGGGCGGCAAACTAGGAGCTGCTGTTCTCATAGGGCCATTGTCTGCTAACTGGTAACAGCTTCTCAGCTCCTCTGAGGTCATTCAGTCTGACTGTCTACCCAACGCTATGGTGCTCACTATTAAACCATGCCCTCAAGTACCATATCCACATGTTTTCTAAACTCTTCCAGGGATGGTGATTCCACCACGTCCCTGGGCAGCCTGTGCCAATGCCTGGTAACCGTCTGGGTGAAGAAATTACTTTTAATATCTAACCTGAATCTACCCTGACACAATTTTAGGTCATTTCCTCCGGTCCTATCACTTGTTACCTCAGACAAGAGAGTGAGCCCCACCTTGCAACAACCGCCTTTCAGGTAGTTGTAGAGAACAGTAAGATCTCCCCTGAGCCTCCTTTTCTCCAGACTAAACACTCGCACTTCTCTCAGCTGCTCCTCACAACACTTGTGCTCTAGAACCTTCACCAACTTTGTTACCATTCTCTGGACATGCTTGAGAACCTCAATGTCTTTCTTGTAGTGAGGGGCGCCAAAATAAACACAATACTCAAGGTGCAGCCTCACCCGTGCCAAATACATAGGGACAATTACTTCCCTAGTCCTGGCAGCCACATTATTTCTGACACAAGCGCTTAAAAGGTAATTGCAAAGATGGAGTTTGGCTCTTGTTGATAAAGCTAAACAGCCAACCCTGCTGTTCCTGAAGCAGAGGCTTGAGAGATTATTCAATGGCACTCCCTAATTTCCCAGAAGGAGGCTCTCCCACCATACAAGAGTTCAGTGCCTATTGGTCAATCAGTGACTCTCTGATGCAGCAGCAGCTTCCTCCATCTGCTTCATGCAGTTCTTCCAGACACATAGATCCAGGAAACTCGCTCCAAAACCAGAGGACTGGGATGCCAGAGTGGAAAGTTCAAGAATGCAAAAGATATGTATGTAAGAGCTGGAGCAGGAGGGGCTTGTGATGAGAGGATTTGATTGGTGTTGGCACAGTCTTCCCATAGGCAAGTGCAGGGTCTAGCATAGACCAGCACTGAACCACTGCTGCTGGGATCCAAACTGAGGTGTAGAGAGCCCTCATCCCTTGAAATTGAATTGGAGAGCTTTTACAGAACCAGACAAAAACTGAAGCTGGTAAGCAAGTAGTAAACGTAGTATGAAAAATGAGAGTTGCATTTGAACATGTATTTCAAAATAACATTTAATATTATTAGAAGAATTGCATTCAAATATAATATTGAATACACTTAACCATTATGTAATGCTCTGTATTTCAAGTTCTGTTCTTTGGCAGTTACCTTGGTTGCACCTACTATTTTTTCTTTCAAAAAAATTAAATCCTTCTTAATATTTAAATATGTTTCCCCTCTGTATATCATGCACTGTGATGTTGCTATCTCAAAGCTGAAGTATCCAAAAGAGAAAGCTAAGCTTGATTATTCTGAAAGCAAGCAAAGAACTACACAGCAAAGCAAAAGCATTTTCTCTTCTGTTCTTGATACTGGGATCTAGGCCAAAGCTTTTCAGATTCATCTACAGTTAAGTTATTCTGCCTTGGCAGTACCAGTGTTAGAGCAGGACAACCCTCATTCGAGGTTGAGGAGACATTCATACTACAGCAGTAGCATAAAAAATGCCTAGCTAGTCCCATGTAGAAAAGGAATAAAGTTAAACTGCTAGAAATATCTTTAGGCTTATGTAACTACACCCCTCTACCACTCCAGTAGGACTTTCCTCTGTATTCACATGATATTTATAATGATGCAAGTTCTGCATACTGCAGCAGCCATCTGCAGAGCCACTAGACAAAGGTAAAAGTATGTACAAAGTACAGGAGTTAGAAGCAAGCGGTGTTTTTGTAGAGGGTAAGATCATCTGAGAAGTTAGAGAGTTATACAAAGTTACTGGTTCTGTTTTTAAAGTTCACTACCATAGCTGAGGAGGAAGTGGCTGCTGTCTGATCCCCTGTGTATCTTAAGTACAGGCAGTCCGAGTGGGACATTCCCCCTCCAGGAGAAGGATGACAAAACCCTCAATCTCGTTCACCACCTCCAGTTAACAGCAAAATTATGTGAAGATACAGCTTTATAGCTTATGGGAGAATGTAAAACAAAAGGTTTGATGACAAAAAGTTGTTTTAGATTTTAATAGTGCATTTGACAGCATCTCATCAGTACTTTAAGGGAAATATCTAAGTATAGATTGCAACCACCAGAAAACTGAAAGTAAAACTACCAAATCATCCTGAGTATTAGCAATAGTCTCTAGAAAAATTATTGAAGATATGCAAGTACTGAACACAAACATTTTAGAAATATCCTGCTTCAATTTTCATATAATGCTTTCAAAGAATAACTTTTCACTTGTGCTCATTCCAATAGCATTAGAGATCATTAATAAATTATATTGTTACAAATAATTCACATTCTTAGTGACTACACAATATTACACTTCAGTCTATCACTTTCCTTAACTGTACAAATGCAAAGAAGCTACTTCAGTTTTGCATAAGCCTATCATAGTATTACCTTCATAGACCATTACAGTATTATCATAGTAAAGCATGTTCGGGTTTTCATTATTTATTATTATAATCCAAAGATGAAAACTTCATATATCTGTAGGTAAAAAACACTGCAGACTAGCCTTCTATGTTTGTTATGTGAGTTTCAAAAGAAAAAAACAACTCCCTGACCACACAACCTGGTGACATTAAACCATACATTTTGTATGTCTTTTTTTAATTAGCAAAATCAAGAGTGGTGAATTCCAACACCCAGCATATTTACCTCAGTTGCAATATTCCAAATAATTCAAGTAGCACATACCAGTCTACAGGTATATCATACAAAACCAATTTCTCTGGAGGCAAAGGTATTTAAAAATTAAATAAAGTAAAATAAAACACACACACACAAAAAAAACCCCAGACAAAGCTTTTCTCCATGGAAAAATATGAAATCAGCAGTCAGACATTCTGCCAAATATGAAAATTCAACGGAGTCAGCCTCATCATTTAAAAAAACCTTCTACTAAGCCTTCTGTTGTTTGTGTGGCTATGATAGTTCTTCTCTGCCAGCAGTCAGAAGTGTCCTCCTGACACACAGCTGTGCCCTTTGGTGGTGGAGCTAATCTTTGTCCTGGGTGGTGGTAGCAGCGCAGTTCCAAAATAAGCTACACCTTCAACATCACTGTAGTCATGGCACTGTGATGATGTCCCTACCTCTTAACATTTAGGAACTGTCAAATACATTCTTTTTTATAAAAAGTGTTATTTAAAAAAAAAGTAGGCTGTTGGTATACAACAATTTATATTTCTACAGAGTTATCTTCATTTAGTTGTATTTTAGAAGATGCAAAGTGACCTTAGAACAAAGTTTTTTTAATTTAAAAAATTGAATTAACATACTTTTAGTCAATTAAATAAAACCCCCTCAAGTACTGTAAAAGACAAGATATTACTGCATAGCTTTGTCTTTTACGCATGCTTGCCTTTTATTTAGGAATCACTAATCCTGAAGAATGCTATTACGGTACCAAAATGAAATTACAAACATAGTAAGTCTGCAGTTATTTGCACAATGCTAAGACTGTTTGAAATTCAGGTAATTTGTTTAGACGGTGGTAAGTTTTTGGACAAGTTAAAGAAAGGAGAAGTGGGCTTTAACCTCAGGAAATGGCTTGTCTGCAAACTGTCTGTACATTGACATGCAATATTAGTTTTTTCTTACATTTACTTTTGGAACACAGTTCCAAAAGCAATTTAAAATACTTACTTGAGAAGTTACTGGATATATGGTACAGCTGCTACTTTCACCAAGTCAAAAATATTCTTCCTCTATTTACAAAATTTCTTTAATCCTTCATATTGAAAACAAGTAAAAGAATACAGTAGCTATGATAAATTACTACTAAATGGTATTTCCCCCCTTCAGGAACTGAAGAATCCTGCTTTTTAACAACTCAGAAGCCTGGATTATTGAAGAGCACTCCACAACAGCAGGAAGAAAACCCAAAATGTAGTTTCAAAGCTGTGGAAAAAAGAAGGGAAGAATTGGAGTAAAGTTTTCCCTTTTATCACTATTGATTCACTGCGAGCCAAATGTCCGACGAATGGCTTAACTTTCCATGCTTTCAAGGAAGTCACATTCAACACTTTGTTCAAGCTGCTGCAAGATCTTTATGCCATTACTGCCAACATAGTCCACAGAGGGAGATGCAAAAGTATGTGAATTCTGGGAGTCACTGCCATTTGTTGTAAATGCACAGCACGAAGTCTTGAAGAAAGGCATGAGCTGGGTGATGCTAGATATAGAGCGTAAGTTCAAAAGAGGAAATCTGTGTTTCTTGGAAATGCCCTCAGTATTGTTTGTTTCCTGTAAGTAAACAAATCAAGATTTACCAGAAGTTTTGCATTAAGACATGATGTTGTTAGGGCTTGTCTGAACACTGTACTATACACTTTTTTCATACCAAGAGATCCACAGCCTACAACAGCATCACAACATAAACTGTATAGATGGCATACCAAGTTGTTTCTATATTTGGATTTGAGGTTTCGTTACACAAAAGTCTGTTCAGAATACTGCAAATTTGGACTAGCCTTCAAAATCAGGCACCGAACAACAACAGAATATAGTGATATTTCTGAGAAATACTAATGTCCTTATTTCCTTTTCAGGAAGAATTAATGTGAAACCTTAACGCTAATTTAAAATGCTGCTATGGTAAGCTTTCTTGACAAAGTAGAGAATGCACTTTTTTATAAATACTGATGCTGTTTGAGACAAAATTGTTTTCACTGGGTGGTTGTGAGCAGATTTAAGGAAACACTAGCAAAACTGCCTATTGTTCCTCCACACTCAAAAGCAATCTGGTATCTTCAAGACATGTATGTGAAAACAGGTAGATAATTTTTTAAAGCCTCATGAAATTTACTAGAATATCTAAAAACGTCTTGCCTAACTTAAAATCTTGTCACTTGTTTAGAAAAGTAAATTAATGGATTTAAAAAACAAAAACAACCCCAAAACACAAACCCCATATCCCCCAAGAAGAAAACCAAACATACAAATTCAAGTGAAGCTTTCTTTACCCCATATTTCATCTTCAGCAGATCCATGATTCTTATAATATGTGGTCTGCATTCCTGATGATTTTCTACCAGATGAGAGGTCACAGTAAATGACTCTGTATCCACCTCTGGGACAAATGCCCATTTGTACCTGAAACAAATGGATTACTGGATAAGAAGACAAGCAGAAAAAACAAATCCTTGTTTGGCTCATACATAGTTTAGTGGAGCACTGGTTTGTTTAGAGAAAGAGCTGTCATAATTACAATTTTATGCTATTACTAAAGCCAAACTTAATGAACAAGGATGTTACTATCACATCAAGACTTCAATGAAACTTGCTCAAAAAAAATCCTAGGTGAGTGCAAAGGGAAAACAAAGAACAGTCTCTGCCTTTCTCTTCTCCCCGTTTTTCCAAGTTAGATAAGCTCCTAATAAGATAGTGAAATCCTCCTACACTGATATGATCAAACTGTTTTTTCCAAATACCTTGAATACTTTGGAGTATTAATGTCTGCACTTGTAAAAAGAACTGATGGCAAAACTAACTCTAGAAGAAAACACAATGACTGTAGAAGGTAAGAATGGTAACAACCTGGAGAACAGCTAAGTAATTAGAGGACTTACATTTGAAACAACTGTATCCTGTCAGGTGGAAATGAGAGTGCTGTGTCCAAAAACTTACAAGCTGATAAATACAAGGACAGCTCATTTTGCTGTATCTCAGATCCACTGCCATCACCTGAGACTTTCTGTTTGCTTATTTTGCTGTTGCTCCTGCGTTAGTTACAGTTAAGACATGTACCATTAGAACATAAATCATTCAGGTTTTCATTCAGCAAACAATAAATGTACATGTTTACATAAATGAGCGCATCCACCTGTGTGCAACAAAAGCTGTTTTTAGTCTGTATGAGCACTTCAATTAATATAAAAGGCTGCTAGAAGAAAAAAGAATCTAAAATATTCAGAAAATTCGCAATACGTTAAAATATTCAAATCTGACTTAGCATTTCTTCTATTTCTGTAGACAACTAATAAATGGTACTTATGTTTTTTGAACATATCACTATTTTAGCTGATGGGAAAAAGATCCTAAAGTATGATTCATCAGTACCAGAAATACACAAATGCAATAATGAAAAAAACCTGCTGTCTTATCCTATCCCAGATAATTAATTAACTAAAGGAAAATTTCCAAATACAGAACAAGCACATTTGTTACCAGCCTTCACAAGTTCTCTACCAGAAAAATGGTAATTCTTACTTTGCTGGTTCATCTTCCTCAGTTAAGTCTTCTTCCAGCTGTAGAAATGTCTGAATCTTTAAAGAAATAAATTATTTATGGGGATGCTGAAACGTTCATACAACTCATAGAATCACTAAGGTTGGAAGAGATCTCTAGGATCATCAAGTCCAACCATCAACCTATCACTAATATGCCACTAAACCATGTCCCTAAATAGAAAATCTGTAAGTTTCTTAAACACCTCTAGGTATGGTGACTCTACCACCTCCCTGGGCAGCCTGTCCCAAGACTTAAAAGCTCTTTTAGAGAAGAAACTTTTCCTGACATCCAATCTAAACCTCCCCTGGTGCAATTCAATCACAGGAAAAGATACACTTCACATAGCTTAAGGAACCAACTTGCAACAAATTAACAAATCATGCAAGAGATTACATTAGCAACAACAAAATGAATCAAAAAGGTATTTCCTAATGACAATATTAATTCTTTTCCTACATTATCAGGCTAATGTAAACTTATGAAAACATACCCTTTTTCAAATAGGGCATATATTTTGGAGGAAGGAAAAAGTGAAATGGGAAAAAAAACCCCACACTAATTAGTTTCAGATTACTACTTATTCCTTACCAATTCAGTTACCATTATTGGCCACAAAGAGGTTAAATGCTGAGGAGAAATCCTTAACAAAAGAACTCTGAAGAAGAGAAACATCTGTGCAGCAACTATGGAAGTCTGTCCAACACGGAGATTCTCAGTCAGTCGTTCTGAAATAAACATAAAAAAGTTAAAAACCAACCAACGAACAAGCAGTACTTTCCTGGACATGTGCTGTTTTGGGAAATAAAAAAAGCATATAATGTGGCAAAACAAAATTGTGCTTTATCATCAGATTAGGGTTGAGTGCCTTGCACTCTGTTAACAGAACTGTGATTCAGAAAAAAACTCAAAATTCTGATTCATGGTGGTTTTATATTGAACAAAATTTTGTCTGAACTGACATTTAAGGAGAACATCAGCAGCATAAAAGCGGCTGGAAGATTGCCACAAAATAATCCAATCATGTTTCCAGAATTTGGCTTTGGAACCCAAAGTTCTGTCTTCCTCTTAGTGAGGTTACAATTCAGAGATCCACAGCATAATACACTTTGTTTAAACTTTTTAAAAAATGGAAATATGTGTTAGAAAACAGGTGACATTCTTTTCTTGTACAATTTATGTATATGTTACAGATGGAAAAAATAAAAAAGCAGGTGAAATTACAACTCTTACCTTGTATTAAGGGAAGATAGAGATGGTACTGATCAATCTCTCCACTAAATACAGCAAAAGCTTGCCGCTTTAACAACATTGCTTTTTGCTCAAAACTTGGGTACAGTTTTAAGGCACTGCTCTGCATATCTGTAACAGAGATAAGAATTATCTGTTATATAAAGACTTCTTGTATTTTGGGCTGAAAATAATTCCTATGTCCTGAAATCTTCTATAATGCAGTCTCCTAAATCCATAGATGAGTGATCTCAGACCTTTAAGATTTACTGAGGAAAAAAAAGGAGGTAAGTTCAAGTAAGTGTTAAAAAAAATGCACTGTGAATTAGTCTTGCACTGCAAACCTTGAAATATTGTTTTAAAAGATCTGAAAAGGACACTAAAGTTGTTCTTTCTTTTAATGCTCCATGCAAATTTAAGGTGTTCTATCCCATTCCTTCTCCCATTTTCTTCTACGCTCTCCTCAAGCCTGAATTAGAGGTCAAAGCACATTGCACCACATTCCTACAGCTTGATGCAGGTGCCTGTATACTGGCAGTGTTAGCCAAAGTCTCCTTGCTTTCTAACAGAAAACAGCTGAAAAGTCACAATTATGGCAAAATGTGAATGCAAAAGTCCAAGACTAGCATTTCTAGAGCAAAAATACTTATGGGGTGTTTTAGACATGACTAAAATACAGGATATACTTAGCACAGCTTTTAGCTATGAACAAAGCTGGCAATACAATCATGCAGATGTCTTATCTGCATTTTACTGATACATTAGTATATTAAAAATATATCAAATAGCTCAAATGTAAATAGATTTCAAGTTAATGTAGAAATAAGTTATCAGTAGCTGATACTTACTCATTAAATCTTTAAACATAGTTTTCTCATGTGTTAGAAGATGATCAATAATGGATCTCCAACTGAATAAGATATAGAATGAAATAGATAACCAGAGAAAGCTTTAGTATGGATTCCATACATGGAAACAGTTCCCAAACAGTATTCAATATGCAGACTCTTATCTGGCTTAACACAGTGCAGTCTAGGTCCTCCAGCTCTGCTATATGCAGTTCTCTAATCACTAAGGGGAGCACAAGACAAGTTTATTCTTGTGCAGCATAATGAAAACTTCAGTGCTTATAATACATTTTGTAGAATTAGTTGTTGTAACCCATATTTAACACCATTACATTCTACAAGAAAGTACTATACAGAATTTGCTTTCCAATATTAACCAATCTTCTTTAAAGCCTTTCTTTGCAAAGTCAGAATAAAATCATGAAGTGCCACAATCTCATGTCTTACTGAGTGCATGAAGTGTCCATCTGGAAGAAAGCTGGATCCATATACAACTCAATAACTTCTTTTTTCCAGGCTCTCTTGGTATACGCATATCCACTCAATGAGCTGAGCAATTGAGCACCAGCACGAAAACTGGGAATGTTGTAGGCACTGGGGGAAGAGATAGTAATAAATACATAGTTTTTTAAAGTTAAGTTTATGTAACCAGAAAATAAACTCCAGGGTTCCCCAGAACTTGTAACCAAATCCTCTCAGTAACAGGCTATATCTACATTGGCTCATAACTTGGAGCAGCAGGAGATCAGTTAATCAAAACAGTTTGTGCAGAAGCTCCTCACATTTCCAATGTACCTGGGCTGGGGAGATATTTTCAGATTAGATGTATCACAGCACAGCACTGCCTGTCTCCACTACACATGTGGTTCGAAACTTTCCCAGAATAAAGTTTCTAACAATCTTTGAATCCTTCCTTGTTAGCAGGACCCTTTAGAAAGGACCACACTAGACTTCATCTGTCACCCAGATAACACACATCAGTTTTCATGTCATGACCTGTATAAAAATCTCTTTTATAAGTCTTTTCTCCTTGTGCTGTTCTACGCACCATCCTACTGCAAATTTGGACACCATGCTGTGCAAGGTGTGTTAGTGAAGCAGTGTGGGCCACAAGTCCAAACTGGTAGAAGCAAGGTGAAGGGTCCCTGCATGAACTGATGAGCCTGTCACTTCCCAGTGACACTCAACCCATCATCCCTTTTAGGCATACATGGTTATATCTTTCCTGATCCTCTATACTCCTTTTTGCTCTTGAATGTTTACTGGCTAGAAGTTTTGACTATGACATAAGTAACACTCGAGACAACCCCCACTTCCCCCACCACGGAGCTGTGGCTGATGCTCTCCCACACCTCAGTATAGATTTGTCTACTCAGAAAAACACAGAAGCCAAAAGGCAGCAGCTGGGAGGAGGGGAAGCTTGATAATGGCTACAGCCGGAGCAGTTGCAACTCAGAAAAAGGCAGCTTTTAAGCAAAGGGCAAACATCAAGATGGGAGCAACAGCTCCAGCTAAATAGAAACAGCTATCACAAAACTCAGACAACAAAATGTTTCAGTTCCTGGGGAAAATAAAGCTTGTATCTTATTTACAGAATCACAGAATATTCAAGGTTGGAATGGACCTCTCATATCACCGAGTCCAACCAATGCCCCCCCCCCCAAAAAAAACCACCCCCCCAAAAAAACCCAAACGAAAAAAACAACCCTGCCCTACATGCCTGCCACTAGAGTGATGCCTAAAGATTTAAGTGTATTTTGTAGATTTTTAGGACTTTTAGGATTACGTGAAGCTTCCATGATTGTTCACACATTAGAGGCCACTGGGCACTTTCTTAAGGCACTATCTCAGACTTTCCCATACCTTGCCAAGGACATGATGTTTTGAAGGAACCACTTGCAGATAGCTTGAAGACAAAACATGAGAAGAGGGCCAAACCCCATGTGAACCCTCTCTGAGGGGCAGAGCTGAAGACCACAGGGGGTGGGCTATTGGAAACCCCAGTGCCAGGGTTGGCTATAGATATCTCTATGTTAATTACTAATAAAACATATAAAAAGGTGTAATCCCTTGGGACAGTGCACATGTACAGAATTCAGATGGTGAGGAAGCTTCCAATTAAAGGTAACTCTATCTTTCTCCATTAATTTTGTGCTGAGTGTCTATTTTCTAGGAAATTAGGCATCAAGAGCATATCCTGGAGCACCATGTCTACATGCTTCTTAAATATCTCCAGGGACTGTGACTCAACCACCTCCCTGGGAAGGCTGTTCCAGTGCCTCACCACTCTTTCTGTAACGAATTTCTTCCTAATATCCAATCTAAACCCCACCCTGCTGCAACTTCATACCATTCCCTCTGGTTCTGTCATTAGTTACTAAGGAGAAGAGGCCAATTAGAAGAGGCCATTTAGAATGGAAACAGAGGAGAGGACAAAGAGGAAAAAAAGCAAAAAGCAAAAAGCAGTGTGGTCAAAAAAAGTCAGACTTAAGAAAAATTAGATGTGCAGAGAGAAGTTACCTGTGGTTGCGTAGATAAGGAAATACATAATAAAGCAAACGTGAAATCAATGGCACAGCTTTCTCCTTCTCATCACTCCGGTAAACCATGTCCAAAAGAGAAGCAAGAACCTTAAAAAGAAAAAAGAGTATCTCTTTAAACCTCTAGTTGGTGTTTCTGGGGAAAAAAAAAAAAGGGTAAGTGTGCCACATTTCAAGCTAGAATGGGTGTGCACATGGGATGCCTCAATAAAGATTTTAAGCTCCCATTTACTCTATGAGGAAAATCTAATGTATTCTTTTGCTCTGAGTTAAAGATCAAAAGCAGCTCATAGCTGATCTCATAGTTTATCTTAGACAAGAATCAATAGGATGTAGACAAGAATTAATCGTATGTAATGAACCAACAAAGAAGATATTGTTTACAACTGAGGAAGCATAGAAGAAACTTGGCCCTGAGAAACATTTTTGAAACGGTTGTGTAACTCTTGCAAGAAACATAAAGGCAAAAAGTACAGCTCTGAGATAGACAACACAAGGATGAGCCTTCATCAGAGGAGACCCCCATTGAAGACCACCAGAGGGCAGAGCACATGAACAAATGGGGTGTGAACAATGTAAATGAGTTCCTAGAAATTATTAGAATAGGCCTGCCTATCCAGGAAAACTGCTAAATACGTATGAGATACTGTAATAAAAGACTTGTATTGCTGATTTGGGGTGCTCTTACTAGCAGGAGTGATCCCCCATGAGTCCGGCACCTTAATAAATATACCTCTTTATAACCTCTTTCGAGACTCTATTATAATAGTCTTTCCACATGTCAGCACAGTAATATGAATAAAACAACCATCCCACAGATGAGAGCAGCAACTACAAAACTGGTTCTTACTTACTTCTGCAAGGAGAGAAAGAGCTTGGACACTGTATATTGAAGGAGCAGAGGCAGAAACCATTGAAGATGGTGCCACTGATGTATCTAAAAGAAGCAAAATCATATAGTTTTCTCTTCACAATTTGTTGTTTCTTAATTTTCTTCCCAAACAGAACAAATACCAGTATTTGTATATTGGTATTACAGTAAAATGCTTCTGGGAAAGTTGCCACAATGACATACCTCATGCTGTTCTATCTCATTTATTCTATTCACCTGCAGTAAGTTTTCCTCTGTACTATACACAGTCTGCAGATATTTACTAAACCTGCTTAGGCTGACATTGTCTTTTTGCCTCGTGCAAACCACACATTATCAAACACCTTGTACTCGTCACTGACTGAAGCAGAAGGATGAAGGAGCAGAAAGTCAGATAAAACCACAATTACCATTCAAGTCTTCAATGTTGAAATCATCTGGCAAAATCTGAGGCTGAGCTTTCACTTCCAAGTTCCGGCTCAGCCAGCTAGTCTGTTCCAGAGAAGAACCAGCAACAGTCCCCACAGCCTCCAAAATTTTTTGGGTCACCTCCTATAACACAAGCAGACATGTGGCATGACATGAAAGCTATCATCACTTGGCCAATCCAGTCAAGTGCTTTTTACATAGAACGTGCCATAAGAATCAGAAGTAGGCACTTTTATCTCTTGGAAACATTTAACTATCTGTGCTCTCAAGATAACTAACTACTTCTCACTTTAAATAAGAACAGGCAAGAAACTGAGGCAGGAAAAAGTTTAGGTTAGCTTATTGAAGAGGCCTTAGTCATGATTCTCCATGCAAGCCATTGCCATTAACATACTATCAGTCTGGCACCAGTCCTGCCACACTGGCTGTCATCTGTAAAGACATGATCTGAATTGTTCAGTCCCTCAAAAATGGAACACCAGTGCCTCCATTATTTTGAACACTGTTCTTTTTTATTCCTTTAATACTTGGAGAATATTAAGTGAGGCAGGGTTTTATTTTATGGCAATCCATCTGTTCACACTTCAGTGAAACCAAATCCCCAAGCAAAGCAGAGGTCACTTGCGAAGAGGCTTTTAGATGGTAAGATGGCAAAATTGTCTTTTTATTATTGTCATCATTTTGCTAGCAAGTCTCTGAAGCAGAAGTGGAGACAATTTCTCTGTTAGCACACAAAAATACTGTAACACTGTCTCACCTTATACATAGCATTATTTTGGCTCAGAGTCAAAACTGCACCCATGTAGGTAAGTGCTTAAACTGTTCTGCTGGAATCACAATCAGTATAGGAAGAGAATCCTGCTCTACTCCATCCCTTTCTTACATAAGAGGTGAGCTTTCATGTAAAAAAAAATTTACGTAAGAGGTGAGTTTGGCATTTACATTGCCAAACACAGATAGGAGCTTCAAAGATAATTACACTACTCATTTTCCTAGATAGTTTTGAGATTTCAGTACTTACAAATATGATATGAACTCATGACATTACACTTGCATTATGATTTAAATTCTGAGAAAAATCATAAAACTAGACAGGGAAAACTTTGATATGTCCATAGTTACCACTGCAATTTCATGCACTTTTGACAAAATTTTGTTAGAGACATTCTGTGCATCATGTCTTTCATATTTAAGTCTCCCATATTTACCAGGCCTAAGCCAATGCCTGTGGATGCACATACACATGCTCTAAAAGTACAACTGAATTCAGATACAAAGTACAGATCAGGTCATCTCCACTTTTACTTAGATGTACAGTGCCAGATTTATGAACTAACAGATATACATGTATACACTGTACCTGCAAGTCTTTTTGGTCTTTTTTGTTTTCTAGAGTAGGTGTCCTAGTCACAAAGTCATTCAGAATACTGTGGGAAAATGAAGGCACTCCGTGTTAGTAATTAGGCAGATCTAATCAATGCACTTGTAAGCTGCCTTCTCTCTTACACAGTACCTGAGAAGAAGAAAATGTCCAGGAGGAGCCAAGTTCAACTGCACAGACTCTTTGAGAAGTCCTAATAAAGACTGGAAGTTCTCCTGCAAGGCTGAGACAGGCAACCTGCCAAATAACCAATACCAAAACACACCCAAGCTTGAAGTTAGAATTAAGGAAAACCCCCAAAAAAACAATATACACAGGTAATACAATAGTCTAAAAGGTTCCATCAAGATCAGTCCTTTAGATCCTGCCCCTTCCTATCTGATCCAACAACATGGTATAAATACCCAGCAGCATAGGCAACATGCATACATAAGTAAATGCTAGCAGTACATGCAGTATGGCAAGCCTGCACTGTAAGAGAGCTAGGTCTTTACAGGGAAAGAACAGGAAAAGGTTTAGCTAACCAATTCCCTGCATGCCAGCTTACTTTATCTCCACAGTTTATTGCATATAAACTGTATAGCCTGATATATCCCAAGGCTTCCATATAAGGAAAGCCAAGTATGTGAAGAAGAGTTTTGAACAACGGAGTATTTCCAACCAGCTGCCTGACTCCCTACATGTTCAGCACAGACTGCAGCCATAGCAATTTTATTGAATTTAGAATCCATTCATCTGGCAACACAGAACAGACAAGGAAGAAGATCATGAGACATTATATAAGTATCTTGTTAATGAGGTGTCTGAAGTATATTGCTCTATTAGTATGAAATGACGCTTTCAGACTGGCATTATTAACAAATCAATGGAACATAATGGCATAGCCCAGTTACTTTGTGTCTATCTGTTAATGAAGTGGCAATAATCATTTGGTACTTAAAGTTTTCTGCGACATTGTGACATGAAGATCAAAGTAGAGCAGAAATAGTGATGCTGGCTGTTAACCTAACTAGGAGTCAAACAAAAAATTCTCTTTTATAGTGACTGAATTACCTTTGAATAAAAGCATAACTGAACTGCAGCATTGGAATATCCACAAGAGAAGATTTCTGAAAAATAAAAGCAAACCCACAACTATTTGCCATCAGGAAAAAAAGGTCCAAGCTGTTGAATACTTCTGTTCTTAGAAGTCACTTGTGCTCCAGCAGGTGATCAATTATGACAAAACTATCTATATATAGCAGCACAAGGGAATTCAGAGCTTTAATAGAGGACTATCCCAGACTTCCTTCTAATGATATTTAGAAGACACATTGATCCAGAATAGAATGAAAATGGAATTATCTTCATGGTTACCTCCTCGCCCTTGATTTGTGGTGGTTTCTTGACTACCTCTTTGACTAGATGTAAGATAGTGTCAATTTTCAATGTGTTAAGTGCACATATTAAGTCCACAAGAATAAGCTGGGATGCACTAGCCACTGGAAGAATCTGACAAAACAAAACAAAAAGACACACCCCTTAGATTATTGTATGAGGCAAAACATGAAGTAGAATAAACAGGATCTTGTGTGATTACTCAAATACTAATACTTACACAAAAAGCAAATTAGACAAGTTAAACCAAGCATGCAATATACAGATCTTTTCCCAACACTTTCATGAAAACAAGTTCATTATGATCAAATGAAAGCAGAAAAGAAAGTGGTATTCTACTCAGAATAAATGCTTAGTTCCATAGAACACAACTCTAAACTTTCTCTGGAAATTGAGCTGATTCAAGGTCTTTAAAACATAATTTGCAAGTTGCAAAATCAGACTTAAACTGCCACACTGTCCTTTTTATCTGATTACTTACTTAGGTTTAACTGCAGTCCTTTTGCTTTTTAGAATTACATAGAAGCGTGTTTAAGATTTTTCAGTAGCTTGTCATTGTCACATGCAAAAAGACCCAAAAAACCTATAAACAAGCCCCAAATTTACTAATGATCATAAAAATGTAACATTTGCCTTTACACTTGAAAACTAAGGGTGCCTTCCTTTAGTTTCACCTTGATTTTACTTTGACTCCTGTGAGGTTTCTTGCTATTCCATACTGTTGCAACTGCTGCCATCAGCTGGATTCCAAGTTGTGCTGTCAATGGATTCATGAACTCCAGTATTTTAGTTCTTAATGTCTACAGAGGGAGGAAAAAACCCAGCTGTCAATGCTAAACTTTGCAAGGTAAGGGCTACTTCATAGTCTGTAAAACATTCTTCCTTTTCCCAAGATCTTCAGAAAATATACAACAAAAGAATCTCTTTTGAGATTCTGACTCGTAAGTTAGACTAGTTTTAATAATTTATTTATGAGTTATTTTTATTTACCATTAACTATACAGTTATCCCTACAGATGGAAGGCACATTTGTTGGAATTCAGGCTGCAAAACAGAAAACCTAATTTCTTATGTTATATTCTATCCTACAGATATTTTTCACTACTGTGATTTACCAATATCCACAGAGGCTAAGTTTAGTATTTTTATTCCTTCAGGTACATGTTCTAGTGCCTGCAATAGGTGTAGACAATTCAGAGGCAGCTGACTCTACAGCAGCTATTAACAGAAGCTCAAAAATAGATCAGGTAAGGGTGCAGATGGGCAGAAAGAATGGGGGTGGGGGGGGGAATCTACTTCTGTAGGTAGGTACTGTGCAAATCTGTACTTCATGAGAGTCAAAAATTCTTTGTGGCCCAATATTATTCTGGGAATGGCAAAACTATTCCTATGAACTTGATGTAGATCCACTGGCGAGGGAGGGCATGACAAGGATGATGAGACACAAAGCAGTTTAAAAGAACTCCTACTTTGGTTGCTTTAAAGTAGACTGAAGAAGATCCTTTAGTTGTTCCAAAGAAGTCAGTTGGTCTTTTTTGAGAGTCTTCTCGTTTTATAATGCTCCAGAGGAGGGACATGGTATTAATAATGCGAGGCAATTCTTCCAAAATGGCATTCCTAGCATTTCTCAGGTTTGCAGGTTCAGCTAAACATGACTACAAAACCATGAATATTAAAATACATTATATTATGCACCATAGAACAATTGCTCTTGTTTTATAATGAGAATCATAGTCAACTTTCACAATAACTACTTTAAAAACCATTCAGTTGTATTTCTGAAATATACTGATGCTATTAGAGTCTACTGAATTTGCTGTTCATTATTTTCACATGAAACCGAGCAAAACTTAGGAGTTAAATTTGGATGTATGCTAGCAGAGTGAAAGCTTAGAGAGTTAACTCAGGATGCATGCTTTGGGCTAAGAAATGAAAAACACATACGAAAAGTAACGCTTTGCCAAGAAGATGCTAGAACACTAACATAAAAGGAATATGAAGTAGGAAAACAGGAACATAAAGAAGTACAAAAATGCTAAACATACACATAAATAGACACAAGGCAGGAACACAGGGAGATAAGGGGAAAGACAGATGCAAGAACTCAGAAACTCTTGCCAGGTAAACATTGGAGTCGGCAGATTCAAAGAAAGTTCTTCTGACAAATATTATAGGAATAAAAATTATAGAGAACACAGCAGCACGTTATCAACTCAAAAGAAAATAGATGACTTTGTTAATGACAGAGCAACTGTAGAGAAGCTACACAGGACTAATATTTGTGTGAACAAGATCATCACAAACATCTTCTGCTTAAAATTAACTTTCCTGTCTTCAAATAAAAAAGTTTACTCCCCCTCCCTTGCACTTTTACTTAGTTCATTGTTTTGGTGTGCTATAAGGCTTCTTTAAGCTTATCTTCTTGTGTAAGTGCTGCTTTACTACTTACATTCACCTCTGAATGAAAAAGGGATGTATACTTGGATGAACTTGTGGCCAGGCATCAAGTCAGTGGCAGGCATCAAGCACTTACCTTTTTAACTTGATTAGGGTGATCCAGAAGGCAGAAATGACCAATGGTTGTTAGACCTTCCAAAAGGGTTAGTGGGTAATCAGGTGTAACATTTTCTTTTTTAGAAGTTAAGCTTTGGAGGGAAAAGAAAATGGTATTTCCTTGATTAAAAAAATCCAGTAGAAATGTTTCTATTTAATAGTTAAAAGGATACTGGAATGACCAGACAGGAATATCAAAACAAAGGATTCACAAACTACACTTGGACAACCCCATTTCCTTGTCTATATCTTTCAGAATATAATCCCCCACCTGACCACACATCTTTAGCATTCAATTATTTCTCCTTACTCCATTCACTTACTGCCTGTTCTGAACAGTATCACTTTATTTTTCTTCTTCAAGGAGTCAGTATCTCCTCAGTTAGTCCTTCAAAATCCTCAGTGTTACAAAAACTAGGAACTTCCTTTTACTTGGATGGCAGGCAGAGGGGGACAGGATGTAGCACAGCTGCAGGTCACTCTTGCAATGGCAGAGAGCCCTGCTGCAGCAATACTGCCTCCACCGTACTGGGGGCTCAAGGGACACATGCCTGCATGTGCACAGCAGGGTTTGAGGAGCAAAGTCTGGGAGCCACAATGCTAAACTAGTAAATTACTGTGCACTACATTCTAGTAAGAGGAACTTTAAAAAGTTTCAGCATAACAAATCCCATACTGCAGACTCCTTACCTTGCAGATATTTTGGCAGATGTCTTCACAGCTTCATTTTCATACTGTTTGACCAGCTCGTCCAGGTTTTTACATATCTGTACAACAAATGGTGCCACAGTCCAGCCTAAAGACTTCCCAAAATAGGGCAGGGAGCATGTGACTAAGCCTACCCAAGTGGGGTGCATCCCATAGCCATACTCTGGCTGCAAACCTCTTACCACAGCAGAGACAAATAAACCCTGTGAAGTTATTGGGTGTGGATAAACATAATGCATTGCACCAATAGCCTGCTGGAAATTCAGAGCCTGCTGCCATTCCTTAGAGAGGTCTGACTGATTCTCCTGCTCCTCAGGAGTCTGTCCAAGATGGTGCTCCAAGACAATCAATACCTGCAAGAGCTTCAGCAACTCAATCTGGAGTGGGTGTTCACTCCAGATTTGATCATGCCCAAAATTGATTAGGCTCTCTTCAAAGAGTTCTTCTTCGGGAAGATGATTAATTCCACCTGCCATAAGCAGTTCATATCGTTTCTGACTTGTGTACATAGATGCAGACAAAGAAAGAAGAACAAACTCCTGAATTTTGCACCTTACTAGCAAACTGCGTATGAACTCTATGTTCTTACTCTCTGCTGCCTTTGCCATGGTTGCTAACTGGGTCATCATTCTAATCAGGACTTCCACACTTTTTACCTGAACATCCCTGTTGCCAAGCACATCTCTGTGTGTGACCTTCAAGTAGCATGGATAATAGGAACGCAGAAAGCTGAGACAGAGGTAAGTGAGCAATTCTATTAGAAGAGAATGAGGACACATGGTTGGGGACTGAACCTGAAGTTTGCCATAAAAACTCTGCCCTACAAGAGCTTCCTGATGGCGAGCTAAGAGATTGTAAATAAGATTCAAATGTGCTGTGGAGCTGGTATCCATGCTTGTACTAGCTACAGCTTCAATAAATTCTTTAGGGTTTGTTTTAAGCACTGCCTCCAGAACAGAAAAAGCATACAGTACCCTCTTAGAATCATAAGGCTGCAAATACAACAGCATGTGTTTGAACAGAGCCTCAATCATCTCCTGTTTTTCCTTCTGCTGCTTGAGCATCCTAGAATGGGTAATTTCCTGGAGCTCCAAGTCCACCTCTTCATCACTTGACAGAGATTCTGATGCTTGAGTCCTCTCAGAGTCAGCACGCACAAGGTTTAGTGCTACACTGGATTTGGAGCTTTCAGGAAGGAATGCGTTGGGGGAACTCACACGGTTTGCAGTCTCTCTGCCATCAGTTGCAGCACTGTCATTGTCCTCATTGCTTACTTCTTGCAGCTCCAGAGAAGGAGAAAAAGAGGATGTATTTTCACTGTCAAGGCCTGTGCTGGTGTCTGCTGATTCTGTGTGCTCACTATTATCTTGGTCACCATCATCTTCAGGTGAAGTTACTGCATTACAAAAGCCATTGTTCTCAGACTGTTTAGTTTTTAACTCTGGCTTCTCTGGATCTTTTTCCACTTCTGCCCAAATTGCTTCTCTATCCACAGTAGTAAACTGGCTCAATGGAAGGTTTTCCTCAGAATTGCTCTCAGAGATGTTAGACTCTTTCAAAGAGACCTTTTTCTTGCAAAGCCAAGCACGTATATCTTCTGAAAAAACAAATTTTTTTCTTTCAAAAAAAGTGAATAATTGCCTGTTTCACACAACATGCTTTATATTGAATAAATCATTGTAAGAAAAAAAATGGTTAAAAAGATACTCTGCTCTAGACTACTATTAATTGTAACAGGTGAGCCTAAAAAAAAACCCAACCTGAACTAAGGCAAGAATTATTATTTTTTTAAAGTGGTAGAGCAGTCCTAGCCCACTAAGTGCAAGAGAATAGAATCAAAACACAAAGGACATGCTGTTTCTCTTATGCTCTGTCTCCCTATATGTGACAAGGTTTTTTTATGCTTCCTAAGCATAAAATGTTTGTTAAGATCAGAAGGGAAATGAGAAGGATAGCAACAGAGGAATTTTATTGGGTTTTATTACTATTTTTTTTAAAGAACTGATGTTTTCCTTGATTACATGCTGTAGAACAAGGAAGGAATATATTAGCTCTGTGTTTGTATAGCATCTAATAAACAGGTCCCTTTGGATGCTATAAAGGTCTAATTATTTGCCAATCAAAACAGAAAAACAATTATGCAAGTTGACAGCTAGGGTAGCAATAATGAGACAGACAGGTGACACAAGTTTCTTTACACAAACTACCAGACACTTCTCCACTGTCTTTCTGCTCTGCTTGAGGAAAAAACCCTGGCTACTTGGACCAACTGGTGCAGTGTCTCTTACCCATACCACTCCCAGCAATCTCAAACCTGAACAGACTTCCAACCTTCCCAGGACCCTGCACTTGGAGCAAACCTTTGCTCCATACCTGTCTCAGTCTTCCACAGCTGCTCCCCACAGGTCTTGCTCACATTTTTCTGTTCAACATTTGACACATGGGTCATATGTGGTTCACAATGGTTCCTCATTACAGGTCTAAAAATGGACTTTCTAAGCTGCCAATTTTAGCCTGTCAAGGAAAAGATCCCCTGCCACACTCCCAAATTTGGGCGGCTAGAGGTCATCTTCAATTCCAAATATCTCTCTTGGCTTCTATATCCTAGCTTCTGGGATACCTCAAGACATATTCCACAAGGGCTCAACTCTTCTCTTGAATCAAGATGGATCTTTTTTGGACAAAGATATTTTATTTTTTGTAAGTTAGCAGAATTAGGGCAGGGTTTTTTCCTGTGTTGTGCCCTAAACAACAAGATATTCCTCACAGCCTGTCTGATTATTTTATCATGATTCTAAGGGAATTATTAACAAAAAAACATTATGAATAAAGAAATCTAGTATGAGGGTGCATGGTTGTGCTGGGACAAGATTGGGTGGAGAGAGTGAGATTTGCCTGTCCATTCCGCCTATGTGAACAGTTCCTGGACTGACATAGTCACCAAACTGCTTCTGGATTTCATTTGGTTGCAGACCTAGTTTTGCTCGAGAAGGGATCCTGTGAACAGTGAACACACATGCAGTGTGGACCATCTGGGAATGGTAATGAGAAATGTGTGACAAGATCCCAGAGCAAAGCAGGGAGCAATCCAGACCAACAGTGTAGGTGCAGCCATCATAATAGAAATGATCATTAGGCCTTGAACTAGCATGACTTACTCCTGAACTCTGTTTTAGGCATCAACAGAGGTACTTGGATGAGGACGAAATGTATGACACTGATATAAGACAATCCAGGGTAACAGAATACCACTGCACTTCAGAGACTACCTTCAATAGGTGTTCAGGAGTATGCAATGCTATGTTAGCACTTACAGATTCAGTCCAAGAACAGTTTTACCTGCTGAATTTTTCTGTTTGATGTAGTGGATGGACGTGCGCTGTGTCTTTGGATGAAGCAGCAGCAGCAGGACTGGTTCAAGAATCCGTGCAACATCATTAAGTGAAAGAGCACGGATCAGCCAGCCCTGTGCTGCAGCACCAATTGCACCATCTGAACAATTGAGACTGTCCAGTACCACAAACAGAGACCTGAGTGGAGAAATCAGAACCAAGAATTACAACTGAAATACCTACAAAAGCTAATGCAAACAACAAAATAGTGGCAGGGAACAAGACAAGTGCATGGGTCAAGTAAACACCAGCCAGTGACTCGTGTCTACTGACAATACTTGACCATGCACATTTTCCCAAGGTGAGATCAAGTAGACATGCATTTGTAGAAGCAAGGCCATACTCACTCTCTAGGAGAGCAGCACATTTTACAGGTCTTTCACACATTTATTTAGAAAGACTCCTAATGCTTTTGTTTCATTTTATACAAAGGTTACAATCTCATAAATTTTGTTTGATCAAGTAGCTGGCTCTATTTTCTTTGGAAAAAGTATAACTCACTCTAAGAGAAAAAACGCCTGCTATGTAGAGTCATCTGCAAGCTACTCTTCATATATGAAGCTCAGATTTTACAGAAACTTCATTCACACCATAAAGTGCATCACGCACACAGAGTGCTTTGCAAAGGTGATAGTGCAAGAAAGTTGAAGATCTTCCTTTTGCTCATTGTTTTTCTCCTCTCTACAGAGAATGTTTTCCCACCACAGAAAAAAAAGAAGAGAAAAAAGCATGATAGAGTTAAATATATAAACATAAGTCTAAGCCAGTGGAAATGGAAAATACCTATCAAAGGAGCGATTGTGAGATGTCATTCTGCTGCCTTGGATCTCTCTGGTCAGATGCCACATGACAGAGAATCTGAACAGTGCTTCCAGCCTTGTCCCCTTTGTAAGGAAACAAGACAGATACATTTTTTTTTTTTCAGCATTTATCTCTGAGTAAAGTTTTAGTGATTTTTAAACCTCTAGCGGAACAACAGTTATTGTGTAGATGACTGCTAATCCTTCACAGGTAGACTAAACTGAAATTCCATGTATCCATGCATGCACAACCAAAACTTAACAGCCACAGTGTCTGTAGGAACAAAAAAAAAGATGTGCCAATACACCAAAAATATATGTCAGGACTCTTGTATACAAATATTCTAGTCATGGTTTAATGTCAGGGAGGTTTACAAGTTGGATGACAAAAGGGAAGATAATGGTAGTGTTTATTACTGGTAATTTTGTTTCAAAGATTTAAAAAGATTTCCGGGCTTTTAAGTTTAAAATTGCAAGAGCAAAGATATGAAAACAAAATCAAAATAAAATAAAATGATTTTGGAGTTATTGATGGAGCCAATTCGAACGGAATTAAAAAAACCCTCTAGCATTCACTGAGAGAGCTTGTATCCAGGGATTCAGTTTAGCAGTAGTCCCATGATGAATAAATCCCAGGGAATTGCAAAGGTGTGAACAGAGTCTGTTGGACTCTTGGAAGGCAGAGGGACCATGGAGTGAAGACATGGAGTGGAAGGGAACTGAAGGCAGTCTGGGAAGCACTGGAACAACCCTACAGTGATGAAGGGGCTTCAGTGAATACAGAACTTACCTTATCATGATCCAAAAGTGCATGGCAGATAATGTCTTCACAGATATTTGCTGATGGTGCCAAGCAGTGAAGCCTGTAAAACAGTTCCACACAGGCAATATGATGCTCCCGTGTCTCTTTGTTCAGCTGATTCCAGAGCACAGAGGCTACTCTCTAGGGAAAAATAATTAATAATAATAATCACCATCATCATAATAGCCATTTCTTTCCTGACTTAAAAGCTTTTCATTGCATAAATGCCCTCTATTACCAAAAGGGATTTCCAAATTGTCTTAGTTTAGCAAAGAGCAGGAATTCAGGTCATATAGTCAGACCTAAAGGAATGCAACTTTCCCACTCTAGTAGGAAAGGTAATTCAAATGTAGGCGCACCTGCACCAGAAGTTAAGAAAAACATTTCTCCTTTTTTCTGGGTCAAAGCTTAACAGATTGCACATGTGTCAGGCATAGCAATTGGAAACACAGTAATTAGGATGATCTTGGAACCAACTCTCACACCAACACTAAATAAATGGTCAGGAGAAGAAAAGAATATTTGAAACATATATACTGAAAACAAGGAGGATGGAATGTTTTCATTACTATTCATCCACTCTTGGAGCTAATGAAACCAAACCCTTCAAGTCAGAAATCAACTAGACGTGCCCTCCCAAGAATTTAGGCACAAAACCAACTAACAATTTGAAAACAACCTGTCACTTCTGAACATCCTATTGAGAAGCACTGGAAGAAGAATGCAATTCCTTTCAAACACTCGTGGAAGCAAAAAGCAGTGGTGTGTCACTGTAGCTGCCCCCAAACATCCATACAAATGCTTTCCCACTACATCCTTAGAGGTTCAGTGTAGTTAGGCAATAAACAAGAAAAAGAAAATTTCACCTGGTAGAAATCTGTCTTCTCTGAGATGAGCTTTAGAACTCCAGGAGCAATGGGAGGAAGTGTGACCATCTGTAGCTTTCCAAAGAAGGGGTTGTGGCCAGACACTTTGTACCGCTTCATTCTGTCTTCTATCACCAGTGCCAGTGACTGGGAATGATTGATCACCTCCAGCAATGTGAAGATGGACACATTCTGAACATAGCAGTCGTTCACACAACAGCATATTGTCATTAAGGACTTTAGCCATAGAGGGAAGCTGGAATCACAACCTTGGCAGAAGATAAGTGAGAAAAAAGGGTTTGAATAATCTCAAGGCTATGGTCATATTTTCAAGACTTCTTCAATCAAGTTCACAGGACCAAGAGACAAAAATGACTGTCCAAATCCAAATGTCATGCTATCATTAACTCCCTTATGTCAGAAGGGACTTGTTTCAAAGCAAGTCAGGATAAAGCTCTTGCAGGACCTCAGTAACCAGTGCTTTCTAGTTTATTCACAACTAGTTTTTATAGCTGCTCTTTTCCAGCTGTCACTGTCAAAACTAACAGAGGCCTGCTGATCCAAGGATGCTCTTTAGGGTAGCATTGAGGCATTATCATTTTGGAAACAATGAAGCACATAATGAACTGATATGGCTAACAACAAATCAAGCTCTCTTTGCCTCTCCTGAGTGAATAAGCACATATAGTTTTAATAAAGCTTGACTGGAGACAGTCTGAAGTATGAGTCAAACCTCTGGCTTCAAACCCAAATGTTTTAACGGCTTTACCACCACAACAAAATGACCACCCTTCCTTCTCCACATCAGGCATTCAACCCAGATCTTCTGTATCAGAGGTTCTCTCCTTTGGAATTTAAACCTTACTGTATTCTCCAGGGTATACAGTTGAAAAAAACATTGAAAATAAATTTCTTTAAATCCAGGAGAAGGCTCAGGAGGGACCTTATCTCTCTCTACAACTACATGAAAGGAGGTTGTAGTGAGGTGAGGCTCAGTCTCTTCTCCCAGGTAATAAGGGATAGGAAATGGCTTCAATTTGAACTAGGGGAGGTTCAGATTGGATATTAGGAAGAATTTTTTCACCAAGAGGGTTATCAGGCATTGGCACAGGCTGCCCAGGGAGGTGGAGGAATCACCATTTCCACAAGTGTTCAAAATATGTAGATGCGGTGCTTGGGTGGTAAGGATGGTAGTGTTTGGCGGATGGTTGGACTTGATCTCAGAGGTCTTTTCCAACCATAATGATTCTGTGATAGTGTGGAAGATCTAGGATTCTATGATAGATAGTGTGGAAGGCTACTACAAATACACAAAGGTGTCCATGTCAAGCAGACAACTCATCCATGTAGATGATGGGCATATCACCACTTTGCTAGGAAACACAGCAGAAATTTGAAGCGAGGTGAGGAAGAGAATCCAATTTTCCAGTTTCCCACCTCTCCACTCACTACAAACTAATTTTGTCAACTAGTCTTCAGGCCAGTAACAGCTCCTGATAGAGCTAATGAATGAACTTGAATTCCCAGAATAAGCAGGCCCTCCAATTATATAAGATTATTCTTACACGTTAGCTTACATTGGACTCCTTTGAATTCTGAGGATTAGGGAGAAAGCTACTGAGTTGTTTTTGCTTCTGTAACGGTTTTAGGGTTTTCCACCTACAGTCATCTTCCTTTAACATATGGAGGGATTTTTTTTTTTTTTGAGGGGGTGGGTCAGGGAATTTCCTGAAAATCCTGAACCATGCCAGACAGTCTTTTCATCCCTTCAGCTACAAGTTTTGTAGAGAAAGCTTTCAAAAGAATGCGAGTTTAAAAAGCTTTGTAAAAAACTGTCCCTCAGCTGCAAGACAAAAACACATGCTGATGTAGGTAAGTCTTTCATTCACATGCAACTTGCCTTCAGACCTGTCAAAAAACATTAGTACTGGCCCTGGTCTCATGTCTTATGAATAGTCAACTTCACACTGCTATTTACATCCTCAAATGCTCAAGCTGCCCAATAAAGGAAACTTTTCTTACCAGGAACCTGAAACAGAGAGACATAGAACTGTTCCATCTCCTCTTCCGAAAGATAGACTGGGAATGTGGTACAATCCAACAAAAGGTGACAAGCTGCAGCAAAAGCTTCCTTGCAGTCACCTCTAAGGGGTCTCAAGACAAGCATCACTTGTTCCAAGTCCCACTCTTCTTCCTCCTTTTCCTTTTTATTACCAGTGTTGGGGTCAGAAGGAAGAGGATCAGAACCCTTGTTCTTGAATGGAGAGCCTCGAACTGAGAACAAGTCTGAAAGCATTTGCTTAAACTGAGGGACAGTGATTTGCTTTGCATCCCATGGGCTCTTTTTCTTGCCAGCACTTTCAGTTAATCTGTAGCCATTCTCTTTTTTCACTTTTCCACTCAGATTCGTTGCTGAGATACTTCCATTACTTGTTTCTTGAAATTGCACCCCAAAAATGTATTTACTGGAAAATTTGGCAACCAGCTCTTGGATGCAATACAAAGCCTTCTGAATGCTCCCTCCTTTCTTCCAGACGTCATCTCTCTCAAGGGTCACAGTTGGCATCCCCAAATGCTGAGAGAGCTCTGGGGAGGAAGTACTTAGACCAATGCCACTGTCTTCTGACTTCAGGGTTGGGAAGGGAGTCTCATCCTCCTCCTGCAACATAGACTTAGTCTCCAAGGCTATGTCCACATTTTCATTTTTCACAGGGCTCTAAAACAGTAATGTTAAAGTAGTTTATGTGGCACTGCATAGATCATTTTAGACTATGTGGCACTGTGGCAGGCACTGTGAAACAGTAATGACAGAAAAAACCCTAGTAATTGCAGATACAGATTACTTTTACAAAGCCATGAGACAGTTATTTGTAAGCAGCTCAACTGAATTGCATTTAAAACCTAAAAAATGTTTGTATAAATCCTCATAGCTGGACTTATCAACCACAAACAGATTCATGACTACAGATACTACGCAAATGGAAATGCTTCCTTAAAATCAATTCACCACTAGAACAGTATTACAGAAGTTGGATTATTTCTAGTCAAATGCATGCATTTTTTCTACTGCAAAACTTTGGGAGGCTGTGCTTGAGTGATTGCTTTATGCCATCTATTCCTCATTCCCTATCATGGTCTCTTGCACACGAAAAATAACCACTTAGTGCAAAACTAAAATATTAATTGAAAGCCTTGCAGACCTAACCAGCTGTAAAGCTGGGCTGGACTTGGCAACTTGAATCTCTAGCAACTGCATGATGCTGAGTGACTTTTCAAAACCATTAAGATGACATTCTTCTCAAGAGGTAAAATTATAGCCCCAGTTTCAGACAAGACTATACTCCTTCACTGTCACAAATAATTCAAACAAGTAAGAACTGAATATCCAGTAAGAATAACATCCAGTAATAAGGCATCAGATAGCTCTGGAAGGGGCCAAAGAAGATAAGTTTCAAAAATCTTTATTGCTGCAGCTATCATCTAGGTTTCAGTTATGAGAACTAGTATTTTAAAAATGTTGTCATTAACAATTTTAAACGTCTATGAGTAGTTGAAAAATACCTACCCCATTTCCACTTCCTGTCTCAATGTCCAGATAGGAAGGGGGCATTTGCACTTTGCTAAGCACCTTAAAACAGGTTTTTAAGGCATGAGTGAGTTCTGGTAAATCTAATACTTCCATATTTTCCAGGAGAGACTGCACCATATAACTAAGCATCTGTGGAAGATACTGAGTCTGCACTTCAGAGTAGAGTTCCTAAAAGAAATAGACATTGTTTAAAAAAGTTATTGCATAGTATTATTCAGCTGTCTAGCAATGCTGATGAATGATTAAGAAAGTCAGGTCTTGAAGGGCTAAGCTGTACAAACCTGCTACAGTGTTATTCCTTCTTTCTTCATTCTACATGATGGATGCTGAATCATACCCTAAAAATCTTGTAATAGGCAGCTACTTACTAAGAGACCAAAAAGCCCCAGGAACTTATTTACCCAAGAAGCAGAAGGTACACTTTTTCCTTCCTTTGATAGAATCACTATATTTTAAAATGCAAAAAATTCTTATTTTGTTAGGCAGTAGCATGGGTAGTCATATATAAATCAGAACATTAAAGTGCACGTAAAACTGCCCTTTGAGGGACATAGTATGCACATGCATATGTATATTGACTTGTCTAGTTTTATTTTAGGTAATCACAATATGAATTATTTCATTTTAAGTTTCTTAAGACTTTTAACTTCAGTTTGCCTTACCAAAGGAATCACGTCAAGAAGAAACACCAAGAGTGTGCAGAGCTCTGAAACTGTAGGAGGAGTGCTAATATTTTCAAGAGGATCTCTTATCTTTGTAGATTTGTTTCTAGATTGAGAGAAACATTATTGTGTAAGCTTTTTTCCCCTGTCAAAATTCTTATTACAATAAAAAAACTTCATTAAAACCAGCACAGAATACTGAACAGCTAGGCTTTCTGAAATAAAGTAAAACGGATAAAATGTTCTGTCAAAACCACCTGAACTATATCTTGTATGTGGGATGCTAAAGTGCTTTTAATTTTCAGATTGATCCTGTATACACAATCTTACTACTTCAAGTATCATCGTCTCACATTTAGAAATAGATAAAAGGAGAGATCTTCATTAGTCTTCAAAAACCACTTGTTCTTCCAAGGAAGACCTCTTTACCTCCTATCCCTTTTCCTCCTTCAGCTGCTATTTTGAAAATAATTTATTTTGTTCTCAGGTTGCTAGCTTCCATCTGATTGGTTACCTGCTTGTATTCTTGAATTATTTTAGGATATAACTTACATATCTGTCTGATTCTAACAAGTGTTATGATCCTTCCAGAATTAAAAGCTTCAGTAAACTTAATTATCTTACACAGGTATCTTTTAAGTGACATTTTTAAGAGGAGGACTATTGTTTGACAACATAAACACCTGAAACAATCTTCAAAACATTTGGTCATGTAATCCCAAAGAAAATCCGTGCTTAAGGATGTGATCAACAAATTGACTGTCTTGACAATTTCCGAAGCGTTTTTGTTCTCTTTGATTGCACTGTGTGAAAGGAGAAAAAAACAACAGATGTCAGTAAAGATTCTAAGAGCATGCACATCACAATTTTAGCTCATGTGTTCTAAAAATCTTTCCTCCCTCTTTCTCTACAAGCTAGAAGACATTGATTGTTTTAATGATTAAACCATTCTGGACTAGCTCTAGGATGAAAGAAATCAAGCCTTCAACTTTGAAATTTAAAAGACTAAGTTATGTCACCAGACCAATTCTTGGCCAATATAACTACATTTAATCAACAACAATCATATGCAGTATACTTCATTTTCTTCTCTGCTTATCAAATAGAAACCAGGTGTGTGTATGGAAAACCAGAAATCATTGAAAAATCTCATGCTCTGTATAGAAGGTCACTTTGTAAAAACCCTAACCTTCCTTAAACTGGTTAGATTTTACTATGTTAGCTTAATATAAATGATTCCATTTCATTTCATAATTGAAAACTTCAAGTTATACCTTGCAAGTATGTTGCCACTTTGATTGTAGCTAAGTTTGAGATCAGAACCAAGTACATCTTTGCAGTAGGAATAAAAGGCTCTAATAACTTCAAGGAACAGTTCTCCAACAACCTGTGGCCCTACAATTGAAGGAAAAAAGAATCCAATAGTTGCATCAAAGTGATTGCTAAGCAGCTCAGTCATAACTTGTACAGACTTCAATTAGGGGGAGCTAGACTACAAGAACACAATCACCCAAGAAGGAAGAAGATGTTTAGCTGGCTTTGAAAAAAGTCAGATTTTCCAGTTAAAATAGAATTAAATATGTAGGTCATTTTTCTTTCTTTTTTTTTCTTTTTAAATCTAGCTGAATACCACCTGTTGTGCAGTTTAGGAACTTTTTAATGTAGTATCTGGAAAGCCATTGCACTGGTTCTACATCACACTTAAGTCATTTCCATAATCATTTTTAAGTGGATATAATCATAACCATAAACCTGCAGTTCACATGCAAAAAATAACCACCACATCTGTATCCATAAGGAAAACAAGGAAATTTCCTAAAACCTATTTAACATACTAGCCTTGATTAAATTTTGAGGGACAAAAGCTGGAAAATCAGCAAATTGGAAAGTTCAAATATCTAAATATACTAAAAAAATTCATATTTATAAACAGTTTTAAGAAGAATGTGTAAGTTAGGTGTGTGTTGACAACTGCACCCAGATTTCAAGGGTCATCACTTGTTTGTTTTATCTGAAATTGTCTACTCTACAGAGGAGGTGAAACAAGTAGTAAGTACAATACCCTAAACATGGACTCATTAAAAAAGAGTAGTGCATAAAGAATTCCAATGAGTGCTTCTAAAGAAAAAAGTTAAAATGACTAAAAGCAGCAGCAAAAGCCACAGATTTTTGTTTTGTTTTAGTTTTCTACCTTAAAATAAAGTTGCATTGTTAAATCCATTTCAAAAGGAAGTGAAAGTTATATTGGCTTAAGGCTCAAGAAGTAAGGTTTTGTGTGCTGATTAGAACAAGAAGATTAAACTGTATAATAGAGTTCAGTTAAATAACCCTTATTTGTAGTTCAGATTAATACTGATTGTCAGCCAAATAAAACATACAATACATTTATAATGTAACAACCTTAGTCTCTTCTTCAGCAGCTTTATATAAGAGGCTTTAATCATGATAGATTATTTCAAAAACAGCTAAAACCCAGCTAAACGTGTGGAAGTAAACGGTACCACTGTCTAATAAACAGCCTAACAGCATTCATTTGTAGATAAGCAATACGGAATCCTCACTTATCCTGGCAGTGCCTCTTTCCTCTTGAAGAGGAAACTGTTTCAACTTTCCTGACCCATGAAAGTGGATAAGCTTACTAGATACAGGAGCCTGCAGAACAAACTGTCCACCACTCAAGTGTTTAGTCTTAGTACATGAGATTTATTCTGAGTCTACAGGCATAGTCAATGGTAACATCACTCCCCCACTCAGGATAATACCTAGAACAGCACTTGAGGATATAGTCAGTTGTTAAGACTCTATTAGCTTCTAGCAAACACCAGTCAACCAGTCCATAGGCTTCTCACACCTGCCTGATTCACAGAATACCATTTCAAAGATTTACCAGTACATACATGGCTCTTGCACAATACTATTAAATCCTAAAAAGCTGTCAAGTCACTTTGGCTTAATTTTTTGATGCAGAAATGAGGATTTGCTCTTTGAAACAAGGGCTGGCAGAGTCTCACCCTTCTGGTGCTGGCAACCATCCTGAGCAAGGTCCAAGACACGGAAGACAGCTCCCTGCACACTAATACACAACACACATACCTGCAGAATTAGGAAGAATTGTGCAGGGTGTTGTCTTGAGTCCTACTGTCAAAGGTGATGAACACCAAAATTCAACAGTGATTAGCAGCCATTATGGGAGTGACAAGCAACAGTACCTATTTCAGGTTTGTCAAGGAGACTGATAAGGATGCGGAAGGGTTTCAAATAAGCTTGATGCTGTTCCTCTGTATCAGACTCTGGGAATTTCTGATGTAAAATTTCAGTCAAACTCTAGTAAAAAGAAAATATCAAAATGTTTTATGTAGATGAAAGACTACCATTTTACTAAGACCTGAAGTGTATCTAAATGTGATTTTGGCTAGCACCAACTACATCCGAACTTCCATTTTCCATACAGGGTAGATAAATCAATGACATCTTCTCATCATCTGTACTCAAGAGCTGATCTTATCCAGAAAAGCATTTTTAAATAATTCAAGTAGTTCATAAAAGATGATATCCTTTGGTTTCATTAGATTCCATTTGTATTGTAAGCCCATACAATATTGGGATAAATACAGCACAGCAGGCATTCAGATACATGAAAATACAACCACTAAAATGGATGTCACCTTTAGGGACAGAAAGTGAAGGACAAATCAAGTGGCACAGTGAACAATTCTAGATGCAGCTTGCACTAGCATTTAAAAGGATCATAAATACATCTGTATACAACAAACACCAACCTCAACCAAAAGATCTTTAGAATATTTGCCAAAGAAATGAACAGCATGGTCTTCAGAAGTTGTTGAGTCTGGAGCAGAAGTACCACCTTTAATATCAGAGCCTAAAAGACAAACAGAGGTATCAAGATTACAGAGAAACACTACAGTACAGAACACTGCACACACCTCATTTCAACAAATATTGACACTACACTGCATTTTTAACCTTTGTCATTTTAAGCCTTTGCTTGAAACTAACTCACATACTGCCCAAGGACAGCCCACATATCACAGTTTGAGGCATCCAGATGTGCTATACTGGACATAAAACAAATCCGAGGCCAGATCCCAGACATGGGGTCAGCAAGGGCAGCCTTCATGCAACTACATGGCTGCAGCTCTTGCCCTGTCACATTTAGCCTCCTCTTATGCTGTCAAAACGAGGCAGATGGGGAGAAGCTATAGCTCTCTTACAGCCCATCCTTGTCAATTAAGCCCACATGGAAATTAATAGACTATTACTTCCAGAAAAGCAAGGTTAAAAAAGCACCCTATGCCTTTCAGTCCACTGAACCTCTTCAAAATGAACTGCAGACAGGACTAGAAATAACTCATCTGATACCCTGTGACACAGGACAGTAAAATTAAATTAACTCTGAACAGAAGATGTGTTTGCCAAATCAATGCCTAATTGTATTGAACAGGTACTTAATAAACCACAATTTATTTTAAATATAATACATTTTTAAGCACTGATTCTTTTTTATCCCAGGTATTCAGAATATTGAATATCACTGTGTGTTGTACAGTACCTAGCAACCATGCATATAATCTTCTATTGAGTGACATATCTCTTCTCAGCAATGTCTGTGTAGCTGCTGACAGAATATAGACTAAATCAGTCCTGTGCAATAGAATAGTGCTTTCCTTGCAGTTCTAGGATGAAAAACAAAGATAGTTTAGCTGTTTATGAACACTGAAACAAGTAAAATTAGTACTGAGTTGTTTTTCTGAACTGGTAATATTAATGTTTTGGAAAAGAAGGCAACAAATCATCAACAACAGAATGTTTTCTATACTAAAAATCTCAAGAAAAGGAATCTGACACAACTGTGATCAGTTTCATATTTAGGGTACAGAGCTACAGTTAAACTAAAGATACTGAAATCTTCATTATGTTATGCATTAAGACTGAAAATTACTGACTATACTACTAGGTAACATAGGAAATGATGGGGAACAACTCTTGTTTCAAGTAATATTTTCATTCCTGGCCTTTAACAGAAGTATCCTAGCTTAGTGCAGACAATTCCAAATGCTGAAATCCTGTTTAAACAAGGAGATCGATATTTTCTCCATACACAGTTCCTCAGGCCTGAATACTTCAAGCAGACTCCAAATATCAAGCAATATTCACTGGGAAAGCACACCTTTGTTTGAAGCTGTAAGGAGTTGGAGAAGCAGCAGAGTCTCCTCTACCACTAAAATTAATGGGCTAACAAAAAACTTCAAAACCTCTTCATTGATTTTGAAGATATAAAGTTCAGACATTTGGCAATAACAGAGGTAAGAGCTGGATTCGATTCACAGAAAACACTTTCCCACACAAAGTGCACATGCAGCAATACCAAAAGAGTCCTCTTACCAAAGCTGTAGAAAATGGGAAGAAGAAGAGAATCACTTCTAGAGTATTTCTTTGCACAAGAACATTTGAATCCAATACTGATACACATAAAGACTTTATCTGTGAAAGGAAAAGAAAGCACAAAGGTGTTTTACTTTATGGTAACATTTAAACTACAATCACTGTTAATAATCACAAGAAGGAAAAGAAAGCAAACTTGGTTGTATGTGAACAGTATGTTTTTAAATAAGAGGATAATTACTCAGACATTTATCTCCTGTCCCCAAAATGAGTTAAAAAAAAGTTTTGGGGAATACTGTTAAAAGAACTGCTAATACTTATGAAATACTTGGGTTTATAACAGTACAGAGTGTCACAGTGGGACATCACCAGCTATCACATAGAATGTGAAGCCTCACAAAATGCAGTTATTAAAGTACTCTAACTAGCACTGCACCTATTCCATCACTCAAATTTAACATAAATTACTACCTACTGAAGATTTCTACTTTACCAAAACAATAAAGATACCAAATTTCAGAATTGTCCTCCAGGACTGCAAACACTAAGAAATCCGTATTAAACACTGTATATACCGTGCTACAGAAAAGCTGGTCTTCAACCTTAAATGCAAATTCAGAACAAGCAGAGAAAAGATATCAGGTTTGTCTTCTGATTTGAAACAGAGTCAGTCTTCTAATGCTGTATGCAGTACTAATTCCCCCAACCTGCAGAAGCCTGAGTAGACTTGCATTCTGCAGGGTAACCAAAATCAGTATGGGAGATTCTCTGCTACATTTCAGGTAAGATGTTCCCATGAAGTAACTGCATTAAGCAATTCCATCAGTCTGTCTTTCTCTCTCTTCAAAATATTTTCAAGAGCATGTAATTCTAATTGAATACAGAAAAGGCACAGTCTGCTACTAATACTGGTATTATGCTCTACAAGTTCTGTAAAATTGTTCTATGAGGAGTGTAATGAACTTACTGTGAGCTTATTATCAGTGCCAAGCATGTATTTCTGCTGTTTTCCAGGCAGCTCTCTGTTGATATGGCTGACAACAAAAAGAGAAGCAGGCAGCCTGATGGATGGGCTGACCAGGACACTGCCCCAGAGTGCTCCATAGAACATTTCTTGGCCCATCAATAAGGAGAGTTTCACAAGCAGAGCATCTGTTCTGTAAAGCAACATATTTGTCATGAGGAAACAGATTTTTTTTTAGTTCAATTTTATACCATAAAAAGGCAATTGTAGACCGAATTAGCATTGTAGTTGACATTATTTATTTTCCTTATCTTTCTATTATTAGTATTGCCCTTTTCACATGAAGATGGCCACCACGTGAATGTACAAAAACAATCAAATGTCATTCAATCCTTTGTCACTGTGCACGCTCAATGAAAAAAAAGTTTCTGCACATACTTTGGAAACTCTCCAGTAATTCTCTGCAAACATTAATCTCTAACCAAAATATGGCAATAGTTCTGATTGCAGAGTATTTACAGTCAGAGGTGGTATGCAATGCTGAATTGGAAATAATTTAAGCTGATGCTAGACTCTTAAAGTCCATTTTATCAGTCTGGGAACTGTGAGATATTCTACATATTTGTACTTACAAATCAACAGGCACCATTTCTAAGTCACCGAACAAAAAAACACCGCATGAGATAAAATGACAGTTACTGCACAGAGGTCTGGTACACTGAAATGAATTTAAAGGCAATAGCATTGGAGATTGCTGTAACTGAAGGCACATTCTCTGCCTTGGCAACTCCGTCAGTACTCTGGTATTTTACTACAATGTAGAAATTAAAATGTCATGTGAGGAATGTAGAAGTGAGAGAAGAAGCAGCAGACCAGCACAGAGAAGAGGGACACCTCGGCCCCAGAATCTGATGTTCTTTTCCATTTCTTTATGAAGTAGCTCTTGAGCCATTCTTTTCCATTTTCTGTGTGTTTGTGGAAACTCAGGCATATGTGAGTGTTTGAAGAGCAAAGGGTTTCTAACATGAAGCATGACCTGAGGTAGTACTTCTGCCACTTTCAGGAACAGCACGAGATGTATTAGTGTTAGTCCTTAACAATGAAATTTCTGAAAACCTTCAGTGAAGAGCTGCTCATAAAGCTGAATTTAAAATGAATCTAAGAAGTCTTCTATCGAGCCATCTTGGTCTATCTTTCTTGCACCAGAATCATTATGATGAGTAAACTAAAGAGAAAGACTTTCTTGTGTGATTTTTACATTTCACAAAAGAACATTAATTTAAATTTTAGCATAAATCTTTCACAGCAAAATATAGAGTCAGTTCCTGTCTATGATCCTGTTTGTTCAAGGCACAGAGATTTTATAAGAGTTGGCTCTTGCTTGTGTTTTCAGAACCTGAGGGTAAGTATCTGGTATAGAAAGACTGGAAAGAATTCAGCTGACCTCTCATGTTACAACATTTAAATAGAATTTATTGACAGATCAGCAGTTTGGGGAGTCAGGTTAATTACTTAGGAGTTCAGAGGAGCTTTAAGAAATAGAGGTTTTGTTCATTTCTCTCAGTACATCTATTTTTAACTCTACTTTTCCTCTTCTCTCCTCTTCTCCTCCTAAAGATGACAATAGAAAGGGAAAGGGTTTTTTTACTTTAGCACTGTTTGTTGCATCTTTCAAGGACTCACCATTCTTCCATCCTTAGAAGGTCTTTTATCAAACCTTGTATATAGAGAGCTGACAGAAATTTCTTGAGATTTCCCTAGGAAAGCAAAATACTGTATATTGCTTTAAAATTTATATTAGTTCTCACCTGTCATAGATTTCTGATCCTTCTTCCAATCCAGGCAGTAGACCAATTACAAAGGCTTGAAGCCCAGGCAGGAGGGACTTTTGCAGAGGAAGAAAGTATTTCTCATACAAACCAAGGAGAATAGGCCTCACTGACATTGCTGCATTTGCCAGCAGAGGAAACAAACCTGAGCTATTAAAAAACAAAATAAAAGACAGGAAAAACACAAAGAATTAGTTCATTTAATTGACTGTGAAATTCATGCACCTTTAAAGAAAAATTTACCTGTATAAGAATAAATCCTTGGCAAGCCATTTTGTCCCAATAATTTTAAAGATTATTTCATAGGTTTCTAGTGCCTTTAAATGCACTCCACTAGGTAGTGCTGGATGCAAACACTGAGATAATCTTTTACTGATGATCAGTCGTCTTGGTAGAAGAGAATACTTCAGGTTACTCTGAAGTGCCTGTGGATGAAAGGAGATGAGAATAAATAGCTATAAAGAAAAAGATAATGTAGATGATGATTGCATGTCAAAGCTTTCCTACTAGCACACCGAGAAGAACTAAATGTATTCAAGATGTTTCTTACATAAATGCATTTTGTTACACTAAAGCAGAAGAACTCTGCAATTGAATTTTCATATGGAATCAGTCATGAACTATCTAGAAAAGTCTGGTCTGCTTAGAGAAGCCAAAAGGATGGAACGGGGACAGTGTACCTTTATCCTATCCCCAGTGGAAGCTGGGAAGTGACAGGAAGAGTATCTCAGCTTTTAAGGATAGAGAAGAAAGGAAGAATTAAATAACTGTATTTCTGTATTCCATAATTTTCATAGATTTTTTTTTCACGCATAGCTGAAATAGAAACGAAAAACCCTCCAACCAGAAAAGGTATGATTACATGAGATAATAACATCTTAGAAGTTATTTATAATTCTCTGTGGCTACTTTCAGTAAGCTTTATTAACTATATCTAACTATATAAATATATCTAACTATATAACTATACTGACCTGTAAGTAAAAGATCTTCAAGACAGGAAATAGTTAACTAAGTATTGCAGACAGTAAAACACAAACTGTAGCACCTTTCTTTGGAAAGTTTACTCTTTTCCTTGAATCATGCATGCATTTCAACAGTGTCATTAAGAATTCTCCTCATTGCAAAGACAATGAAAAAAAGAAGTTGCAAGTAAACGGCACTTTAGCCTTTGATCGCTGTCTGCCAAGGCACACAGATGTTTCACTGCAGATTAAGGTTTGGGATGCTTTCAGGATTAAGCAAATTCTTGACTCACTCAAAGGTTAAATCATGGTCTTATCCCAAGTAATTGCTTTAAACTTTAGGTTCTATTGTGCATGAAAAAGGGTTTTGAAAAGGGAGCATATGAGTGAACTAACTTCTCCTTGCTCATTTCCAAAAGTGAAACTAAAACAGTTCAGCAATGATCACAGCATTCACTTGAACCCGGAACAGGCTCATCAGCAGTAAATGGAAGAGATAAACCCATGACCTTTCAAAGATGTGTGTGCAGCTTCACATTTAAGACTGCAGTTGGTGAGCCTAAGAAGCTAGAAACTGCATCCTCCCATTTGCTGCCCTGCTTAAACTTAGAAACTAGCTATAGTAAAAAGCTTCCAGTAAATGAAATTTACTGTAGAAGAAAAAGGCTGAGAATTTGTAACAGTAAATAGAAAGATGACTCCATTCTCGAATACACACAGTACAGAGCCAATTAATTTCCTTCCCCCCCCTTATGAACATGAGATCTGCATTTTAATAGGTACTAAAAACAAGCATCCAAAAATACAGCACTATTTCAAATATGACACTGAACTAGGTTACACTTGTAAGTTATCTTTTATATTTACATCAGTAAATAATTAAAGACTGAAATCCTTGATACATGTAATAACTTTGAAGTTTGCTTGAAAGCTGGACTTTGGAACATTCTGTTTAGACTGGTATGTATTTGCCCACACCCTCTGTATATATAACAGGTGGCAATTACAAAAAAAAATAAAAGTCACTGGTAAATATTTTTCCTCTCGATCTCTAGATAGAATATTAAAATGGTATTTGTTCAATCAGTTGAAATTTAAATATCAGCTAGGTAGAAAATGACAACATTCACTCTTTCACACAATGAAACTGATCCATTACAGAAATAAAGGCATCTCACAAAAAAAAAAAAAAGTTGTTTGGCTTATTTAATTTCCTAAGGATGGAAAATAAACCTCCACCAGCAAATAAGAACTCTCCTTTCCCAAACATTAGGGATAGCAAGCAAAACATTTAGTCGGATGAGGAAATAAGTACTCCAGGCACCTCAGGAGTTGAATAGAGGATATTCAGGAATAACTCAGTATTAAGTGTTCCTCCTGGATAGCTCTGAAGCCCAAATTCCAGCAGGCTAAACTAACTTGGACCAAGACTACATGCATGTATGGGTGCCAACTATGCTGCTTTGCCTAAAGAAGTAGAAGACATTTCTGTACAAGAAGCAAGATTTGAAGACATTTATGATCATCCTCATATATAAGCTGTAAAGAGTTTCTGCCCATCACATCAGAATGACCTGGAGATGACAGTCCCTTCTTGAAAGCATGTAGTCTTTTTTTTCTGACTTGAGTTGAAAAAACACGTAGTTGTACACAAGCTATAACTCTCAAGAATGGATGTTCCTGGTTAACAATTGCCTCTGATCTTCCAGCAGGTACAATGGATTTTAAACCATAATATTAGAAGACTGTGGCTGCATCAATAGCCATTCCAGCAGAGAGGCAGGCTGGCTGCTACTCTGCTCAAAGGTTCACATTCTTAACAGCTCCTCCTGAATTGCAGTGCTCAAAGAATTTTAAAAAGACTGAAAGACATTAATTAGCAGATGGATCTAAAACTGTTCATTGAAATAAGAGTGGCATGATAACATACACATTTCTAAATGCTAATCAGTTTCTGCAGGCTGACAGGGAAAGCTAAGAAGCTTGGGTTTTAAATATCCTTAGCTCCCACAAATGAAAAAAAAAAAAAAAGTCAGTTGTCTGTGAGATCCAGGACTGCTGAAATGCCATTACTATCTCAAGCTGTTCCAGGTAGTTACATGTTGTGGTAGCAAGCCTAGTGCCAACCGTGTTGTACGTGGGTGAAGATTCCATCTCAAACCATTGCTTCCACATTCAGAATCAAACACTAATGACCACATCTTTCAACATCTGTTATTCAGCCGTTCTTTTGATTCTTGTGAGCTTAATTTGTCTGTCTTCATTACATATGGGCTGAAGCCCATCCATGATCTATTTTTCCTCCTTGTCACCAACTGCTCTCTACATAAGCAGTTATGGTGGCAGAAGTGGTAAATGTTACTGAACTCCTAGCAAGGGCTGGCTTGAGAAGCCTAAACTGGCAGCAAGCACTCCACGCTTAAAATATCATCCTAGGGTTTACTTTTCACAGATCAGTGAGAAAGCAACAATCCCAGAAAACCAATAAGTATTTGACCCACCACTGGCTTTTAAAATAAAGACTTTAAGCAGTAAGCTAGGAAAAATTGAGACATGCAAAGTAATGACTTGTGTCTATGTGCATTTTCAGTTTTCAGCTTTATACAAGTTCTTTTTCTTTATGACTGACTAGACACATTATACAGGCTAAGCATTTTCTAATGCATAAGCATGTTGGCTATAAAGTGTAGAAAGGAAAGAATATCTATTCTTTGCAGGAGTGTATACATGTGCCTCAAAGTAAAACAAATGCACACACACAGAAGCATATTCGTATTTCCACAGTTAGTGGTTTAAGTCATTCTGCACTGCTTTATAGAACCAATAGAGACCAGTTAGATCAATTTGCCTAGATACAAAAAATCCATGCAAATTTTTATTTACATAACTAGAATTCCAGAAAAATGCTGCATATCCATCAATTTATAAGATTATCTTTAACTGGAAGATACTATAACTCTTGTTTTTAGACCACAGTTGTTGGGAGGAGAGGGGGAGTAGAGCCTGTGATTCCATTTTCCGCTGATACATGTTCCAGATAAGTAAAGAAAATACTAAACAGAGCTCCAGCTTCTATAAAAATAGTGGCATGAAGTTCACAGATGGTTGTGAGGAAACTGTAAACTAGAAGGTGGAGTTATATTAAAAAAGGTGAACAAAAAAGGATGTATGAAATATCCCTACTCCTGCACATTGCATTTGTGCATGGGGTGTGGTGAAGTTCCATAAAGCAATTAGGAGATGAAGCTTCCCTTCTTCTCAAAGAACAGAACAGAAGGCAAGTGGTGCTCGTGTTTGTCATTTGGCCAACAGTTGTTATAAAGCCACTGCAGCCAGAGTTCTCCTATGAAGCAACTGATGTAATGAATGGCTATGCTAATTAAACCCATATTTGAGAAAAACCCTTCTCTCCCCCAAGAATAGACATTGCTACTACTGAAACAGAGTTGTGCAGCTGCAATGATTTTTGTGTTCTTTCCCCTTTCTCTCCAAACTGATGAAGCATTTGGTTGAGATGATATTCACCTTCAAGTTTCTGAAGCAAGAAAAGCCTACAGAAACAAAAAGGTAACATTTTCTGCTGAAAGTCAAACTAAAAAACCCACACCTTTGAAATTACAGAGTAAAGACTTAAAATTAGTACTGTAAGAACTTATAATCTGTTTATTTACATACATGTGTTATGTCAAAGGATTAAAAAGCAGTCTGAAAGTGCTCTTTTAAGGCATTGCTGTCACTACTGAGCAAGTCAACCATGCTGTAAGCATAAAATAAATCCCTTTAGAACAATTGATTTTTCAAAAGTTTTAATACTTTGTTTTCATAGTGAACAGTAACTGCAAATGAACATCTTACTCAGAAAAGGGGACACTGTGTGCTAGTCAGGCTCAGTGGCAACAGTTACTAGAAAAGCTTCTGTACAAGTACCATATCAAGTACCATATCACTGATAGCCAAATACAGCTGAAAAATTGTTGACAGAGGTAGTTCTGCCAATATGTACAGCAAAATCCTGTCCATTTTTATTGTCAAACAGATGCAGGTTAGTTTTCTTTGGTAGGCCAGGTTGTTTTTTTGCCTTTTTTTTTGGTTTTGTTTGTTTGAGGGGATTGGGGTTTTTTGTGGTTTTGTTTTGTTTGGGTTTGTTGTTGGTGTTTTAATATATATATGGATTAAATGAACAACAGGGGAGTTTGAACATTCACTTGCCAAAAATCCGGTGGAATTTTGTGCTCTTCTGTGAGTAAATTTTAGAGATTTTTTTGAAAACCTGCTTTCATGATTTCCTTACAAAAGAAGGCTGTACAATCCAATATTTACTACTCCTCAGTTATTCTTTTTGAACACTGTGTCACTCATCTACTGTTTGCCTGCACCCAGAATTAAAGTTCCTAGAAAATATATGCCTATAATCTGGACTGAGAACCCTGATGCAAACTATGCACTTGGATTTTCCTAACTTTATAATATTTTCAGCCTCCAAATTGCCTGAAATTCCCCCTACATTAATACTTTTATATGTATTTTATACAACACACATAGCTGTTTATACTCTGAATAGACAGTGGCAAGCATTTTGGATATGAAAATGATGTTAAAAGTACTTATTTTGCTGACAAGCAGACATATGCTAAACCCCCACCTATTTCTAGGTTTAAAATGACAACACCCCTCCCTCCCAGTGCTTCTTTCTACCAAAGTATTGAAGTGATTTTGCAAAGTTGTTTGTTTTTTTTTAAACACTGGAACAAGCTGGCAAAACCTGCAACAGCACAATTGTGTTTTAGCACTAGAACAACTGAAAAGGATTTATTCTGAATGCAGCTATCTGTACTGAACATCTGAAAACCTTAGTCACAAAACAGTGCTTTCAAAGCAGCGAACACAGGCAGATCTGCAAAACCAATAAAAATGTGATTCAAAGATATATCCATGAACAGCACTGAGAAGAGAAATAATCCTGTTTCTTGAAGCATGAAGCAGCCTAGGTTGCAACTACTAAACGACTGGTATGTAGTAACTAGAGATTGAATAGAAGCAAACATGAAGTGCAATATGAGCAAGTTTCAGGGCAAACCTGAATCTCCTCCTTAAAACATTAACATCCATATTTACTGCCTGTTCAATCCATCTGTTTGCATCTACACATTTATATTTTTCTGTAAGTATCTATTTATGTTACTTTCCACTGTTTCTCTTTCACCACAATGGTGCATAACATCCCCACCATACAAATGAAAACCCCAAAATCTTTCCCTTACAAACTCAGGGTATAGCATAAGTTAGCAAATTCTGCCAACTCTAGCTTTTCTTGGAAAATACAATTTGTCTCCATCCTTCACTCATGCTTGGTACCTGCACTTCTCTTTCAGAACACTGCAAGGCAGATTCATCTTACCCAACCTTAGAAGCCTAGGTCAGCTAAAAAAACACAGGCAAAACTGTAGTAATTCACCTCAGGCTTCCTATAAAACCACTGAGGAACATAATGCAATTTTAGGACAGCATTCATCTGACCTACTTGAAATAGCAAGAGATGAGTCACAATGACAACAACAAAAAATAAAACCCCTTATTTTTCTCCCTGCCTAGAAGAGATTCAAGGTGAAGCTGTCCAGACCAAAGTCATCTGAAGTTAAATAAGGCTTATCTCCCTTAAGTGACAAAACCCCAATCTTTCTAGATCTACAAACTGACCTGTTTGGCTGACTATTCAATCAGTTTCTCTGTTGCTTCTGTGCATCTACAAGTCACTGTGAAACATCAGTTAGAACCATAAAAACAACAGAGAAAAACAACCTTCTGTTTAACCTTGGTAGTTACGTAGTACTAGAAAGAAGTAGCAGAACTGTCTTTTCACTAGGACTAAGAGCAGCAAGAGCTCCCAAATCACTTGTTTCAGCCAAGGCCAAAGGGATCTGGACCTGCTCCCTCCATTCTTTTCCCCTCATCTTTAAGTAGGAAGAGCCTGTGCTTCTTCTTCCAGACCTTGTGTTGAAATGGTAATGCCACTGAGCTTCTACAGAAATAAGCGTGTGTGTGTGTATGTGTGTTAACTTGTGAGACTCAGTAGTACAATTACTCAAACTTGCTTACAGGAGAAAAAAACCTCAGAAAATACTACACCTATATAAGCAAGAATTACAGTCAACACTACAAAGATCCCTAGGAAACAGATGTGTAAGAGAGATCTTCCACACTACTTTAGAAGCATGAAGAGTACTTCCAAAACTTGACCTACTCACCCTCTTTTGTCTCTCCCCTTCTAATAATTCTCACATTTGCTTAACAAGAGGCATCACTGCACACCTGTGGTGGGTTTGTACTGGGCATGTTCAGGCCAGAAGGGTGAGGGAAAGCTTCCCCAGCTTGAGGTGGAATGTGGTGGGTTTGTGCTAANTGCTTGTAAAAGGCGCTGATGAGGAGTGTGGATGGAGCCCTCTCTGGATCTTCGTTTGCGAAGCCTAGCCACGACGACGACATGCTAAGTATGTTCAAATGAGGTCAGAACTTGGTTGGCAGGGCCAAACCGATCAGCACTTCCATGGTGAGAGAAAGGGGGGGGGCAGGAGGAGGAAGACCCATGGGGGATCATTCCCTGCAGGAGGGATACCACATTGCCAAAGGGGAGAATGGTCAGGGGGTTTTCCCCTGAAGAAGATGGACCGACACCATCGTGGACTGGACTGGGATCCTGCTCCACCCATTTTCCCATCCGTCTGCAGTGCAGGAGGGTGGAGCTCTATCTCAGGAGCAGGGCTGGGGAGAGGATAGAGGTGGAACATAGGGGTTGTGTGTGGGTTTTGTGTAGTATGCATATGTGCTCACCCTACCTGGGTTTGATTGTTATTTTGTTTAGGTTAAATTTTGATTTTTTTTCCCTCATGCCTGGTCTGTCTTTTGCCTGTGATCATAAGTGGTGAGTGAGCCCCTCCCTGGCCCTAGTTTGGGCCCCCAAGTCCTCGTTGCGTTTTCTCCTTCCCATCCCCCCAGTTAGGAGCAGAAATGAGTAAGCAGCTATGTGGCTTTTGGGAAGCTGGGGAGGCTAAACCACACCATCACCAGTTACCAACATGCAGGTTCCTGAATATAATCATGTGCAGTGTTTAAAAACATTTTTGTCTTTGAGATACTGTGGATCTCTTCCTCCTACTCATTCTCTCCCTGCTCATTCACTCACCTTCAGAACTGACTGTGTAAGAAATTATGCTTGTTAGAAAGACCTCCCCCTTCTCCCAACACTAACAGAACTCAACATCAATATTTCTGTTTCAGGATGTAAAAGACCAGGTAATTACAGGAGTTAAGAGAATACCTATTGACATCTTATTTTGCAATCTTCCTTTTGGTGGCACATTCCCCCAATGTATCCTCCTTACTTTCAGGTAACAGACAGAAGCAGATGAACACTGGGGATGATTTGTTCTACCAATTCTTAAGCTCCTAAAACGATTAAGTCCATGAAACACCACAGCAGATGGACTGCTGTAACAGCTAAAAGCTTTTTCACTGCGTTTCTACTATGCTACTACATATCATGGCAATTCTGTATCTGAATAAGAGTTTCAGATAGGAGTTAACCAGTTCAGTGTGTTCATTTAGGTCAAGACAAAAGATCAAAGCCTACCTCTTGCCACAGGTAAGAAATCTCTCTGATTAATTCTTACTTTGCCCTTTGAGAGAAGCCTTCTGAAGACCTCTAGCTCTCCTTATTGACCAAACAAGAATCAGGATGAAACAGTAAAAGCATAAATATGTAACTTCTACTGCTAGAGCAATATGAGCAATATCCATCTTCTCTCCTCTGAAGAGAAAAGAACATGGCTGCCTGAAAAAATCTTCAATTTTGCAAACATTGTTCCAGTTTTTAAGAAGGGTAAGAAGGAAGACCCTGTCAGTCTCACTTCAGCACCTCATAAAATTATGGAGAAGTTTATTCTGGGAGTTAATGAAAAACACTTGAGAGAACACAGTCATCGGTCATAGCCAGCATGGGTTCACAGGAAGGAAGTCCTTCTTAACCAACTTAATTTGCTTTTATGACAAGGTCACCCTTCTAGTTGACCAAGGGAAGCCAGTAGATGCGAGGGGTTTAGCAAAGCTTTAATACTGTCTTTCACAGTATCCTTCTGGGTAAACTGTTCAGCACACAGCTAGACAAGTCCATAATACATTGGCTGAGCAACTGGCTGACAGGTTGGGCTCAAGTTAGGTTGATAAATTGGGCTGACAAGTTGGGTTATAGTAAATGGGGTTACATCAGGCTGGTGACTGGTCACCAGTGGAGTTCCACAGGGCTCCATTTTAGTACTCTTTAATGCTTTCATAAATGACACAGGAATTGAGTGTACATTGAGTGAGTTTGACAAAGATACTAACCTAGGAGGAGCTGTGGACTCTCTTGAGAGTAGAGAGGTTGATGGCATGTGAATAGGAGTCAACAGCATGCCCTGGAGACAACTGTGTGCTGAGGTGCATCAAGCACAGCAGAGCTGTCTGGTCAAGGGAGGGCACTGTCCCACTGTACACTGCATTGGTGTGACCCCACCTTGAGTACTGTGTGCAGTTCTGGGTGCCTCATTATAAGAAGGACATCAAACTATTAGTGTGTCCAGAGGACAACAACCAAGCTAGTGAAAGGCCTCAAGGGCAAGACTTACAAGGAGTGGTTGAGGTCACTTGGCTTATTCAGCTTGGAGAAGGCTGAAGGGTGCCCTTATTGCATTCTACAACTTCCTTAAGGGGAGCAGCAAAGGGGAAAGTGCTGATCTCTCTCTCTGGTGACCAGTGACAGGAGAAGAGGAAACGAAATGAAGATGCATCAGGGGAAGTTCAAACTGGACATTAGGAAAAGGTTCTTCACTAAGAGGGTAGTCAGTCATTGCAACAGGCTCCCCAGGCTCTCCATGCCTATGAGAGTCCAAGGAGCATCTGGATGATGCTTTTAGTCATAGGGTTTAGTTTGAGGTAGTCCTGTGAGAAGCAGTGAGTTGGACTTGATGATTCTCATGGGTCTCTTGCAATTTGAGATATTCTATGATTCTCTAATTCTATGAATTCTCCTCCCATTTGACAGGTCTGTAAAATTGGGTTTAGCAAGCACAGCAAAGGCATGCGAGACATCTATCAGGTAACAACAGATGTTTCCTTATGAATTCTGCAGGAGTTGCCTCCTCCAACCCCTATTTCCTTGACAATTGTAACTACTCTTGCCACATGTACACTCCGGAAATACTTCATGTTAAAAGAGAATTAATGGGACACAAACAACATACATTTTATTTCTTGGGCAGAAGGGTAGGACATACTTCCTAAGTGTTTACCCATAGAAGTCATCTACTTTCTTCCTAGATTCAGCCATATTTTCCACTGCCATACAAAAGACACCACTAGCAGCAAATCAATTACTTCCCCAAACATAAGGGAAAGGCATGATCAAGTACAAGTGATCTTTAAATATAAACTTTGTCTTAGAATATATACTAAAACTTCTGACCTCCTGCTCTATATAAAGATGTTTTAGCTGCTCTAGAGTGAGCAGTATCCACCATGTGAGAGTAAACCAGTATCTTGAGGGTTTCTTTGGTGCTTCTTTTTATATTCTTTTTATATAGCTCTATAAAGGAAACATCATCTCAAGGAAACCTCTGTTGGTTTTACCAGAATTTATCACATTTATACAAAAGCTACTCAGTTAGCTGCTTCCATTACCCTTCCTTTATGAACTAATATTTTTCCTGAGTTAATTTTCAATTTTGGTAAGTACTGTAAGTTACAGAAAAGTTAATAATAGTACAAAGAGAACAAATGGAAAAAAATATATTCCTGTGACATTGTACCTTATTAAGTTTTCCAAGAGAAGATATAAGATCTGCCCATTCGCTTGATGATTCGAAGTTTCGCAAAGCTTTCTCAATTGCTGATGAGTAATTCCTGTATCTGTAATCACCAAGTAACTCCTGCTCTTCTGGATCCATCTTCAGTTCTCATAGCAAGGTGAAACTTCCTGGAAAACTAAAATATGCACACAGTTACAAAGAAGATAACCTGCATTTCAGTTCTTGCAAACCTAAAGTACTGTAAGATAACAATAAACATGTAGAAGCACTGTGACGGATCACAATAAACAGGTCATCTGACTAAGTTTCAACACAAAGTTAAAAATAATTTAACAGGCATGACTCCAACTCCCCACTGCCTGCTTAAGAAGTTTTGCAGTCACATTTTCCTATTTATGAAACGTGTTTTTTCCTTCCATGCACGTGGATCCCTCACACAATAACAAAGGAAAGGAATATAAAGTCTCGCTATAAACAGCCAAAGGAGTTCAGGAGAAGTGAATAGTTTTCATAACTTATCATATGTGCAGTGTTTTCAGAGATTTTCTGCAGTACTGGAATGAGAAACATTTCAGAAACATTTCATATCAAAATACAACTTTCCAGAGGAATCCCATTGAAGAGCCTCTCAGCCCAAAGCAGAAGGAGCTCTCAGAACTCAACTTGTCATCAGCATATGCTGAAGTACAAGACTAAGTTGTTGTGCCAAAGGATCAAGATATGCATTCTAATCTTCTATTTCACAAAAAACTGTATGTATATTTTTAATGGAGGAAAAGTCATCTAGACTTGATTTTTCTCACATTCTACAATGCATTTAAATTAAAAAAAACAAAACACACCTGTTATAGAACAACGGGAAACAAGTATGGTTGGGTTTTACATACTGAGAAATCATACCTTCACTCTAATGCTAGCATGACACTAGTTCTTCTGTTAGTTAATATAAAAATACGCTTCCAGAAAAATGCTTAGGTTTGAGGAATGCCAGGTTTAGGTCAATCTGTGCTACATCACTGACACAGAAAAGAAAACACAGCCATTTTAAAACATTTCTGAAAGACATCTGCATTCAGTTTCCTACTGTTAGGACAAGAAAAGAGACCTAAGTAGTCCTCCATGTTCTTTTAAAGCATGTCAACTCTTACAGCATTTAAAAAAAACCAAACGAACAAAACCAGAAAATAAACAGTTGTTTATAACCTGGTCATTTTAATAACAATAACTACATCAATGTAGTATTTTTGGTATCAAACTCTCAGAAGCAGAAAAATGCTGGATGCACTCAAAAAAGAGAAAAGATTTTAAACACAGGTTTAAGCCACCTTTGCACTCCCCTGATAGCAGGATTCAGTCCTTGCTAATACAATCACTATGTCATCCAACCTAGATGTACTTCTATTAAAAAACCAAAAAGTATTCTCAAACAATATCATCAGGGCCATGTTTGTTTGTTTGGTCTGCTAGAGTAAAGGTTTAATTTTCTGTTTTCACCAGGATGTATACAGTGCTTCTCACAGCAGAGAGAGTGAAAAAAACCCCAACTGACTGCCTTGCAGGCTATGATATTCATCTGGGTTACTGCTATCCTTGCCTTGCTCCAACAAGGATTTAAAAATAAAATGTCAACCCTCCAATAAAGCCTGTGTGATAAAAAAGTGATAAACTTGCAATACACTGTCAGTAAAAAAATACAAGTAATCTGATATAGACACTGGCCCAAAACAAGCACGGCAAGAAATCAAGTACCTTAATCATAGGACTATTGGATTGTATTAACACTCCCTAGTCAAAGCATGAGCTAGGAAGTATCCTGGCAGCTCCCTGCCAAGTCAAGAGTGCTGCCACATTCATGAATAAGAGATCTGCCCAGATCATTTAGGACTGGCCAGCTATTTCGCTGACAGAACACATCAATTTTCTTTGTAAATGTAGTATACCTGCACGAATCAATCAAATTACCAACAGCACTTAAAAGATGGTCTAAATATTCTGTAAAAATCAATTCTTAAAGCATTCTCATAGCATTACAACGTGGTCTATTTAAGTAAAATCTAATTAGGTTCTGAGCCTAAAACAGTATGTAATACTCAAGATAAAAATAAACATCCCTCCTCAAAAAAAAAAAAGGCAAAACAAAAATAAAAAACAAACCCAAACCCAACCTTAACAGTTCAGCTGGGGGAAAAATTATCTTACTCAGTTCTTAAGTCACTTTCTATTGACTTTCCTGTGAAAAGACAGGTGTGTATTCCTACTCGGAAAAGCAGTGATGGACTTAATGATTTAGTGTGTATATGTAGATCGTATTTGTGCTTATATACAACGGGAGGAAGAAAAAAAACCCAAACAAAACACCATAAAAGCAAACCCAAAATAAAAGCCACTTGCCAGTGACCTTCAGGCATGTCTTCTAAGTCCCGGGTCACAACCCTCCTCAGTCAATGGAGATGTTAATAGTTACTCATCATCTATCAGCACTGTCTTAAGACAGGTTAACGAGGCGGGAGCCTTGCCACTGATCCTAAGGGAAGGAGCCGCTGCCTCCCGGGGATGCGGAGCCTCTGCAGGCAAACCTCCCCTCCCAACCCGCTCCCTGCTGTCGGCTGCCGAAGACTGGATGCGGCTTGGCATGACCCCGGAGGGGGAGACATACAGCCCCTCGCCAGACCCAGCAACAGCGGGACAGGACCCCTTTCAAAGGCCTACCGTCCTACGGGGATGGGGGTCTCCCGGACCCCCCCAACCCAGGCCACCTCCCTCGGCCAATAGGCAGCCCGCAGCAGCGAGACTCCGCCGCGGCTTTCCCTCCGGCCTCACCTGCCAGGCAAGGCACAGCCGAGGCCAGGCCACCAAGGGCTGCCGCCGGGTCACCCCCATGATACCCTCACATTTCCCCCCTGCCCCTTCCCAGACACCCACCCGCCGAGCCCGGCCGCGGTCCCCGCCACACCCATACCTGCGGAAGGGCTCCGCAGACCTCCCGGGCCGGCAGTGCGCGACGTGTCCCAGCCCGGGGAGCGGGACGAGAGGAGGCAGCACCCCGCAAGCTCTGTTGCAACAGGAAGGGGCGGAAATAAAAACACCAAACAAACCAAACACCAAAACAACACCAAACGCGCCCCTGCCGCTCCGCCAGCGCTGCGCCGCTGTCGGCAGCTGGGGCGATACCACTGAACACAGCGCGGTGAGGGGTAAACTGGAGTGGTACAGGAAGGCTTCCACCGTCCCCGCCCAAGGGCGGCCTCGCTACTCTTTACCCGCCACCGATCCGCCAGAGGAAGGCTGCACGGTACTGGCGAGCGCCACAGCCCGGAGCGGGTCACCAGCGACCCCCTGCGGTGAAATGGTACACTCCAGTGGCAGATACGGAACGCCGAGCGCCCTCTGGCGGTGTGGATCGAGGAGCACCGCCGTCAGCAGTAGGGGGACGAGAACGGGGACGGGGACGGAGACGGGTGGCTCCACACAACCCCCCGCCAGCGCCTCGCAGGCCCTAGCCGTTTCCTGCCGGCAGCAAAGCTGCAGGCGAAGCGTTAGAACGACGCCCTGCCTGTGGGGTCTCTCCCCGGGCCGCTCACTTTGCTTGGTGAATCAGCCTCGGCCGATCTGAAATCAAAGCAGTGGGGAGCTGCGACCTCGCGTTAAGGCTCAACAAGGCCAAGTGTTGGGTCCTACACTTCAGTCACAGCAACCCCATACAACGCTACAGGCTTGGGGAGGAGTGGCTGGAAAGCTGTCCAGCATCTAGGAGTGCTGGTCGACAGCTGGCTGAAGATGAGCCAGCAGTGTGCCCAGGTGGCCAAGAAGCATCCTGGTTTGGATCAGAAATGGTGTGGCCAGCTGGACCAGAGAAGTGATCGTCCTCCTGTACCTGGCACTGGTGAGGCTGCACCTTGAATACTGTGTTCAGTTTTGGGCCCTTCACTCCAAGAAAGATGTTGAGGCATTGGAGCATTTCTGACAAATTTTGCAGGCACAGCTTTCATGGGGTTCCATTGTCACGTTTATTTCAAGTTCAATATAAGAAGCCCTCTGCTCTTTGCAAAACGCTTGAAAGTTAAAGTGCTAGATTTTTAGTACAAAATACCCATGGAAAGTATCACAGAATACCAGGTTGGAAGGGACCTCAGGGACCATCTGGTCCAACCCTTCTTGGCAAAAGCACAGTCTAGACCAGATGTCCCAGCACCATGTCCAGCTGAACCTTTAAAAAGTGTCCAGTGTTGGGGAATCTGTCACTTGCCTGGGGAGGTTACACCAATAGCTGATTGTTCTCACTGCAAACAATTTTCCTCGTGTCCAATTGGAATCTCCCCCGGGGTAAGTTGTACCCAATACCCCTCCTCCTATCCATGTGAGTCACCACCTTTTTTCTAGCCACCCCTTAAATACTGGAACCTCATACCAGACAAAGATTTATATACTGTAGAAACAGATTATTTAACATCAGCTTTTTCCTCTGGTGTTGGTTTTTTTTTTTTTTGGTTTTAACATGCAAGCAGAACATGATCCTGGTAGTTCAAAACAGCTGAAAAAACCAAGGAAAATCCACCAGTTATTAAAGATGAGAGAACAGAAACAGTTAAGATTTTGATAGACATTGTCTCAGCAACGATCTCCAGTAAGTAAGTTTTATAATACACTCTATTTTCTGGAGAACACCTACCTTTCCCCTCTCTAGCTAGATTTCCACACCTGCTTTCACTTCCCAGTTGTGTACATCTCCAAAAGCTGGACCAGATACAAAAAAGCACTGCTGGCCTAGCTCCAGCATGTGTTACTTCATGATAAAATCTGAGCAATTGCTCATAAGTTTTCATACAGCCCATGTGGCTCTTGCACATTCCATCCATTTGGGAAGTCAGCATCTATCTGCCTGCAGAGCTGAGGTGAGCGTGGATGCTTGCTTTCAGGTTAGGTAACCTCAGAAAAAGAGGCAGCAAGTCTGGGAAATTTGTGTGACAAAATATTAAAATATTTTGCAGTGATTTACAGCTTTTCTTATAGATCTGTCATCATTTTAAAAGGCAAATCTTGGGAAATGGTGTGATGTTAGAGCACACAGTCTATTAGGTTTTAAGTTGAGATGGGGCTCTCTCAATACAATAAACTGACTTACTAATTTGAATATAACATTTTTTCCTTAGGCATATGTGGAAGTAGGTATATTCAGTACCATAAGCATCAATACATCTTGTCTTTCTAAACTGCAATGCCATCAATTTAAGTTTCAATTTCTAAACTTCAGGTTTTTGTAACTTTGAAAGGTAGTATAGCATAGTTCTTGGAAATAACGGTCAATTCTTCTGAATATGTGTCCAACAAGAGCATAGAACTCACATTTTTCATGATATCCTTAACATATGACATTTATGTCCTAAAATATAGAATGTTACTTAGAATATTATTAAATTAGTTTCTGAGGGTTTGCTATCTTTATAGAATTTCTTATGGCAAATCTGTGTTTTTTAACTGCACCAGCGGGTGCCCAACTACATTAATTTCATTCTGATTTCTACCTAACTTTTGAACCAATTTTCCATTTCTACCATAAGATAGAGGTCTCTCAGAATTTCAAAAGACTACACAGTTAGATGGAAAGATGGAGGAGAGAGATCCTCCTGGGCTCCTACTGTGTCAGTCAGGTCAGCTGCTGGCAGGCACCAGAGCATCTCCTGACAGAGAGGCCATGCAGGGAGGCTTTGGTCAGAACATGCACCAAACCCAAGCAACCTCCAGACCAATCCACTTGCTCTGCTCTGGTGCTTACAAATCTGCTGGTTCAGAAATCATTTGAAAAATAACCCTGAAGGCTGGGGTTTTTGTATCAGAAGTTAATTCAAAGCATGCCCATTATGCTAACTATTGAAAACTTCAAGAAAGGCCATAAATCACTTTGTTATATGCACCACAGCAGCACTGCCCATGCTAAATCCTGGTCCTTGGGACTGGATCAAGAAATAGATGTAATCACCTCTGGAGACAGCCAGGCTGCATTTCAGTCCAATGAACATTCACATGAACTTTCATGTGATGTTGACATAAATCTGTTTGATTCATACTGGAAAGGTCTACTCCAATCATGTATCACTTGTCATATTTTTTTTCCTATTTTGTTTAGAAATATACCTCGCAATTTAAAATGTGTAATTCCTATCATGAACCTATACTGCATTTATATTATCACAGAATCATTAAGTTTGGAAGACACCTCTATGACCATCAAGTCCAACCATCAATTCATTATCTACTGAGAGAGGTTTAAGAAGTTTCTTGCTTTCAGTATTTTATCTTCAGTCCAAACCAACACATTCCCAAATAAAATACCACTGAAGCCACTACTGTCCTATGTCCTCTAAATGCTGTGTAAGTCCAGTCTAACAAAAGGGACAACATTCATCAGATCAGGGTGTCTCAGTATGTGGGTATGTATCTGCAGAGAGACAAAGCAGGATTTTAAGAGTGCTGTTACCAAAACTCTGTATCAGTGAGCAGAGTCCAAAGACAACACAACAATTCAAACTGAGAAATGTGCAGTTTGAGTATTGTTTGTTTAGATGTAAGTGCTATGAACAACTAACCTTCTGAAGAGATCTATAGACAATGAAAACTGGTCTCCAAGACCAGAACTTTGTCCAGTTGAGTTTCCTTCATAGTCAGCTCCAAAATGAAGTCTTTGCAGAACAAAAAAAGCAAAGAATTTCCATTGTAAAACACAATTATTGTTCCTTCTCTTTTTTCTTTGAGTTTAGAGTTAAAAACTTTCTGTGAGACTGGAGTTTCAATTATATTCTGCATTTAAGTGCTTTAAGTAACATCGAGCTGCATACATAATCCAAATTTTCTCAAAATGTTTTTAGGCTAAGAGGAACAGCACAGCACTCAAAGTCAGGACACTGCCTACATGTTGGGTTATACCATGTAAGAGTTGAGTTCAATTTAAGATTATCTATGGACATAAATGAATTCTCAATTGTTCTTGTCATCTTCGTTATTTATATAGGAAAACATTTAAATGGAAAATTTAAGGAAACAACATGTTAAGCTAGGTATATTCTCTTCGTTGTTTTAGGTAGTGACCTCAAATTCTTTAAGCATGTCCTACAGTGGAAAAACAAATACGCTCCACTACACAGCACTGGAACCCATCATGAATAATAATGTCTAGCCCACACTATAGTTGTCAGCATTGCGGGGGATCCAAACAGAATTACCTGGTTGTAATCCCCTTTAGATTCAAAAAGGTTTAGAGCTGAGCGATCTCCTTACTGATTGCTCCCATAGCTTCAGATCATTGGCTTTCCAAAGCAAAGCTCTGCTGAACAGCCTGCGTACTACAGCTGTGTTGTTAACCAGCACACTGGGATGTCTGTAGCTTCTCCTTCAGGAACTCCCAGAGGCCCTGCACACTGTTCATATCCAGCTGATGCAACAGCAGGTACAGCTTCTACTCCTGAAGTTTTGCCACTGCTGCCTGTGTCCTGCACAAGCTATGGCATCCCCAAGAAACTGCCTCCACTGAGCTCTCACAATTGTTAATCCAATTCCTTTATTGTCTCATGTCATCACAGCTACTGCCAGACATTTTCTTTGGCTAATAAATTTTGAAGTAAAAATGGTAGTGACACACTGTAAAAAACAACTGTAAATCATGCTTATAAGTTTTATACAGTAGAACACATTGTTATTATTTCATCCCTTTCCTAACCCTTAAACTTTACACAATAACCACTCAGCAAGCCTGCCAGAATCGGAAAGCAACAAAACACTTCAAACACAATGGCCAATGTCTTTTGATCCAAGGCTTCCCAGAACACAAACTGTAGCAGGGGAAGCCAATGTAAAACCCTGTCAGCTAAGCCACTTTGGCATTGTATTGCTGACTCCTGATTAAGAATTAACACGTCCATTGCTGATTTGTCATTACTAATGATATGTTTATAGGCAATTGTTTCCAACTCCTTCAGCTTCTTATAGCAAGAGGAAGATGGCAGCAGCCACCCCCCTGCAGAGCACAGCACTGTGTGCACCTTGCTCTGCAGGGAAGCTGGGACAAGGCTATGGAGCCTCAACCATGGCTTCTGTGCTGGCAAGCAAGACATGGTTATAGCCTGGGAGTGACCAAACACCATCTCACTTCATTGCCTGCAACCAGCTGCCCCACAGCCTGGGGCTGTCCCCAGGCTGCTTCTGTTGCCACCCACCCAGCTCTAAAGCTTCAAACACCATAGCAACCTTTCAAAATGAAGCATTTGAAATGCAATAACCAACATTTTTAAATGAGAAAATAAATTTGGTGCTAGATAAGTACAAACTTCTGGCTCTGCAATAAATGAACTGGAAGTCTTGAGGAACAGTTTGCTGTATCAGTTATGAAGTTTATTTTCTCTTTATATTGACAAAGCATTACACACTCCAGCTATGAACTTAGCTGGAGAAAATGAAGTGTATTTTCAAACATCAGAGGTTTTTAGTATCACAATAAGCCAGTTGGATGCATACAAATCAGTAAGTAATCATTTGTTGACACACATATTAATAAAGCCAAGTGATTAAGTTCTATTAATGGTATGTTGCTGCTGTTTTTATTTTCACTTAATTCCATTTTGTGCTGATAACAAGGAATCTCTACAAAGCAGTGACTCTGTTCTGGTCTTATTAGCTTCCCCTACACTGATAAGATTGGGGATCTCAGAACAACCTCCTCCCCTTTAAGAAATCTTGCTTAACCCTAAGAAGCAACAATGGTCCCTAGAGAGATCTATTGTCCTGAGAAAGCATAAGGCATCTGCTTCCTCATCCCAACTCCATGTCAGAGACCTCTCTTCGGGGAATGGGAGAAGGGCTGGCAATGATCTAACTGAAGAGTAAATTCAGGCAAACAATGTCAGGCACCTCTACGTTAAGGCAACACCAAATTAGCCTGTATTATCTCGGCTGGAACACCCACAAATTGGATTCTGGGCTACAAAGTCAATGCTGTGAGCAGGCTAGTACAGACTGTTAGCAAGTATACCCTAGTGTAGAGTTAATCCCAGAGGAGTACCACTATAACTGTAACCCTCATTGTAATGATAGAGGACCCTGCTGCTGCTCTGGCAACAGGAGACTGCTTTGGCTAAACACCCTGGCAGGGCACAGGCTAATCCACAGTCTTACTAGCACTTGCACAGGTCCACATACATAAGCTCACCAGGTTTGAACAGTTTTGTCACTAACAAACTGGCCATGAGGACCATCAGCATCAGAAGGCAAAAGGGCCAAATAAACTGGGGTCTCAGCCCCTTCATCTGGTGACTTAGTGGCTTTAGGACCTGCCATGTCTGTTCGCACCCACCCAGGGCAGCAGGCATTGAGAAGGATGTGGTCACCTTTTCTCTGCTCATTTAACATCCGAGCTTGAATCCTGGACAAGACTGTGACACCAATTTTGGATACCCCATAGGCACTATTTGGCCAACCCTCTTTCTCATGCACACTTTTCTTGGTATCTTCCACAAATTTGGTCATGAGTTTCACTAATTCATCCTCAGTGATTGTGTTGCTGCGAAACTTCTGCTGTAGTTCTTGGCTGCAGCCTCTCAGAGCTGAACTACCTGCCATACTAGAGACATTCACCACTCTACCTGGTAAAAGAGAATGAAGACTGATTACTTTTACATGCATTAAAAAAGCCCAGACACTGAAATGTGCTTGCTGGACAGCAAGCCCATTCACTACTTTGGTGAATATCTGTAAAATATTTTGTGGGCTATTTTGCAGAGCTTCTGGAAAATCACAGTTAACCCAATGTCAAGTGTTTCTAGTGAATTCCATTACAGAATCTCTACTTAACTTCAGATATTCTTCAGGAAATACCCTATTACAATCTGTAGGCATAGCCATAGCAGTAAGCAGTTTTCTCAGTAATGGCAGCAAAACTTTACTCTCAGTGTTCTGATGGAAAACACCCTGACTTCTGCAACAGCTCCAGTTGAGTGCCATGAGAATGTACCTCAAAAGCCAGAATATTACAGAGTTCAACAAAAGCAATCTAGCTCTTAATGAGGCGAGACCATCTGCTTGTTTAGAATACCCCAAGATTTACAAATGCCAGCATGCAAAACTGCAGTAAGTTATTTATCTCTCAGCACTTCAGTACAGAAGAATGAATCAGCTGAATCTGTAATTCACTCATCTTTCCAAAAGTTATGTTACACTGTTTCCCTCCTTCTTGCTAGGTCACAGACATTCATGGGATGAACATGAGCCACAGAAACTAATCCTTTCTTTTAATGACTTCATTAATGAATTTGTCCTTCACCCTCAGTACAAAAGGACTAAATTGCAATTTAGGCACTGTTTACTCTCTCCCCTTACAGCCTCCAAAATTCATTTATTGTTTCCTTCTGTCTAGGGACTAAGAGTTCCCTACCTGACTTAATTTCTCTTAAAAAATCTAGATGTTTTCACCTGTTGGTACGGACAACACTTCATTCATAGCAGCAAACACTTATCCAGATATCCATTAAAATACCTAGTGTTCACAAGTCTTAAAAAGAATTGTATTTAAAAAAACCTCTTAGATTTAGTGTGGGTATTGGATCAAAATATGCTCCTTTCAAATAGTCTGCGATATGTCAGTAGGATTCTACGGCACTTCCAGTGCTCCTAGGTTTTGGGAATATGAGCACTCTGCACAGGACAGTCATCCAATGAATACATATTATTTACAGGTTACTAATACTTCTTTATTCCTGATACATCTATGTTCTTTGACCCTGGTCCATCTATTTATCATTTTTTGGTACAGTGTTTCCCTCCAGTTCCTTTTAACATCAACAAATCACAGTAACTTCATCTACATCTTCAAGTGCCATTTACAACTACATCACTGGACATTTGCAAATACAGTAAAGGCTGTGACCTAGACAAGAGACAGAACAACAGCCTATTGAGAAGGTTGCTTCAACAGAAGCAAGAACAGGCATGTCATACCAAACTCAGCTGAAACACTATTTTTAGGTACTTCCTTATCCTAGTTTTATCATCCAAAATGTCCTTTCTGAAGCAAGAACAACTTACAGAGGCAGATATCATGGACAGATCTCTATGTCTTCCTGAGGGCACCAGGAGAATTCCATTTCAATCCATAACAGAAGAATGTAACTCACTTGAAAGCAGATTTAAATATACACAGCAGAGACATTTTGGCAGTCAAGAAAGGCCATCTCTTCTCTTACCTACAGTACAGTTAGGTACACTCCTCTTGCTATGGGGCAGTATGCGTCTGAGACTGGACAGAATTTTCCCATTTAGTAAGGACCAAAAAAATCATACAGGGCTATTTCTCTACTTGTTATGTTATACTTACCATAAGGCTTCACAAGAGGCAACAATTCTGTGCAAACGTTCCTGGTTCCAAAAAAGTTTGTCTTCAGTGTAACCTCTGCTTGGATTGCAAACGGAGTTGTGTCACGAACTTTTCGTATGAGGTGGTAGTAAGGGTGGGTGGGGAAAAAAAATAAAATAAAATCAGAGTTGTACTACTGTTTGAAGGAAGTTACCAAACCCCAGAAGTTTACCTTGGTTCCTTCTTTTAAATGAGGAAACAGGTATTAATCAACTAAAATATACAAGAAAAAAAAAACAACAGTATCAACACATTCTCTTTAATGAAAAGAACTAGCTTTGCAATATTATATTAATTATGAGCTAATTATGTTTTCACCTCTTCAGATGAAGAGAGTCAGTTGCACCACCTCTAGAGTAATTTGCCAACCCACAGGTCATTTGTCTTTCTGCGTTTCATAAGTAAGCGACAAGAAAAGACTGCTCTCACAGGGTGTGCTGCCCAGCCTGCCCACTGACCTGCTTGTACCTACTTGCACCCAATTCTCAGCGTCTGGGCTGCCACTACCACGCATAAGAAAACTTTGAGGTGTCCTCTCCTCTTAAATGCGCTGTAGAGCACTTTGTAACCATCCTGACATAACAGAGAAGGGGAAGGGGCAGAGAGGAGCTCAGCAGGGAAGATCCTGAATCTAGGATGCTGCCACTGAAAATGCAAAAGTGAGACTACCACCTCAGTACTGACATCCAACAATAGGGCAGACAACTGCTTCTATATCCTTATGCTTATGTTGTCACGTCTTGGGTTCTTAGCTGTGGCAGTGCTGGATTGCAACACTATAAAAGCTTCTATAAAGAATACAGGTTTAAGATTTGGTGCAGTCTAAAAAGCCAACCAAACAAAAAGAAGCCTAACCAACCCCAAATGTGATATATATATGTACCATAAGTCACCCCCTGAACTGACAGATATGTGCTAACACAAGAAAAGAGTGGGAATTAGCAGGTAGGAAAGGGAGCTGATTTAGGCAAGCATAAGCAGACCATGTAACTGTACTATAAGGGTAAGATTTCATCACACAGAACTGACAGCTTGCCACTACCAAAAGTGCAGTAGGATGTGCCATCAGCTGACAATTCAGCTGCTATGTATCCTCCACTTCAAGGGGGCAGCAAGAGTTAGAAGTAACAGCATTCTTCCTCTCCCGCTATAGGCTCGCTCTCTGCAGTGATGAAGGCTACCTATATAGATTACACAAGTCTCTCTAATCCAGTTGTCTCCGTAGCCCAGACCCATGTACACTCTCTGAAGACAAGCAGGAACAGATCATTTAGTATTTAATGTAGTTGTTTTCATTGCAAAACATCTTTAATGGCTGACTTATTTATACTCTCAAGCAATGTGTACTCATGGCCTGCATTTAAATCTGAGACATGAAGCCAGACCATGACCTAACAGAAGTTATGACAGGGACACAAGAAAAGAAAGTAAAAACTACACAACTCCAACCTCCTACTTCCCTGGCCACACTGCAAGAGGGAAGCTTCCCTACACTCCAAAACCCACTCATTTGTCTAACAAGATGTATTACTTGTAACATCCATAAGATACACACTCCCTTGATTTGACAAGCATTACCAGAATGACTTTTCTCACAGAAGCTCATCGAAAAGGCAACTTATACGTACACAATCATTTAATACATGAACAGTTTTTGATGGACTAAGGACCTTGCAGGGGTATCTGTAATGCAGCACACAAAATCAGAACAATAAACTAAATTTAACGGTAAATCTAATCTTTGACAGACAGCAATGACAAAGAACTACAATAAAGAAAAGAAAGCATAAATTCTGGGATGGCAGAAGAATCTTGGCAAGGCAAGAAGCAAGCTTGGGTAGAAACATCAATCTCAGAAGCAAGAATTAAAGCCAAAATATGAGATCATCATCATGCAAGTTCCTAGACAGGTGTTAAAACCTCTAGCCTCTGTGCCAGACACCTAACACAACAGAAGTTATAATTGGCTCCTTATTCATATTTCTTAATTGTATGACCTACTGCTGACTCACAGAAGATTGTCAGCTTGAAGAAAATCTAGGCAACTTCTGAATAAAAAAAAAGGATCTATGATATAGCAACGGAAGTAACAAGAACTCCGTATCTTAAGCTATTTTACCTATTTATCTATTCAGTGGCTCCATGATAATAAACCTTTTATTTCACCTGTTGAGGTACCTACCTTGATGGAGGCTACAGCTGCTGCAAGGTCAGCAACAGGAAACATACACTGCATTTCAATTGCTGTAGCTGCAGCCTAGTCTTACTCAAACTCACTGTCACTAGTAGGTTGAACTAAGGACCTGATTATGAAGAAATACTAGTATGAACACCTGCAGGCTTCATAAATGATATGGCAGAGATCACAGAATCATGAGTTAAGAGTTAGAAGGGACCTTTAAGCACACCCACAAGCTTGTGGCTATTCATCAGTGACAGCTCTTCACACTCTATCCATTTCTTGAGATAAAAGGCAATGCCTCTACCACTCCTTCCTCACCTGTCCCTTCTGAACAGCCTGCAGCCACTGATAGTCACACTCCAATCATGGGATTCATACCACCAGCTTTCAGAATATAATCTTTTAACTGTTTGTCCTGGTTCTGGCTGGGATAGAGTCAATTTTCTTCCTAGTAGCTAGTGTTTTGGATTTAGGATGAAAATAATGTTGATAGCACACTGATATTTTAGGCATTTCAGAGAAGTGCTTACACAAGTCAAGGACTTCAGCTTCTCACACTACCCTGTCAGCAAGGAGGCTGGGGGTGCACAAGAAGCTGGGAGGTGACACGGCCAGAACAGCTAATCCGAACTATCAAGGTATATTCCAGACCATATGAGGTCACGCTGAACAAAAAAAACAACCTGGGAGGAGTCGGCCCAAGGGTGGCAGCCCACTGCTTGGGGACTGGCTGAGCGTTGGTCAGCAAGTGGTGAGCAATTCCATTGTGCATCACTTGTTCTGTATATTCTTTTATCATTATTATTTTTCCTTCCTTTCCTTCCTTGTCTGTACTTTTAAATTTTCTTTATCTCAACACAGCAGTTTTACGTTTTTATTCTCTTTCCCATCCCACTAAGAGGGAGTGAGTAAACAGCTGTGTGTTTAGCTGCCTTTTGGGTTAAACCACAACACTGTTGCTGTAGAGTTTTATCACCTCTCTCTTGAGCATATCCTGAAGCTCAATTACATTAAGAGTTGCCTCCTATTAAGCAGATCTTGAACACAAGCAATCTTCCTGCAAAATACCATGTCAAATGTACAGTGACTGGACTTCAGAACACTGTTGCTGCACTCCCACTACATGAGAAGCTCCATCTTCAGCAGCAGGTGAGGTTTGATTCATACAAAGGACAGGTCTCCTTAACTCATGCTGTGAGCACGTGAGTCAGCACAACACCATGCTTGAACAGTTAGTTACACGTCTGAACTGGAGATTAGGCAAAGAGATTAAAAACAAAACAAACCTCAAACACCCCAAACCAGAAAATACAGAAAGAACAAGTTTGTACTGGCAGGGAAATGAACCAGTAGTCATGCCTGTGATTTGCTCTATCTGGAGCTAACATGATTCTCAATTAGTTTTTATAACACCTACAAGAATGGACTCTTCTACCCTACAACTGTGTCTTCCTCACTTTCCCAGCCGTCCTGTCCACTAGAAGACGAAAGGGTTAAATTCTTGCTCAGCACAGAAACATTTAGGTGACGGTTCTATAGGTAACCAAATGGCCTGAAAAAGTTAGAGAATAAGTAAAGATGACAGAACCACCCAGGGCCAAAGGTTCTTTCTTATCAACTGTAATCCTTGAGCTGGTAATGCACAGAAAAAATACTGAGGCTTGCAGAAGAGAGAAAACACAGATCCCTGAGAAACACTGCTCATTTTCACACAGATAACGGGCTCCCACAGACCTCGTGAAACTCACAGGCATTGAGGCAAAAAACCCAACTCTCGTAACACACACTGTGTGCCCCTGAAGTATTGTCATGCCCTGTATATGATGCAAATACAATGCATCTTTACATGCAGTTAGCCCAACAGATGCTAGAGGAAGAGCCGTTTCACATTCCCCTCTCATCATGCTTAAGAGTGTAGGCAGCTTGCCAGGCCAAAATAGCAGCCTGCCATTGGCACAGAAGTTCCATGTAAGTGGCTTTGTAAAATTCTTGATGCATCTACTCTCCTTCTCCACACAGTTTTGTGGAAACATCAGACTATTTCATACAGTCTGCTTCCTACCTTTGAAAGCAATCCCTGCATTGTTAACCAGCACGTTCAACCCTCCATATTTCTCCTTTAGGAAGTCACGGAGAGCTCTGATGCTCTGCAGATCATCAATATCCAGCTGATGGAATTGTGCACGCAGCCCTTCCTCCTGGAGCTTTGCCACTGCTTCCTGGCCACGGCCAGGGTCTCGGGCTGTCAGATACACATCCCCTGGGAACTGCTTGCATAGAGCCCGCGCAATTGCAAATCCAATCCCTTTGTTGGACCCCGTCACCACAGCCACTGGCACGTTGGACATTGCCCTCTCTGAATGTATGCCCAAGCGATGGTAACTGCAAACACCAAAGAAGACAATTTCAAATTGATGGACAAAGATGGCTATCTGAAAATGGATTAAAGTGTTTTTTCTTTAAAATCCTATCTAGAATTCCACTTTGAATTATGTAAAAACCATTAACTAATGCTAACTGTAACTTACTGAAGTAGCATGAGCTATTCACAAAGAAATGCATGCTTGGTGTTAATATTTTGAAGAAAGCCCAGTTATTAGGGGGGGGAAACATTATGTCAATGACTAATCTTTAGTACTAAATTAACTTTTTATGGGAGTAAGCTCTTCTACATATACACCTCACAGGAATAGCATTTCCTTCTTTTGAGGCTATTCAGATGGTTCAGTCCAAGCACTAATGCAGTCAGAGCTGAAAAACTCAGGCTCAAAAAGAGTGGCTTGATCTTCAAGTGTCAAGAGGGAGAACCAATTCTAATGTTTTTAGAAGGAAACGGTGGACCATAAATTGACTACAGGCAGTTTCCTTCTGTTTAACACACCATTCAGCTCTAGATACAAAGCCTGCTTGCTGTTTTGGGGGTTTTGTTTTTGGGTTTTTTTTTATCCACAGCCAGGACATTTAAGGAAGATGCACTTTCCCCATAAAATCAAATTTCAAATTTTGATTTTGTTTACCTTTGACTTAGCTGCGACTTCTCTTCCAAATTAGCTCGTAACTAACCAGGAACAGACAACTAGCGAGGATGAAATCCTAACAAGCTCCTAAAAACCTGCCCAGCTCCTAATTGCTTTCACCATGGCCTGGACCGACCCTCCCGGTTCACCATCAAGGCCTCATCTCCCCAGACTGCAAGTTTTCTTCCTAACGGGAAAGCAAAGCAAACCCGGGAGTCACGATGGAGCCTGACTCCTCAGGGAACTGACTGCCCATTCCCCTGGGCGATCCCGGCCGCTGACAGTCACCCGTTACACGCCCCCGCCGCGCCTCGCCAAGGGGCTCAATGCAGCGAAAAGCTGCTGGGCAGGCCCGGAGGGACAGCCGGCACTCCCTCACCAACCTCCAGCACTGCGTGCCTTCCCCTTCGCTCCTCGGCTCCACGCAGCGATGAGGAGAGGACGGTATGGCTGCCGGCCACAAACACTACCCTGTACACTGCCCGGGGAAGGCAAACGCACCTAAGATGGCGACGGAAGAACCCGCCTCCCGCTGTACACGCGGGCGGGGTGGGCGGGCAGGCTTCAGGTCGCGGCAGCAGGTCAGTCTGCTGTGGCTATCCGTGTGTCTTCTTCGGTGGGTGAGGGTTTGTCGGGACTGCTGGGCACCGTGTCCGCCCTTGCCTTCTCCCCAGTCGCGACTTCAGTGCGGGAGGGAATTGGGAGCTGGAGTTGCTGTTGGGTCTCCCAGGTGAGATGGGGTTTCTCGTTACACTCTTCAGTCCTCGCTACCATAAAATACGAGGGAGCAAAGGCGGTCCTAAGCGGTGTTCGCTTCGCTTGGGCAATTCGGTGTTCAGTCTGTCAGACCAGGAAGGGGCAGGGAGAGGCCTTGTGTGCTGTGAGGACGCGCTAGGGCTTCTTGAGGGGTTTCTCACCGGCTCGGGCGCAGGCAGGAAGTGTCTCCTGTCACAACGGCTTGTGCCGAGCTGGGAAGTGAGATAGTGTTCAAACAGCCTCCTCAACCCTGAGGGACTGGATGGTGCTGGCAGCTGGGGGAGGCAGTGCCTTGGTGAGAGAAACTGGTATCCTTGGCTTTCTGCCAGCCCTCGCTTCAAGCAAAAACTGCGCTTCTGAGGTTCAATTAAGAGTAGTATTGGCCAGGGGAAATTAGTTACACATTTCAACAATAGACTGAAGTATATAAAAGAGTAAGGTTGATGCAGTTCACGTGTTGTGCACGCTGGAGGGGAGGTGTTGAGCTGAGATGTAGTGTAAAGTGCTGGGTTCTGGATACTTTTACTGTAGGGTAAGATTGTTGTGTGTTCAGGTAGCTTGATTCTGCCCTTGTTATTTGAAGAAATAAACTGCAAAGGCTGCTTATGCCAACTCATTTTCTATAATTGTAATGTGTTTGCTGTTTGTAAACTTTCAGTTCTCTGCACATGAACACCAACGTCTTGTTTTCTTTAGAGGATTATGGCTATGCCTTGGCCAAGATGATATTTGGAGATAAAGGCTTCCCTGTCTTTCTTCATCCCTATCACCCACCCTTGTTTAGGGGTTTGCTTGTAGTACATTTTCTAAACTTCAGAGAGGCAGCTTAGGAAGCAAGCAGTGTTCCAATTTCTCTGGTTGAGATAAAAATATTTGAAGTCCCTTTTACTTTATGTTTCTTTTAAGTAACTTTTCTTTTTCTTAGTTCAAGTTGTCTAAATAAGGCAAAATCTGTTACTATGAAGAAAAGCAGAGGTCGAACGGGTCGAAAGAGACAAAGAAAACACTTGCACAGTTTTATGGATGGAGGTACCGCTTTATAATAAAATAACCATTTCTTTGTCAAGATGTCGTTTTATGATGTATATTTGTCAAACACCTTTATGCTTTGAAAATAACATTCATAGAATCATAGAAAGGTTAGAGCTGGAAGGGACCTTTAGAGGTCATCTAGTCCAACCCCACTGCTGCAAGCACCTATAGGGACACCTATAACTAGATCAAGTTGCTCAGAGCCCAGTCCAACCTGACCTTGAATGTTTCCAGCGATGGGGCATCCACCGCCTCTCTGGGTAACCTCTTCTGTTCCAGTGCTTCACCACCCTCATAGTGAAAAATGTCCTCTGTATAGTCAGTCTAAGTCTCCCCTCCTTTAGTTTAAAGCCATTACCCCTTGTCTTATTGCAACAGGCCTTTCTAAAATGACTATCTCCATCTTTCTTATAGGCTACCTTTAAGTACTGATAGACCACAATAGCATCTCCTTGGAGCCCTCTCCTCTTGAGGCTGAAAACCCCCAACTCCCTCAGCCTTTCCTCATAGGATAAGTGTTACAACCCTCTGATCATTTTTGTTGCCCACCTCTGCACTTGCTCCAACAGGTTCATTTCCTCCTTATGCTGAATACTCCAGAGGTGGGCACAGTGTGCACAGGTCTCACCAAAGCAGAATAGAGGGGCAGAATCATCTCCCTCTACCTGTGGGCAATGCTTCTTTTGATGCAGCCCAGAACGCGGTTAGCCTTCTGGGTGGTGAGTGCACATTGTTGGCTCATGGCAAGCTTTTTATCCACCAGTACCCCCAAGGTCCCTCTCTGCAGGTCTGCTCTTGGTCACATCATCTCTTAACCTGTATTGATATTGAAGATTGCCTCAACCCAGGTACAGGACCTTGCACTTGGTCTGTTGAACCTCCTGAGGTTCACACAGACACACTTCTCAAGCTTGTCCAGGTCCCTCTGGATGGCATCCTGTCCCTTGGGTGTGTCAACTGCACCACTCTGTTTAGTGTCATCTGCAAACTTGCTGATAAATAACATAAATGATAGCTTTTTCTATGCAAATGCTGTAGCATTAGTTTACAATCCCGGGCAGCACATGGTGAATCCTGTGTGCTCACTTTTCTGGCTAATGGCAAGTACTACATTAATCTTAATTCCTTGACCATTAAATATGTTGAATAACTCCTACAGTTCTGAGACCTCCCAGTGCTCAGAGGCCCAGAACTTAGTAAGTTAGTTTGAGAGAAGCCTTTCTTGCTATTATTCTTGCTCTATTATGCTACACTAAAATGTCCAAAATAGTTTCTCTGACCATACAGTAAAGTTTTTCAATTTCCTTTTTTTTTTTTCCAAGAGTGTTTTTTATAGCATTAATCCCTTTTTTATTTTTAGTCAACTGCAGTCACAAGCTGGAATACATTAAACTTAAGAAATGGCTGAAAGACAGAGGATTTGAAGACTTTAACTTAAGGCCAGCAGAATTCTTGGGTAATGTTTTAATTATTTAATTTCTGATTCTTCTAAGACTGTTAGATTCCTGCTTTCATTGTGAATCACACACCTTGTTGGCATCAGGAGAAAAAGTCAGTTACCATCAGTCTTGTAAGGACTCCTGGCAAATGCACATGAATGAGTTTTTGTATGAACAAGTAGATGTGTAGGTCTGAAATAGTATAAACTGTTTCTTATATAAAGATCATCTTGTGTAAAACTCTTGTACAAGAATACTCTGGTATGCTGCAAAACATACACACCTATGCTGAATTCATTGTAGAAATTGAGTTTTTAAGTATCAGTAGCACAGTTTTAAAGAAGAAAGTAATATCTCTTTAAGTATTTCCAGTATTGAAGCCTAACCTTATTATCATTTCTTCTTTTTTTTTCTCCCATGTAAGTTCAGCAGATCTAGTGATACAGATAAATAATGATTTTAGAGCTGGGATTCACTTAGTGCTGTTTAAAGATATATACTTGTATTTTGTCTCTTTAAGTAGATTTTTCAGAAACTTTTTCAATAATAGAGGGTAGACAAAAAATGGGGTGAATCAGAGAAAAAATACTATGAATCAGAGAAAAATACAATTAATTGAATTGGTAAAGTTTAGTTAAAATTTTGAAACCAAGAACAGCAGCCAGTGATGAAATATGTGTTTAAAGGAAAAACTGGGGAAAAAAAGTTTGAGGAATTGCTAGAACTGGACAGTGAGTGTTACAGGGGATACAGAGGAAAGGCTTCCACTGGGTCCTGAAAAATAAAAAGAGCATCAGAGACAAATGAAAGGATGTATGTATCTGGAACAAGCCAGAATTGGCTTTTCTGATTTGTAAGAGCTAATGTAAATTCTTTTAGAACTTTTCCTTGCTGGCCTGTTAATTTATTGCAGCTTATCATAGGCTCCTCTCTTTTACATATATTTATTTAAGCATCTTCTTTGTTCCTGCTTCAGATACTGGAAGAGGACTGATGACAACAAAAGCTCTTCAGGTTAGTAATGTTGACTCAAATGCAAGAGCTCCTCAGGTTCTTTTGCAATGTAATGACTTTTGCAACAAGTAAAGCTCCAAATTCCAGGTAAGTTCTTCACAGTCTCTGTTGTGAATGTAATTTCTGGCCTAATACCAGAATTTGCAGTGTTGCCATATCTGTAAGGTGTCCTATGTATCCTGAGGGCTTGTTGGATGAAGACATTCCTGTACTCATTTACAGATGTAGTCTCATGTTTCAGTGTAAGGCAGTCAGTGGCTAACTGAAACCAGAAGGAGCAGGTCCCTTCCCTCTTGTATGCTTTCTCCCTCAGCCACTAGCTTCCACAACTTCTTTTGCACTAGCTGTAGCAATCTTCCCTACTTGGGTGCTAAGTTGCATTGAGAAGGTGAACTAACAGATCTGTAACTCTTAAAAAATACTAGCTTTGTTAGCTTTTGTTTCTTGAAGTCTCCCACCTTGGTCAGACCAATGCTGGTACAAAGGGAGGAATGGCATATCACAGACAGGGGGAAAGGGATGGGGCTTTAGGCACCATTTGGCTTTATATTATCTTAGCCATAATGTGAAAACACAGCTTTAACCTCAATTTGACAGCCATCTTCTTTGTTGATGGAGCAGCAATAGAAACACAATTTCTAAGCTATTCCTAGTAGAAAAAGGGAATGAAAAAATACCTTGCCCTTTCAGGTATCATCACAGAATGACTGAACTCTGACTGAAAAGTCCCTCTCAGAAAGCAGGGTTATTGGAGAAGTTTCCCAAACTGGTATAAGAATAGCATAATGAGGAATCAGACACAGAACCTTTTGCAAATTGGAGAGCATAGCAAGAGGTAAGAAGGGAATATAGTGGAGAAGTCATGAGTAAAGAACAGAGTATGTTCTCATACTGGCTCAGGATTAGAGCTGGCAGCTGAAGCCAGAGGCTTAGGTTATCAACAGTGCTGGGAGTCTGCAGTAAATGAAATGAGAGCTAGACTCAGCTAGGCTTGAGCAAGATAGGGGAACTCAGGAGAGGAATGGGAAAGGGAGAGTATTGGCTTATGGCCTCTCCCTACAGGCACGGACACATATTCCTCCAGCCAGGCGTGAAAGCTGATTTACACACGCAGCAGCTTGGCAGACAATATCAGGATAGACATGACCTAAAATATCTCTGCTCCATACCGCTATGTTGATTGAAGTTCAGCTGTGAGAGCTAAGCTAAAATACATCTCAGTACAGAGACAGTGAGTAGCCATGCACCAAACTTGCTGTGTACAGCTAACTTTCTGCAAGTGACACTTCTTACTGACTGTGGTCATCCTCCCTCCCTGAACTGTGATTGTCTTAAAACCATCCCAGTTTCCATCAAGTTCAGCATCATGTCTGTTTGCTTCCTGACATTCCTCTGAGGAATGTCTGTCTGTTCAGAAATTGCATGGTAGATGAGTCATTTACCCTTGACCTTTACTATTCTTTGTATTTGATTTATTTTTTTTCCTTCCCTTAAAGGCAGGGGATCTGATTATTTCATTGCCTGAGAAATGCTTGCTCACCACAGACACTGTCCTTAGTAGCTGCTTGGGAGAATACATCCTGAAGTAAGTGAAAAATGACACTTGATGGACAAGCTGGCCTTTACTGTAGGTTGCTCATTAGTAGATTAATCACCTTAAGTGATGGTAGGGCTTTAAACTGCTTGCCCTAATTTGTGTATTTCTTGTGGACTTTCATGCATGTGGAATGCTCAGATAGGTAAGGTATGGACAGAGGAGCATGCCCTTTTAGCTAGGCAGAGTTGGAGGGATGGTGCAGACTTTAACTGGACCTGCCTGTAGAACCAGCTTGGACCTAAATGCCAGTTATGAATGGTTTCTTGGAATTTGTGAATATGCTTCAGTAATAGAAGGAGGATAAAATAGGGTTGCAAAGCAGTGATATGAACGTGGCCTTTTAGAAAATTCAGAACAAAGACGTATGATGGACACTGAGTACTTGTTATGTGTCCTAAAGAAACCCTAACCTCTTCCTCCACAGAAAAATGACCCAAGAGGTGAGCCTGAAGTTATTACTACAAACCAGCATTTATAGCCCCTTTGAACTCATCAAAAGGGCTTGGGAATGAACTACAAAGAAGTTCAAAATAGAAGCTATTCATAACATTTAAAAGAACTGAAAGAGGGGATAAAATACTGCTGCATCCTTTCCTGTCTCACCTCTGTGTATCTGCTATGTTGGTATTTTTATTTTCTAATAGATGGAAGCCTCCTATATCTCCTTTGATAGCCCTGTGCACATTTTTAATAGCAGAGAAGCATGCTGGTGAGAAATCCCTGTGGAAGCCCTATCTTGATGTTTTACCCAAGACATACACTTGCCCTGTCGGCTTGGAGCACGATGTAGCAAGCCTTCTTCCTGAACCTTTAAGAAAGAAGGCTCAGGAGCAGAAAACAATGGTCCATGAGTTGTACACGTCTTCCAAGGCTTTTTTCTCTTCCCTGCAGCCTTTGTTTGCTGAGAACACAGGAACTATTTTTAACTACAGTGCTCTAGAGTGGGCTTGGTGCACTATTAATACCAGGACAATATACATGAAACATTCACAGAAAGACTGTTTCTCTTTTGAGCCAGATGTTTATGCATTGGCACCATATTTAGATTTGCTAAACCACAGTCCAAATGTTCAGGTAAGAAACTAAAAATAGGAAATTTACTGTCTTTATTTGTAAATGCACTATCTCAATACAGTGTGTATTTATCTGTGATGGAATAGGAGTGTTTGGAGGTCACTGAGAGATCTTGTAGTGGGGAAAAATATTTATTGAGGACACATGCAGGCTAAGTACTCACAATTTGTATATACCCTGGAGCTTGTTATTCAACCTAAGGGAATTGAATAAAGATAATTCAAATGTTACAGTTTGTGTAGCAAAGCAGTGTGACAGGGAATGCTCATGGTGGCTGGGTGAAATTTGCATCCAGGGTAGCTACTGGGGAGAGCCATTTGTAAAATATAACCCTGCTCTGTTCTCCCCAAAGGCTTAGCTTCTAGAAAAAATCTCAAGTTAAATGGTTCCTGTGCTGCCTGACCTCTGGCTGAAGCTTCTGAGCAGACTTAGGAAAGTGTATAAAGCAGTTCAGCCTTATGTCAGAGACATAAAGCCAGCTTTATTTGCAGATTTGGGGCCTCTGTAATAAGACGACACAGTGGGTGGCACATCCTGCAGATGAAGGTTTTGATGTTTGTTCTTTATACTAATGGATTACCCTTTCAGACATCTGTAATGCTGTTTTATTCCAGTGTGTTCAATACTGTTGGATTTTAATATTAAGAGTTCGATTCCCTTTTCACCCTGTCTCCTTGCCAAGAGTAAAACCTTTTATTTTTAACTTCTTGAAGGTAAAGGCTGCATTTAATGAGCAGACAAGAAGCTATGAAATTTGGACAAATTCACAGTGCAAAAAATATGAAGAAGTATTTATCTGCTATGGGCCTCATGATAATCAGCGACTGCTACTAGAATATGGATTTGTTGCAACAGATAACCCTCACAGCAGTGTTCATGTCTCATCAGGTTGGATTTGTAGATTGTCTTGACATTGAAAGGCACAATAGTAGAGAATAGAGCATCTCAGCATGTTAATACTGTCATTCTTCAACAGGAGATGTCAGTGAAAGGGGTTAACTAAAGGCTAGTGATGAAGTTCTTGCATATACACGTACATATATGCACAATACACAATATGCACAATGCATATCCAGGCATTATGAATGTTTTTTTGTACCATCAAAGTATTTGTGTGTATTTCCAAGAAGTGGAATAAGGTTTGATACCACTTTGAAAGTAGAAAGTGTTCTTTGATAACTTTTCCTCTTTTAAAATTGTGATTCTTAGCAGCATATATGCAGGGATTTCAACTGGATGCCTTAGACAGTACCATGGACTTTAGGATTGAAGTCCTGATCCCCACAAACTGAAGTTACTGTGAGTGGTTCATAACTTCAAGCTGAGTCAGGATTTCCATTATTAGGATAAAATCCTGGAGATTGTTGATAGCCTTTGAGAAGTAACTACATTTTTGTTTATGTCGAAGTTTACCAAAATGTAGCAGGTTTTGATCTTTTCCTGTAGCTACTTGAAAAATATGGTTAAAATGTAATTTCAGAGCTAAGGGCTGTGGTTTCTTCTACATATAATTTATTTAAATATCTAAAATATGTTTTTTATGCAGATATTCTTCTCAAATATTTTCCACCACTGGACAAGCAGAGAAATGCAAAACTTTCCATTCTAAAGGATCATGACTTCTTAGAGTAGGTATCTGGAGGTTTTTTTGTTTGTTTGTGAGCTTTCTGTTCAATTTTTCTGGGAGTCAAATTTTGTTTCCTGTATCAAAATCCAGCATAAATTAATTAGGGTTTTTTTTTTTAACAAACTGGTTTGCTTCCTGTTTGTGAGAAGGAAGCACCAATAGCAAAGCTTGAGATAGGTTACAGGTTGTGCTTTGAAACATATCTGTGGATAGCAGACAGGTAAGGGGAGTCAAGGAATCCTCTAGTTCTGAAGAGGAGCTCGTCCCTTGTTGACACCTTGTCAGGAAGAAAACTGTCATGCTCTAAAAGATCACCTATATTTTCTGCATCTCATCACTTTTGATTTTTCAGAAACCTGACCTTTGGATGGGATGGACCATCTTGGAGACTCCTCACAGCGCTCAAGTTGTTAAGTCTTGGAGCAGATGAATTGTAAGTTTTGGTACTTTGAATATTTAGATGGTGTGCATGTGCCATTTTCCTTCATTTGCTCTTTGCTGCCTGTGTGTGAGATACTGTGACAATTGTTTTAGATCTCTGCCTATCTTATTGCCTCCAGATGAGAAGTAAAAAGGAAGAAAGGCAGAGAACACCATATATATAAAGTCATTGCATATTTGCTGCTTTGGCCTTTTGCTTTCCTGCATTAAATACTAGACACAGCCCATTGTTTTCTATTTTGAGAATGAGATGTTACTTTAAGGTTTAGACTTCCAGACCTTTTTCTTGTTGGTTTGATGGGACTTTAAATGCTTGATTTCTTTGAAGCATGTGTTCCACAGGCTGCTTCTGAAATTCTAGAGCCAAGTAAGTTGCTGAAATTCATCTCCAGTGACTGTCCATGCAGGTTTGAGTATTTGTTTCAAATGGCTAATCTGCCTCATTTAAAAAAAAAAAAAAAAGGTTACCTGGGCTTTGTGTGTAATAGTAAATGAAAGAAAAAAGTTTTCTCTTGTTCAAAGTTTATGCTTTGAAGATTAATTGCTGAGTGGAGTAAGTTGATTATCAGAACTGAAACTGAAAATAAATCCCCATGATACTGGTTTCAAGCCCAGGTGAGGTGAAGTTTAGCATAAGTTCCAAGTAATCAGCTTTAACTCCTCATTGATGCTGCTGAAGTTGGTAGCAGCATAGCAGAGCAGTAAAGACCAGGAGCATTCTGTGGCTTTGGCTGAAAGGGTATGGGTAGAGGATTGGAACTGCTGCTCCAGAACATTAAATTTCTCTTCTCTTTTGCTTGCCTTATCAGTCATGTCTGAGTGCTGTGTGCCTTTTTCACATATGGTAACTTTACTAGCCTTATGCCAGCAGTGTTGTTCTTAGCATAACTATATGTTTATTGTTCAGCTGGGGAATACAGTAAATGACTGTGTGTTGTTCAAACATCTTGGTTCTAGTACTTGCTGGAGGAGAACCCTGCTTGGTGATGTAATTTCTGCCAGAAATGAACAGCAAGCTTTGAATATAGCAGCAAAAATATGTCATTTTTTAATAGAGGAGACACAGCACATCCTTCTTCAGGTAATCTGACTGGAAAAACAAGGTAGCCCAGGTTCTTTTCTCTCCTAGCCTAAATGTACAGCAGTGTCATCTTCTGGGGTGAGAAGAGAATGACAGAGAGAATTGACTACACTGTAGTGGCATAGGATTTGTTTCCAGGGTGACTGACAGCACTGAATTGCTCAGCAGAATATGTGGCTGCAGCAAAGGAAGGAACAATGTTATAAAGCTTATACAAAGCCCTGTAAACAAGTGAAAAGTATTTAACCTTTCTCTGCCTTACAATATCACTGTGTTTAATGAGGTAACCTCTTAAAATAAAATGCAGACTTGTATGAGGTGGGTACCTAAGCTGTTGCAGACCTGCCGTGAGTGCTTTGTTGCAGAAAGTGAAGGCTGTATTCATTAAAGCCAGTCAAGCCAAGTGAACTAGTCATGGCAGCAAGGCTCCTGTGAGGGAGGTCTGTGCTCTTAAAAACAATCCCTCCTTCCTTTCTAAATTTTGGCAAACAAATGTGTACTTAATGTCAAGTTGGGTAGCTATCATGGAAAAGGGTTATTAAAACCACACTTTTACAAAGGAAACACATATATGCAGAGTACGAGATGAATCTGGCCTTGAACAATATCTTGAGGATAATATGGATTCAGGAGCCTGCTATCAGGAAGATATTTTCCTTCCTTTGCTTGTTTTCCATCTTTCAAATATTCACTTGACGATTTTTTTCCTCTTTTTTCCTCCTTTTTTTTTTCCATATACTGTTAAATTTTCTCTTGTGGAAGATTAAAAAAATTACTGTTTTGACATAGTTTGTGGAATCCCTATCACAGATAATGTTTCCACAAATTTTATGTTCATGTCCTATATAAAATAATCTAAATTTTTAGTAATTTCATCCCATTTGTATAAACTTCAGATTTCCCAGTTGCAAAGTAACAGAGAGAACCTCAGAAAACACCTGGCTTTGGTAGAAGCTCTACACTTGGAAGATCTGAAGATACTACAAAAATCAGCCGAGATTCTTGCAACTTGAATGTGGCAACAACTTGACCCCTCTGGAGCTATGATATCTGTGGCTAATTGGAGCTCATTTGCCATGGATGCGCCTTACTCAACTGTTTTAATGGACCTGAGCAGCAAAGGATAATGTAAAAAGTCATCATAATATGTCTAGTTTTGTTTACAGGGTCACACAGGACCTGGAGTCTTATTTTGTGCTTTTACTGACGTTCTTCAGTAATACAAAATGTTAGCCCAAATGTAGTGGGGAGCACAGATAGCTTTCATCACATCTCACTGAAATCATGTCTACTGTGAGCAAAATAGCTTTTAGGGTAATTTGAGCAGTCCCAGGATTGTGGCCTTCAGCAGTCCTAGACTTGACAGCTGCCTGTGGGGCTAAAGCATGGATCCTAGGGTCAAGCAGAAACTCCTCAGCATGTATTTGAGCACTGGCACTTGACAGAGAGCAAGGGGACAGAGCCACTTATATTTGCCCTGTACTGATCCTTTACTTTTTCCCTGAGATCTGTACATGTCCCCAAGACTTAGAATTCATGTACTGAACTCCAGCCTTTACTCTCAAAGCTCCCTCCAGGCTAACTAGTTTGTATTCTGACTCCTCCTGCTAGGAATGAGAACTAAAAGGATGTATCACTTTGAACTCTGTTTCTCATTTGGAAGACCACCCAGGTAATTAATTCTATTTCCATTCACTTCTGGTGATCAGATGGCGAAATATCCCATATCCTATCTACAGAGGGATAGTCTCATGAGCTGCCTTTCAGTATTAGTTCTGCTGAAGTAGGGAGATTGAGCTCCCTATATTGTTTAGAGAAGAGAAAGACTTCTTCAAAGGGCATTTCAGGCCAGGACCCTTATTTAAGCTGTATAAACTTCATTTTTGATTGTGGTTTTGTTGTGATTATTTTCCATTTTGTGGGGAATCACATTTCATAGAATTTTTATTACTGTTTTTAGTATTTTTTAAGAACTGTGCTTTTAAAAAGTTTATTTTTGTAGATGCATTTTCTACAAGACTTCTCTATTATTGAAATAAATGAAATTGTACATAGCAGTAAAGGCATTCTAGCTAATGATATAATTAAAAAAAATGCAACAAGTGAAAACTGTTAAGTATTCAAGTACAAATTCTCTTTCTTTGATACCACGTGAACAAGACTGTTACTGTATAAACTTGCTTGGATTTGAGGATTCCGGGGATTTTTCCTGCTTTTTTTATTTGCTTTTTTTTTTCCTGCCTTGGGCTGTTTGAGACACGAAATGTCTTGGTATCTGGAGTTCTGAGAAGGGCTTTTCCTTCCCTAGAATGGTATGTTGGTTTAGATTCAAAAGACTGAGGGACCTGAGAAGTGTAACTGTTTTGCTGTTACACAGTTTCCAACCCCAAAACTTCTTAATTTTAGGGTGCTGTGTTCATAACCTCTTCCTAGGATTAGGAAATTCTGCAGAGAACAATTTACCTGCCTTGTTTACCCTAATGCAATGAGACTTTTTTGTACACTCAGGCTTTCTGTATTGTTCGTATGGAGATGCTGACAGTGTGGTTACTTTATGTTCCAGAGCAGAGGGCAGGGTGAATGGGTTGGGACAGGAGCTGAAGTGTTTTCTGGAGCTTGAAGCACATTTATTACATCCTTTGGGCAAACTTATTTTCATATTTGCCTAAACTCTAGTTTTAACCCCTGCAAACCACTTGACACCATGTTTTATTATACTCTAGTTAGCCCCATTCTGAAGTACCTCCTGGGATGAGATGTCTGGATTTGGGAATGAAATCTCAGAGATTTCAGGGATAAGTGGGACTGAGACCCTGCCCCTGTGACTGTTGCCTACTCATTTTGATTAGGTCTCCAAAAATGTCTACAGAAGTCATGGATAAGATGAAGAGTGCTGATGGTGACAGAGCATTCACAGTGCAAGAAGTAAGGGATTTCAAAGGAGGCCTGAATTCAGGTTCAAAACTAACAGAACGTGGTTAGAAAATCCATTGATGCTATTAAGGAATGTGAATACAGAAGTTGAAATACAGAACATGTACACATAGAAGACAGCACTGCTGGCACTTACCAGCCAAACAACTTTAGTCTAATGCAGTGCCCTGGTCTGAAAATACTTGAAAGCTGGAAGGGTATTGAAGGGGTAAGTATTGTAAATGCTTGACCTGTGCTTGCTCTTTTAAGGTGTTGGTGGATACTATAGGAAACAGGGTACTGGGCTAGAGGTATCCTTGCTTTGAACATGTCCTGCAGTTTTGATGATTACTTTTGAACTGTTTGGCCTTTTACTTTCATTTAATAAAAACTTTTTCAGTCTCCAAGAACAGGTGTGTTTCTTATTTTACACTTTTATAATGAGATGATACCAGAGTTATGGAAGATAAGGATGTTTGGTTGCTTTGGGTTTCCTTTTTCTGAAGATTACTATTTTAAGAACAGTTTTTGTATGATGTGTCTTACAAGATGGATTCTAGTTTGACAGAAGTTTATTTGCTGCAATATTTCACTTTAGATGACACGTCTATACCAGGTGGTTTGAATATGGGATCTACTTCTGTAACTCCTACACACCCTCCAGGGAGTGCAGGAAGGGGATCTGGCAGTGCAGAAAAGTAGACAGTATGAATTGCTTGTCTGTCTCCTGCATGTAAGCACAGCAGTAAGCCCCCAGCTTTACCTTAAGCACTGTAGCAAGTGTTCTGAATAGAGCTGTGTGTGCTTAATGTCAAAGGCAAAACCCTGCCTGTATAAACTATGGAATTGCAACTAGTGCCTTTATAACGCACTTCAAGAGCAAAGGATTTTTAACAGGAATAAACCATCATAACATAGGTCATGATTAAGTGTGTATATGCCTAATCAGGAAAATTTAAATGTCTTTCTGAATCAAACCTAAAGGATGTGCAAGACAGGGTGTCCTAAGCTGGGCTAAGAGCTAGGTCACCTGAAGAAGTAACAGCAACAGGAGTGTTCTCCAACTGTCTTACAGAACACTAAATCAAGTTTTAAAAGGGTGAAGATGCTTGCTCTCAGCCTCTACTTTAACTAGAGCCCCTTTGAGCTGCAAACATCTTAATCACTCAGCTTTATTGACATGCTGTTAACATCTGGTTCTGTCTCTGCTAGTCTCAGAAGAGATTTAGCAGTGATCTTAGTGTGGAAAGACTGTATTTCCCTCTTTGTGTAAATTTCCTTTGAGATTGTATCTGCAAATCTCAGCAATAGTAGCAATAATCCACAGCTTTTTCCCATTAACAAATTCTACCTCATATAGACCATGGCAGCGAGCTAGATTCTCTTCCAGCTTGTGCAGAATTACTCAAAGAAAGCTAAAGTAGAAAAGCATTCTGTGACTCCAGTGAAGACACTGGGTTACACTAGGTGTAATGAGGAAAGCTTTCTTGTGATGACAGTCTGAGACAGAAATAGCATAGCTTGATTTTTTTCTTTATTTTTTTTGAGAGGAGGGGAGTTGATTTAGTGCAGTCTGAAGTCACTGAAAAATGACAAACGTGAAACCTCATGACAGTAACTTTCCTGTGTCAATTTATGTAAATATGGCATGGATTTCCTTTGATCTTCTACAGAGAGTGGCTTCTAGTTTACAGTTTTCTTCAGCAGTAATGTGTGGGGATCATCCATCACTGCTAAGTGCCTTTAGACCTGTCTCTTTCAGGACAAGATAAGGAGTATCAACTCTCATACCCTGATAATTCAAGCTTTTAGCTACACTCTGAAAACATTTCAAAGATGACATTCCCAAAGAAAGAGCTTTTAAAAATGATGTCTCCCAGGGTCTGTGTCCCCTCCCCACCTAGAAGGTAAAGAATATTCCTTTAGAAGTGTGACACTTTGGCATAATTTGAAGTGTTTGCACTCAGTACATCTGTGCCTACAGTGGTGAAGGTAATGAACTCTAGGACAGAGGGGAATTGTTCCAACAGAACTTCATGGGTTTCTTTACACAATAAATATGAACTAAAATATTTAAAGATTTATAAGTTTTCCCTCAGTTTAGAGCAGCAGTTGGACCTGAAGCACATGAAATTCATTATTTTTATCACTTCCATGCAAAAGCAGAAAAATCACAGCTCGGTGGCTGAATTCAACGGGGACTTGATTTTTATCCCTATCTAACAAAGCTTAGGGGGCATCAGTCTGCTGCAGATTGGAGTGGAAAGCAAAAAACAAACCAACCACTAAACATTTCTAGTTCACTCCACTGAATGTTTTAGTGGGTATCTGTAATTCCAGAATTAAGTTTCTGAGAGCACTACAATGTCCTATATTCAGTGGAAAAGCAAAAATACTCAACGAATCCCCCCCAAATAGTGTAAAACTAGTTAAGAATAATGCAATCTCTGTGTTGTCCACTAGATGATGCAACTGTACTACAGAGAAATAAATTACAGTCTATTACAGTTAGAGACAGTGTGGTGAGGAGTTATGACGCAAAGAACTGAGACAAATACTCTTGACAGTCTTAGGTAGTAAATGTAGAGCTAAATGGACTGCAATCCTATGTTTAAAAGGAGAAAAGGTCAAAAGAGGACTAACAGTTATTTAAATAATTCTTTAAACACCTCTTCCAATCATATAGCTTGAGTTATTTTTACCTGTCTTGAAGCTCTTCAGCACTGATAAATATATATATATATATTTATATATGGTATATGCAGGTTATTCCTAGTTGCAGATTGCAGCTCCTATGTAAATCAAGTGCTGCTCACAGAAAGCTCCCCTATATGCCCTCCTTGCACTCTGACCACTTTGGTAGTAGAGAATCATTCTCTCCATTAGTGCACTTCTATTATGAAGAATGATGTGTACTAGCAACTCCTCCTTTGTTTATAGCTAGAAAATCTCTGACTGCTTAAAAGAACATGAGAATGAGTTGGGTCTTCCTTTCCTATTACTGTCAAACAGACTTCACCTCCGTGCTCCACATCACATGGAATTTGTCACTGACAGGAAGCCTAAACCCTACCTTGTGAATATATAACTTACAGTCACTTCAGAGGGAGAGGAAAAAAAAATCCTTTCATCATGTACAGTTTTCTTCACTGTTTTATTTCACTTAAAACATCACTCACTCCCAAATGGTATTTGTCAGTAGTAATTGGCAAATGCTGGAGGCAGTTTTCGAGGCTGGCTGGATGGAAAATCTCAAAGCAGTTGTCTGCACTGCAAGAAAATATTACATTTGATCTTTTTATGATTCCTGCAGACATGATGTATGTCTGCATTCCTTAGCTTGAAGCATTTGTAGTGTTTGGGTTTCTTTTCTTTTAAATGACAGGAAGTAGCACTTCACTCTTATTTTGCAGTATTGTCTGACAATTAACCACAACATGGTGGTAATGTACAGGGTTGGGGTTTTTTTCCCCTACGGTTCACAGAGATTCATTTTTATTAGCCATTTATTGTGGTTTTGCTTGTTGGCAAGATTCAGATCCTCTGAATGATAACTGTGGCTATTGCATTTCATATGCCTTTGGATTTAGATGTCTATTTCTTCTGATGTCTTCTTTCTAAATAATGTCTTCCTCAAAGATTGCCTTGTAATAAATCAGCTTTCCTCTAATGCAGTTGTACAAATGTATTATTGCTTTTATCACCTCTGCCCCTGTACTTTTTGGTCATCAAGACAAAGGATAGATAGAGTGCTACATTAACACTGTGGTTCAAGTCTGCAGAGCTGGGATGCTCCTAGTGCCAAGTGAAGCTCAATACCCGAAGTGGAGGACAAAATAGCAGGTGAATAGTAACTCTTAGAGTTCCTGGCGGTCTCAAACACTGCTTAAAAATGCCACTGCTGGACGCCTCAGTGTTTAAAAACCTAATGGCATGTAAAGTGAACTGATTCCCATTTTTTCATAGTTTTAACTATGGTTTTATATATAGCAAAATGCCAATTGAGGGGTTATTTTACCTCCGTTGTTGGTGATGGCTAATTCTGCAGCATGGTGGCACAGATCAGGTGTGCAAAATATCTCTGTGTCCTGGAAGTGAGGATGTTGTTCCTGGCTGCAGACCTACTGCCTTGCATCTGGAAAAGATGCTAATGCCCAGGCCCAGTGATTCCAAAGTGTCTGAAATCCTAATGGGATGCCTGAGCTCCCTCAGCACTAGTTCAAAGCCCTGAAGGCTAAGACCTCTTCCAGCCACCTGAAGCACAGCAATGACTTGGTAGTACCATGGTGTTCTCAACAAAAAAGAGAGACAAATGAGCGTGTGACTTTCCATGGGATGTTACTCCCAAGGAGGATGATTGCCTCACTCCTTTCTGCTGCTCCCAAACCAGTGAAGGAACCCCTTCCACGCCCTGACATCCTTTGGCGATGACTTCTCCCTTCCTGTGATGAGGCACCTGCTGGTTGGCCTCTGCCATCAAGGTGTCCATGACAGGCAAGGCTCTTCTCTTCTGCCATTTCCTGCTGGCTGCTGGACCAGAGAAAATTAGCACTGCGTGGAGGTCTTTCTAGAACAGGCAAAATGGCTAAGAACTACTTGAGAAAGGAGCTTTACTGTCACCTAAAAACCTGATGTCTGCCTCGCTCTGCCATCATAAGGCTGGCCTGAAAATGCCAAGATTACATAGAAAAGAACTGTGCTGAGTTACTTGCCTTCTGGTTTCCAGCTGTACTAAACTCAAATTTTCTTTGCAGTAATCAGAAGCAAAGAATAATTTTTTTTTCATGCAAGCTAGAAGTTCGAATCCACAAAGGGAGAACTTGAGCTCTGAAACAAGCAGAGGCTGTGGGCACCTCTGAGTTGGTATCATCAGAAATTACCAAAATACTAAAATCTTGCCTATCTTCTGCAAGAAAATTGTGCTATATGGTTTTATTTGTTAGAATTAAACAAAATGCTGTCATTCAGCAGTGCTCACAGTGAGGTGTGTGTGTGAGTACATTATATACACAAACACACAGGCGTATACATACAATCTCTCTTAAATGTCAACACACCCTTCAGGACACAGTATAATCTCATGGGAGAGAAATGACAGCTTCTTTCCAAACTATTCTCTGCTTGTTTTCTTCTGTATCAGAAGTGAATTAAGTTATTTTCCCTCCATGAAGGGCTGTGGGTTTTGCAGTGAGTCATTGTGGGACTATTGGCCAGGAGAGGTCAGATAAGGCTTTTGTGGTTACAACCAGAGGCTTGGTAAAATAAATTAGGTGTTTAGGGGCTGATAGGTAACCCTCATGGGGTGTCTGTGGGACAGAGTCAGGTCACAGGCTGGGGAAGGGGAGCAAAGGCACTAACCAAGGTCGTGGCTGCTCTTCAAAGTGGTAGGAAAGGCTGCTGGAGCCTGGAGGGTGGGAAGGTGTCACCCTCCAACCATAGTGCATCCACCCACATTCCTTCACCATTCTGCTGGGAATGGCAGATGCAGACACATAGGAAATGGAGGTTTGTTAATTTTGCTGCCTATGGAATAACTTGGTTTTAGTGCAGTGTCTTACTGGGTGTTTTCTCTCTCCCATTCATCCGTGATGGGAGTTTGCTCTCTCCTGTGTGTAGGAACAGGTTCAACTCTTGTTGGGCAAAACTCAATAAGAAATACCATTTTTTTTCAGCCTATGACTTGAGCTATTCAGCCACATCTTCTGTGGCTCTCGTGATTGTCACATTTCCACAGTTCCCAAAGGAATGCCACATCAAAGATTCCTAAGTCAATGGCACAATTAGTTAACAAAACTATGCGAGATCACGAGCAACATTAAAGACAAGCTGTGAGTCTTTTAGACCCAAAAGTTCTGTGGACCTTGTTTAATTACTATCCTCAGGCAGTTACTGTTGTCTTCTTGTAGATCTTATGTGAGAATATCCAGGAATGTTTTGCTTTATTTTTTGTCACCAATCAGGAGAACAATAAATACACAAAGAAACTTTGTTTGTTCTCCCTTCTGTTGACACATGAAGCTGAGACCTCAGTGATATGCATGAGAAATGATCAGTCTAATACCAAAAAAGTGCCAGTAAAATGTTTTCATTAGAAGGAAAAGGTGTGATGCCAGACTTGGCAAAATAGCTCTGCCACATACACATATTGTGCATGAAGTAAGAACTTAAGTCCTTAAGAAAAGGTGTGAGGAACCACAGAGGTCTACAGAGATGTTAGAGCATCCTTCAGACTTAGAAGGGTGCAGCAATGATGGATCCAAATAAAGGCTTTGGGTCTAAAACCTGAAAATTTTGAGGTGTTTCAAATCAGTCTTGATTCATTAGTCTGGATCCATCTCTAGATGATGAATTGGGAACAGCCTTGCACTAATGAATGTGACAGGGCTGAAAGGAGCCCCTTGAGCAAAAAGCATTTGTATCTGCCAAATGTGCTGATGTTTTAAGGTTCAATAGGCAAATCAGAGTCTTCCTTGCTGAATTCTTGCCAACTAGAACTGTCTGGTAGTTCAAACTATTTGGAGTTAAATTCAGTTCTATGCAAAATAGCTGTTCTTCTGTTTACTTTCTAATACCAGCTATTTGAATAGGAGCTCATAGATGCACAGGCCACATTTTGGCACTTTCTTCAGCAAGAGGTGCACTCCATTGCACATTTGTTCTTTGGCTGAGACACTTTGAACTCAATGAGACGTTTAAACTGGGGATTTTACTGCCTTCAGGATACTATTGTCACCTTGTGACTATTGGGTTGTGGTGTATGAATAATACTGGTTCAGTGCTCCAGTCAAAGAGGCAGGTAGGCTATTAGAGACTACTGGGAAAGGGACAAGGAATGAGCAGACCATTTTTCAGCCTCTCTGTAACTCATCAGTATACCTTCTTTTAGATAGGAATTATATAGCATGGCACAGTCTCATGCAATATAACGTAAATAATGTAACACATGCCTCTTTGGTTATCACTTCTTGAATACAGAAAAACTGTAGCAAAGGTAAAGAGAAGAGCAGAAATTGAAATCATCCCTGTGGAAAGTATGTATAAACATACTAATTTTCATAAGTTTGGGAAAACAGACAAATGGAATAGGAAAGGGTTATTATAGGAGACTATAAAATCCTGAATAGCATGGGGAAGGCAGATAGGGAAAGATTAAATACTCTTTCTCAAAACACAAGCAGTAGGGGGTGCCTGGTGGGATTATAAAGCAAAAAAAAAGAAAAAGTTTTTCACAGTGGTACATAATGAATTTGTTGAGCTTATTGCTACAAGATGTCTGGAAGACCAAAAGGAGAACTGGTTTCCAAAAGGGTTGAGACAAGGACAACGAGTCTGGATTGAGTGAAGGAGAGGGGGAGAGAGAGAGGAAGAATAGGAGAAAGGGAGAAAGAAAGAAAGACAGACAGAGACTGGAACAAGACCATAATGCTTGTTTCTCTCTCTTTTGCTTTTTCCTTGACAATCTGTCCTAGCTGCTGTCTGAGACTGAACATTGGGATGAATTATCTTAGTTCCTGTGCAAAATTGCAATTTCTTTCTATGTTTTTAAATTGAAAAGCTGCCAGATGATAGCCTGACCAATGTATGCTTTGCTGCTCACTTTCTTCTAGTTCCATAATCACAAAAGGTGCATTATATACCCATAAGCCACAAATTAGGCACAGGAGGTGGTTTACTACTTCCTAAATGGACAATTAGTATGACATACTCTTATCCAAAGCAGCTGAAAATGTGAGGATGCCGTTATATTTTTCAGCAATGCAGCTCGACACAGCTAGTTCATCACACCTCATTTCTAAAAGATATCTGTAGGGTTGGATGAGTATAGTGCTCAAGAAGCACACTGATTTAGAGCAGGAAAATAGCTTATTTCTGACTTTGCAGAGTATTGACTTGAGAGACACCTCTGACTAACAAACCAGATTATTCATGGCAGGAATGATGGAACTGAAAGGGAATACAGCTCTCCCAAAAGATGGACTAACACCATGGGACTGCAATCTGGAATGAATTTGAGAAAGTTGAAACCAAAGTAGGAATTGGCACTGATCTGCAGTTTTCAAAGGGCCAAAACTGCAGTGCAGAGCCCACACATTAGTAGGTAGCTGGATTGCAGGCTGAAAACTTGCAGTATCTACCCCTTTTATCTAGCCAACTGTGCTTATTAAAAGGTACAAGTCTCCTGTGTCTGCTCTAAGCCATCTGACTTTGTGACTTAAGAACAGAGTTAAGAATTGCTCAACGCTTTCATTACTTAAGTTTAAGGAGCCTTTCTTAGGCATATCCTTTCTGGGTTACAAATTTTACTTAGGACAAGCTCTTAAGGGGAAAACACTGGCACTGCAACAGTATTCTACTTCTTAAACAGCACATAATTTAAAAGCCTATAATGTTTAAAAGAGAAATATGGCCTCTTTGGTGGACTTCAGTGGCATTTCAGGACCTAAGGATCCTAAAAGTCCATCTCAATCTAAAATGATGGGTTTTTTCTGCCTTATAGTTCTCCTCCATATGTATTGAGACCTAAATGCAAGTTTTAAAAAAAACATATTAGTAACCTTGGCTTAGTATATACCTTTTACTCAGATTTTCATTTCTTAATTTAAAATTATTTATAAAAGTAAATACTAGCAAATAGTTGGTTTAAGATTCTTAGTGTGTGTGGCTTGGATTTGGTGCTTCATCACTTAGCTGCAGACAAGCCTATTTTTAAGAAGCTCCTCTAAGCCTTACAGGAAATACATATGAGATTTAAATGTCAGGCCTTGAGGGAGCTGAGAACTATTCACAATTGTATTTGGGTTTGGACTTGTGTGAGTCTACTAATGACATGAACAACCCTTTTTTTTTCTTTTTTTTTTGCCTTTTCCTGCTCTTTCCAGGATGTCTTTGCAATGAGATGTTTCTCTGAAATAAGATTCTCCTGTTTGTGTAGTCCATGCATTATTTAAAGAAGAAACCAAATGAAGAGTTATGGAAATGTAACTCCATGTAGCTAGTGACAAGGAAGATAAGATGCCCCTGTTAAACAGGCAACAGGAATCAGAAAAGCTGACTTCTCCTGGGTCTACAACTATGTATCCTTTACCTGTATTTTGTCTGGTTACCTCTCTGTGAGAACTAGAGCAAAAGCAGTACAGGATCCTCTGCATGCTGTTTTGGCTGTAGGGAAAGAAGCTGCTCACTCTCTGTCCTCAGCAACCTCTGCATGGGATTCCCTCATGGTTGTTCCTAGTGGTCATTTTGGGGAGGAATAAAAGCATTTGCAAAAGCTATCCTGGTGTTGTGATTACTCTGCTGAGTATTCAGCAGTGAGATATAAATCATAACATTTCACAGTGCTATTTGCTTTCATAAAATATACATGATGCAAGAGGGGTCACATCAGATATTTGCTTATCTTTCGGCTTGTTTGAAGACCAAACCACAGCCATGTTGGGATAAAACAACTGAGGTTAGATAGTGGTAGGAGCATGCTGTTAACTCCTCTCCCAGCTTACCACGAAAACCTCAGCACTGATACACTTTTGCAATGTGTACAGACCAGCAGAATAATTAAAAAGAAAAAAAAAAGGTAGCTTAGTGTAAAATTGCCATTGGCTTTCACTGAGAGGTGTAAGGGAACTGCAAACCTGTGCTGGAAGACAGTGAGAGGTGTAATGCCAGTGCCTTTCCTAGCCTGGCCACACTCCTGGGGGACACATCTGCAGGGAAAAGCACATCAGTTGGGGTTTTCAGAGGAACGCAAGGTGTGCCCAAAGAAAACCAATGTGTGTTAAGTGCCTCATTGCCTTAGGCACCTTTGGGAATCCAAAGCAAAGGTGATATCACCGCTTATTCTTCCAACATACTTATGGAGCCAAAGACATGTCTTAAAGCCAAGAATTTTACAGCTTTTTCATGGTAATATTTTTTTTATTACACTTCTGACTGATTTATAGATGACTGTATCAAGGAAATAAGGCATGGGATATGTTTTATGACAGCTCCTGCAAAAATATCTGAGCTGATGCAGTGCTGGCTCCAGTGCTGATGGGAGTGCAGGGAGAGAGCCAGCAGTACAGGTCTGAGACGTTGGTCAGTTCTCAGATGATTAGACATATTGATGATTTCATTGATTCACAGATGATTAGAACTTCATCCTGCTTAGCCATCCAGTTAATCAGAATCATGTTTAGCTAGCTGAGAGTTGTCTTGGTTATGCCTACCACAAGGCATAGATACATATCTTGACTGCAGTATTAATGTACTCACCATACATTATCAGAGAATCTCCTGAGTTGGAAGGGACTCACAAGGATAATAGAGTCCAACTCCTGTCTATGTACAGGCCAACCTCAAAAGTTATACCATGTGCCTGAGGGTGTTGTCCAAATGCTTCTTGAATTCTGTCAGGTTTGGCGCTGTGACTACTTCCCTAGGGAGCCTGTTCCTGGGCTCCACCATTCTCCAGGTGAAGAAACTTCTCCTAATATCCAGCCTATACCTATCCTTGCACAGCTTCATGTCATTCTCTTGGGACCTGTCACTGGTGACAAGAGAGAAGAGATCAGCTCCTGCCCTCCATGTCCCCTCATGAGGAAGTTATAGACAGCAATGAGGTCTCACCTCAGTCTCCTCTTCTTCAGGCTGAACAAACCAAGTGACTTCAGCTGTTCCTTATAAGGTTTCCCCTCTAGCTCCTTCACCATCTTCATGGCTTTCCAGTGGATGCTCTCCAACAGCTTCATATCCCTCCTACATTTTGGTGCCCCAAACTGCACACAATACTGCAGCAGTGCAGAGCAGAGTGGGACTATCACCTCCCTTGATCAACTAACAGTGCAGTGCCTGATGCACCCCAGGACACAGTTGGCCCTTTTGGCTGCCAGGGCACACTGCTGTGCCCATTTGTGCTTATGTTTAGTTGATATTGTAATGACATAAGCTGCTGTGTTTTAGTCAATGTTGTCTTAGGCCATACGCTGCTTGTGCAACCTGTGCAAGGTTGAAGTCTACCAAATGCAGATGGTTTCATTTCATTCCTCTGTAGCACTTATCTAGAGGTCTGCATGAATCACAAAAGAGCAACCTCAATGTCTCTCGTATTGCCAGGGTATCTTCACTCTATGACACTTTTTAATGTGTCAGTTTGGGACACTCTCTAGGTTCACCTGGCAGCTGAGCACTGCTTAGTCCACAGTGTTAATCCACAGTGCAGTTATTGGTTTCAGTTGGATGCTAACGTAGCAATTTTCTGCATGAAATTTTGTAACTCAATGGAACAAATGCCATTTTACTGCCATTTTACTCTGTCTTGACTTTGTGCCACAAAATGGTGAAAGACAGATCCCTGTTTGGTAATAAAGATTTATAGTGCAGCTCTGTTTGTCTTAGCTCTGCTTACACACAGGATATTTGGAACCTGCTGCTCTCCTGAGCCAATAGCCTCTTCTGATACATGCAGAATGCAACACCAATGGGACAGATACATGCTACAGACCCTAAGATATGTCTGGTGTGGATCTTAAGCAGGTTTCTTAGCAGCTGTGAGGGCTCTGTTGACATTTTCCGCAGAGACTGTTCTTTCTGTGAAGAGAAGATGCTATGTTTTTTAGGGTGGCATTGGGAATAGTGTCATTAAGACTTTGGGACCATAAAACATGAATTTCTTCAGCCAGAGCTAAAAAACCCCCAAAACCCAACTAACTCTTCAAGCAGTAGCAGTCAGTCATGTGGCCCACCCAGTGTTTAATTCTGCCAGAGTGCTACACTGAACATGTGCATCTGGATGAGAAAAAGCTGCTCTGGCAAGTGTGCCTCTTCTGGGGTAGAGGTTTTCATCTCTTTTCACTTGTTCTAAAGGGCTGTGGGCAATAGGCCTCTTGAATATTTGAAGATAACTGCACACTTCTGCTCTGAAGAGCAAACAACTCCTTGATGATAAGATCTTTGATGACATATTGTGGTTTTCTTCAGTGAAGGACTGCTCGTGTCCTGTGCTAGCAGGTGCTGCACATAGCTCTGCTACTGTAGCTGATAACGTGCTCACTGGATATCACACACTAAGAGTCTTCTCCTTCCCTCCTGTACATCTCAGTGCCCATGAAACTGGCAGCAGGTGGCAGGGAACATGATCAGGAGCAAGGGTGAGTTCACAGTCTGAGATATTATTGATAATTTGGCAAAGCTGCTGTTCACTTAAAAGGGCAGTACACTGTTTTTTTTTTTTTGGTATGGTAATGTTAGATGTGGACTTTAGCACAATACTTTGGAAACCAAACAAATCCTCCTCCCTTTTGCGTCACCTGAATTTTCTCTGCCTGCTGCAATATAAAACATCATAAAGAATTAGTCTAAATAGATAGTGGAGCAAGTTAAGTGGCAGGGTTAAGAAAGGTAGCTGCTGCTTTTCTGCTGAAGTTTTCTTTGAGCTGGAGGTACCACTGTAAGCCAGATTTTTGGAATTTTACTCACTTTGAACATTAGACCCTACCCCATAAATAAGTCTCCAGAGTCTGTGAAATCATAAAATCATAGAATCACAGAAGGATTTGGGTTGGAAGGGATCTTTAAAAGTGTGTTCCCTGGGCAGTATAACTCCGTTATCTAGCTACTAATGTACTGGAGCATGTAGTTGAGGCTTTCCAAATATCTCTTTTTAAGATGCTTTCTGTGTCTGAGCCAGGTGAAATATTCTATTTGTATCCTCCTGGGTTCAAGTGCCAATAAACTAAGGAATAGGTAGCCTTATTAAAAAAAATTCTTGACATTGAAAAGCAAAAGAGCCAGAGACCCAAGGAAAACAACGAACCTGTGGAAGCAACTCCGCAATCTCTCCCCTGATATCTTCCATGATGGTTTAATCTCATCCTCTTTCTGCACAGCTGCTTCATTCTCTCCCTTATTCTCCCTCAGCAGGGAACAGCCATGGCCGCTGTCTCCATACCCAAGCCTTGCACAGTTTCCAGGCTTCTTTTCTCCTTTGTTCTTGGATTAAAAGTTGTTTCAATGCACTGTGGGTTAATAACTTGGCTCCTTGGCTGATCTGAAGCATTCAGGATTGCTGGCCCTGGACTCCTCTGGATTTATGTTAGGTATTCTCTCTCTGTTATGGAATGTATGCTGTACAGTCACACTGGAGGTGACTTTTAAAAAGAGGCTGTCATGGCTTTCTGTAATAAGCATGGCACTCAGTATCTGTTGCCATCAATTCCTTAATTCTTCACACATGGGGATAGCATAACCACCTTGGCTTATCAGAGAGCTGACCTCAAGGCCACAGGAAGATGCGGTCAGAGAAAACTTACTGGAAGTTTGATGTTGGTATTTAAACCATTTTTCATGTTCATCAGACATTTAGGAAAACATCCCCTAGACTACAATCTGCTGGTGTGGATTTCAAAGTGCGGCTTCTGCCTGGGCACATAGAAGAGTTCAAAGGAAAGGGAGTCCCATCTTGTTTGGTTGGAATATGTGATCTCTTTCTGGAAGCCCTGAGGTTCAGTCAGAGGAAGAACCTGGTCAGGTTAATTTTCAGTGTTGGAAATGAGTTGTGGTAGCTCAGCAACAACAGCTGGAAGCACAAAAGATAGGACGACTGCCCGCCCGCTTGGTAAACTCAGCACAGGTGGCTGAAAATAATACCTGAGCAAATATCACCAGTCACTTCTGAAACTTTAATTGTATGAACATTTGCTGTAGGTGGTTCACATATCTATTGCCATTTACTTGGCAAACAACCTGCTTTGGAACAAAGAAAAAGGCTTGCAAGGAACAATTATGCATTAATTAACCTTATAGAAAATGTTATCAGCATTACTTTTTCTGCCATTATGAACTGTGATGCTGGTTCTCCATTTTAATCTTAACATTGACACTGCTTTAGTAAGTTCAGTGTTTAAAGGTGGTGAAATTTTTGGCCTACACGTTTTGGAGACCCCTTAAGATCTTCCCTTGTCCCTGAGACTGCATTTCTCAAGGGGGAAAGAGTCCATTTGATCACATAGCAAACTGTGTAGTGTCTGGTCATCTCCTTGATTCTCCTCCATGGATTTGGGCAACAATTTAATATTCATGGGTCTCAGTTTTCCTCTGTAAAACTTCATTGTCCTATTCCCTGAGGTCTGCAGAATTATTCATAGAAGTATATGTATATGTATTTTGGATACATATTTGTTCCTGCACGTAGGTTGTACTCAAATAGGGAATTCACAAGCTCCATTTTAAATCAAAATCCACTAATATTAAGTGAAGTGGTCTACAGGGTGGCCTGGGGAATGCTTTCTGTAGCTAAAAGATCTGGTCTTCAGACTCACCATCCATGAGGTAAGAGTTTGGAGGAGTTATCAATCGCGTTTTCTCATAAAGAAAGGTGTCACAGCCTAGTTTTTAGATTGTTGCATCTTTCCCTATTCAAATTCAGCCTTGAGTGACCAGGTCTGGAGTTCTGGTGTGGGCCTCTCCAATGTAGTAATCAACTCAGAATGTTTAATTAAGATCTTCAGGAAGAAAATTGTTTGCAGCCTGATTTTGAGAAGCCCACCAGCAATTATTTTTTAACCTTCGTAGGCTAAAGGCACAAGAGTCTCTACCCCTGAGTATGGCTGTGGCTGCTTCACAACAAATAAAGACTAGGAAGGTAATCTGAAATATACCATTTAAGTATTTTTGGTAGAGATATGGCAGAGGTTTCCGAACATGTAGAAACAATAGACATTTCTTTGTATCGTCCTTCAAGCTATTGGATTTTTGAGCCCGCCTGCAGTGAAGAAGACTCTTGTAGGATTAAATCTCCAAGTCCCCCTTCCTCTTTGCCTCCCACACCAGAGTGAAGGTGTTGTTCATGTTTTGGGTGCCTGTTGCTGTTCTCAGTGTCTGAGGATGCAGGTGTCTTCCTCCCACTGTGCCTGCAGCTGCAGCCCTTCAGCCTCCTGGCACACTAGGGTTTATATCTGCCCCTCAGGGTTATATCTGCAGCCAGCAAGATCAGGAGAGGATGGAGCCAACGCTCCTTGGTGCCCAGGTCATAAGTTATGAGGAGGCAAAACTTTCCCTCCTGCTCTGACTAGTGCTGTGTGGTGATATTCCCACAAGATGATGTTCTGCCTTTAAAATAACTGTCTGGCATCTGCCAAAGAGACAGAGCTTCATGCTCTCAGATGTGAAAAGCAAGGGTTTATTTTTTTTTGTTTGTTTTTTGTTTGTTTTTTTTAATAGGACAAATACAGCTCCTTTGGGGCTAATTTCATCTCTATTGGCTGAAGCATTGCCTGCACTAGTGTTTAGAGATGCTCTCACTCCCTTTTTTTAGATGAAGCAAATCTGGCTCCTCAGGCCATTCTCCCAAGGCTGACAGCACTTGGGACTACTTCTCTAACTGATAAATATTTAAAGCTTTGAGCTTCCATTTGAAAACACATTTGTAGAAGTGAAGGTAGAGCTGCAAACACAGTGGATCGCTTTTCTGAGGTGAGCTTCTTGCTTTGCTCCACTGCGTGGTGTTCTGGGATGAGTGTGAGCCCCAAATGGTGGACATGGCCCTCGACACTGGCTGACAGCTCCAGTCTGCAAAAAAGTCCAGTATCCTCAGCATGGGCCATGTCAGAACAGAGGGGGATTCGAGTGCCCAATGCCTTGGATCTACTTGCACAACTATGATGCTGGCAGCAACAACAGCCTGAGAACTTCAGTATCTCTACACAGTTCTAGGGAGGTGTTGACCACAACTACACTCCTTAGTGGAATAAAACCCCAACTACATAGCAAGAAATAGTTCTAGATTCACAGAGTTGTGATTTTTAAAAAATTTATTGTCAAAAGTACATTGGGTAACTTTAATTTATTGGTTAATTAGAGATCAAATGTTAGTACTTCCCATTTATATTTGTCTTGGTAAAGCCATAGGATGTGATAGTTCCTCTTTCAACAAATAACTACTGGAAATGCTCACCCTGATTAATCTCCTCCATAAAAGAAACCTTCTAGAAGGCCTCAGGAGAACAGAAGTGTGATTTTTGGGATACTTACTAGTGGATGTTCCTTTTAGTTTGGAGGCCAAATATGTATGGACTTTGCTGCACAATCAGCTTTTTTTTTTTGAAGTAATTTTTTTGGTGGAAATCATTACTTGGCCTCACTGTTATATTTTTCTGATGCTTTTGCTCTTGTTGGCTGATCTGCAGTAAACAGATCTGCAGTAAACAGATCTGCAAAGAGGGCTGTATTTACCACAGTCATCCTGAAGATCAGCGCAGCAATCCTGGGCCTGGAGCCACACATGGCTTCAGAAGAGGAGGCTCAGGGGAGACCTTATTGCTCTCTACAACTACCTAAAAGGATATTGGAGCAAGATGGGGGTACGTCTCTTCTCCCAGGTTAACAGTGAGAGGACGAGAGGAAATGGCCTCAAGTGGCACCAGGGGAGGTTTAGATTGGATATCAGGAAAAATTTTCTTCACTGAAAGGGTTGTTAGGCATTGGCACAGGCTGCCCAAGGAGGTGGTGGAGTCTCCATCCCTTGAGGTGTTTAAGAAGTATATAGATGCGGTACTTAGGGACATGGTTTAGTGGCATGGTGGTGATAGATTGATGGTTGGACTTGATGATTTCCAAGGTCTCTTCCAACCTTAATGATTCTGTGATTTTGTGATTAAGTATGGACCTCAGCTCTGCAGATCCCATGTGCCCTTCCTACGCAAGCCTCTCACTCTTCAGAACTAGCTTCCTTTGGCTGTAGGTGGGGCTTGTGCCGCTGCATTGTTCCCAAAGTCCCAAGCCCTATTTACCCAGCTGGTGTCCATTCAGAGCAAGCTCTGTTTGGATTGCTCTGCAGAAAGATTTGCCTGAAAGGTCTGCATATTCCAAGAAACCACAATGATTAAGTACACACGAAAGCAAGCATTATGATGAATAATCAGGACAGAATCAATGATACCCTTTTTGCATTATAAATGGTGACGCTTATGCTCAACAGCTTTTAGGCAGAGCCTGGGTGTGACAGCTTGAAAAACAGCATAGAGCATGACATGAGAGCTGTCAACTCTCAAATGAAGGAATTAATGAGCTGCTAAGCCTGCAGATTTTATATGGCAGTTACTTTTTTGAAATATCTCGAGAGTAAAAAATGATTTACAATTTATCATTCTTATTAGTAAAGGACTCAACAGAAGAATACACAAGTGCAACAAGAAATAAAATGGTTATGATGAAAATGCTTTATGCTTTTTAACATGGAAAAAATAAAAACAAACCTCCCTCTGAGATTCCTCTCACTCAACATCCTCTTCAGTGCATATCACTTCAGAATTAGACAGCTTTATTTTTGCATACGCAGGCTGGCTATATTTTAGGACATTGTCCTCAAGGCCAGAACCAGCTGCTTAAAACTGAGGTTCAAAAGAAAACCATGGATTAATTTATTCTGCCAAATGTCTGATTTTACTCCTGCAATATCTAAATTTGTGTATCTCCTCTTCCAGGACTTGACTGGTATCAAAAAAAAAAAAAGAGATTTAAATTTTAAAGGAAGTTCATAAGGGATCAGTTTTCAGGTGTTTCTCAAGTCTTGTATACAACAAAGACATAGATCTACCAGTGTCTCCTTGCTCTACTCCTGGCTGTTCCTTTCTCTGCTAGCTGTGGCTCACTAAACAATGCAGCTATGTTGATGTTTTATGAATTTATTTTTATGGCAATTATGCATACAAGATGTAAAATTCCAAACTGGAGTTAATGTATCAGTGGCAGCATATATGTAGACTTCCATTGTCTCCCTGAAACAACACTATGCGTTTGCGTTTCTGCACAGCAAATCTTACCTTTTATATGGTTTTGAATCCTGAACATTTAAAATAAACAAGGTACAGAGAAGGTACACTTTAATCTCTCTAATGACAGGTAGGACATAGAGTGAAGCTCAAGAGATTGTTATTTAACAAAGACCATTTTCTAAGTGCTATCTTAAGATTGTGTTTACCCTATGCATGCCTGATTAAATCTTGTTTGGATACTTCAATAAATGAAAGGAAAGACAAAGCATTCTGATATAGCATTCAGATCACCTTTTTCCAGGAATCATAATCACGGGAAACTCACTTTAATCCTGGTTTAAAAATCAAAATGTCCAATTTTGTTTAGATGTCTGTCTTGTAACGTTCATGTAACTAACAATAGCAGCTTTCCAAACTTATTTGAATAAGATTTCCATGAATATTAACAACCAGGGAAGAAAAAAAGATACAGGTGTGCTTCTTTAGTCTTCTTCCATAAGCACTGCCTGGGGAGCAGAGCTGCCCTGATCCATCAGGAGGGCATAACAATGGAGTGTCTCCATNGTCTTCTTCCATAAGCACTGCCTGGGGAGCAGGCAGGACATAACAACGGAGTGTCTCCAACTCCAAGTTTTTCTTACTAGCATGGCAGTTTATTGAGTCATACAGAAGGAAAAAGCATCATCAATAAAATGAAACACAAAAAATATGAAAGCAGTGGTGTGATAGGAAAGCTGTGATTTGATAAATGTATGTTAGGGGGTTTGTGCTGGTAGCTCTTTGTGGAAATATATGAACCTTCAACCATGCCAATGCATAATATTAATGTAGTCTAGGTTCCTATCACCTAGAGACTGATCCAAAGCTCCACTGAGATGAGTAAGAACTTTCCTGCAGATATCAGCAAGAATCCATAGATCAAAATCCACATAACTGCATTCAGATAGGTGTGTGTATGCCTTACACACCAGAAACCAAAACTGATTTCTTCGGGTGTTGGAAGACAGCTTATATCATACAGTGTATGAGCCAGAAGGCTGTCACGTTCAGCTAGTGCACTATGACCAGCTCCTCAAGTTCATAACTCTCTCTATTAGTAAGTGTTGTCTTTTATCTATTTTCGTTGTTAACCCCCAGCAATCTGCATTCCTGTATCAGTATATGTAGTAAGCTGGTGGATACATCTAACCTAATTTTCATGCCTTTTTTTTTTTTTTTGCTACTTTGCCTGGTACTTTTACTTCAATTTACACATATTTTTGCCATTGTAATTTGGAAAATAATCCTCCAAAGGGGCACACTATATAGTTTAAAATAAACTCAATTTTCCCCTATAATGCCAGTGGAGTAATTCTACTGCAAAATAGTCTACAAATTCTTTTCAGTGTACTCTATGCAGCATAACCTGCACCTTGTAAGTTAGAACCAATCTTCCCACTGATTTGAGCTGTGTACGGTCAGGAAAGATAAAATAGATTGTTGCCTTTTTGCTCTCAGTGGGCTTTGAGTGAAGCCTAGGCACACTCTCCCTCTTTTCAGAGGTAAGATTCATTTTCCAGTGTCTTGTAAATAATAGGGTTTATCTACTATGATGCAGGACAACGTGGACTTCAGTCCTTCATTTTGCTAACTGTGGTAGCACTGGGAAAGTCAGAGTGCTTCTTTCCAAAGCTTCTAAGTTTATGGCATCATCATCTTCAGGTATTGGCATGGGTTTCTGCACTGATACTGTCACATTGCTCTCATCAAGAGGCAGTGTTTCAAACTTTTTATTTGGTGTTTTCCAAAATTGCAGACTTGAGCTTTTGGTTGCACAGAGTTGTGCTGTGTTTCTTTGCCCTCTGTTCAACATAAATATCTATGGCTTTTCTCAACCATTCAGATTTATGTTTGTTTTCTCATGTTAAACCATAGACAAGTCAACAGTAAAGTCATCTTCATCATCCTGCCTCTCCCTGAAGGTGAGAGGGGCAAGCTTATTGGGATATATATTTCATATTCCCTTAGAATATCTAGAGGCCAAGCATCAAGATCTGAATGATGATCCCCAAATCCCAGGTACTTGTCTGAAAAATTACTTGAGTTCAATGGAGCTTCTTTATTTTTTTCTTGCTCATTACTTTCAAATTAAAAAAAAACACAACAGGAAACCCTTCTGGGAATGTGTCTGGGAATGGCAGTTGGAGGATTCAGTGGGAATTCTGTACTGTGCTATGCTGTGCTAGCCTAGCCTAGCTTTATAATTCCTTATACATTTTCCCATGTATTTATTTGGTTTGATTCACTCTGGTGTCTTCTGCAGAGTGCTGCTTTGTGGCAATGATTGGACTCTGTACTAACCAAAGAATCCTACAGTGATATTTCTCTGTCCAGCCTCTTCTTTAAGCAACAGGTTAGGCTGGAAGCTTCCAAGGGCCTTCCAACATGAGTTATTCAAGAGATTCTCTTTTTCCCCTTCCCCAGCAGTATTGCAGCCAAAAGTACAGAATAATTAGCTGTAAGATGTGGCAACATTAATAAGCAAATCTTTATCCTGTTGCAGACTCAAAGGACTTAGCAGAAGTCTATGCTGTCTGATCAATTGTTCCAAAAATGGATGAACTTTGAGGAAGAACCAGTGATTTTTGCACAATGGAGTCCCCTTGTTCTTTGGTGAGGAAAGAATTAAATGCAATACATCTTTCATTGCAAACCTTGTCAATGACATGTCAAAGAGTAACCACAGTGGTATAATAACTGGGACATCATGGGCTGAGTGTCTGCTGAACTCATTTAAAGCCTATTTAGAGCCTGTCAGTCCCCAATGACAGTGCCAAGAGGATCCAAGGGAAACCAACTTTCTAACTTTGCCATTTAGCTGAGGTCTAACTCTTTGCTACAATGCCAGAGCAATGTTTTCTGAAAAACATAGCTCTGGAGCAGCTCCTAAATGTTGGTGAGAATATCCTGTTATCCGCTTTTTGGATTCAAGCATTTGGGAAGTAGTTTGGGCCCCACCATGTGTTTTCCTTTAGAAACGGACGCTTGAATCAATGTCTTATGTCTTTGGATCAAGCAAGAGTAGCATCTTTGCAACAGATCCAAGACTTTTCTGACAATGCTTGCCTTAAAAAATTGCTCCCTCAACTTTTTCTCTGCACCCTGCTGCTGCAGCTCCTCTGTTTGGTGCTTCCTTGCTGATTTCTTTGTTGGTATTTCTGATTTTTCCTGCTATTACTTCCTTGAAATTCCTACATAAAAAGCAGAAGGAAAGGCAGCTGCATTGACCAGTAGTCTAAGCTCTCCTTTTTCTGTTTTGAAACCAAATGCCTTTAAGTCAGATGGTTTCCACTCTAGGACTATCTCTATGCCAATGCTTTGATCAATAGTGGGTACTCTGGCTATTTTAGTTGACTGGTTCCAAAAAAGAGCTTAACATCTTCTTTAGTACCTCTGCATCAAACCTGGACATTAATTACATTTATCACTGATTCAATCTATTTCATCATTTTTTTTTGACATGTCATGGGTTTAAAATAGAGCAAATTTTCTCTTGTCTTAATTGCTGTTCCTAAGGCACAAATGGTTGGTGAGCCAATTCACGTCAATATTTCAGACACACCAAATCCTAAGCCTGTTTTTGCAGACATACCAGGGCTGTGATTGTCAGTATAGAACTGTGTAGGTGTGGTATAGTGGCATGGTGGTGATAGGTTGATGGTTGGACTTGATGATCTTCGAGGCTTCTTCCAATCTTAATGATTCTGTGATTTCCAGACAGGATGTGAACTGATCTGGTGATGCCTTGGGCTCCATTTTTCTATTTCTTTTCAAAGTGTGTTAGTTGAAACAAATTCTTTTTTTCTGTGTTTAGGTGAACTACAAATCAGATGTGTCATGAACATTGGTTAAAAAAGAGACTATGGCAATGGCATTACAGCAGCGGGCCTTCTAGAATGACTCAGTTTGCCAAAACAATTCTGTTTTGTACCTCCTCTAAGCAGCAGTATCCCTAGTGCAGAACACCACTCAACACCCTTGAAAACCAAATGAGGCCTCTTTCTTCTGAAGATGACAGTTGAGTCTATTTTTTTTTATGATGTCTTTTAAGGCTTCTAAATTGTTGTCTAATCCTTACCTCAGGGCTAAAAGCCTTTCAAGAGAACAAACACATGTAATATCAAAAAGGAAAGGTCTGTGCTGCACACTCTCCAAAGCAGCTTGTGTGCAGATAAGTCCTTAGAGGTTGCATTCAGATGAGCAAATGTGACAGAAGCGTATTCAGCAATAACAATATCCTCAATCAAAGACATCAGCTGCACTCATGTGCACTAAGGCTGACTTCTGAAGTCTGTCTGACTTCTGAAGTTTTGAAGAACAAAAAATGGGCACATGTGGAAGTTTGTGAATATCCTCACATTATCAGTAAAGCATTTGTCTGGTGGAATTTGAGATGCTTCACATTCTTGCTCCTCCAAATTATAATGATTAACTCTTTTTTTTTTCTTTTCTGTGTGGCTAGATTATATAATTCTGTGTCAGATTTATTATTTGAATAAATAGATGAACAGAGATTTTATCTCTCTACATACAGTAAATAGTTAGATTCATAGATCACACGTTCTTCTTTTACCTGAATTATTCTTTGAATTATTATTTTTTTAACCTACTTTTTATAGTGAACTACTCTGAGAAATCTTTATGCTCTCCAAAATTGAAGTTTCATCTGTACTGACAGACTAGTCAGCCGTTGATTTTGAGTAATTTTGGGGCAAAATCACAACAGAAATGCCTCAGAATAACTTCTTCCACATATTCAGAAATTTCTGGAGACTGGGAGATCTGGATCCCCTAGTGCAGAGATGTGCAGAAGGAACCTCTAGGTCTGTCTTTCAAGGGAATAAGATCAACTGGACTATCTAACCAGAGAGTGTACATGAAAGGATCTAGATAGCTGTGAAAAGGCATTGGAAACAATGGGGACAGCCTCTGTTGCAAATCAGTGCGCTCTCAAATCCCTGTGGTTCTGCAGTGACCACTCCTCCAGATCTCTATGAAGGGCTCTGCACCCATAGCTGTGGAGGATGGTCTGGTGCAGGTTTGGTGGGCACTTCTTCAAGTGTTTTGAATTGATCAGAGGCTTGGCTACTGTAAAAAGGACAGCAGTTCCCTGCCAAATGCTGCTCCTCGTGAAGCAGATAGTGATCCACTATGATCTGTGAGATGGGTTTCCCACCATGATGTGAGGGGCTGGGTGTGCAAAAGGTGACTTGGTCTCTCAATAAGGGATTGCAAGCAGAAATGTGAGTTGTCCCTCCAGGATTAGATGAGCAGACTCCAAACCCAAATTGTACCTGATTTGACCATGGTGTGTAGGTAGACTCCTGCATCCCCTGACTGTTTCTTAGTGCTGGGTTCCTGGTGCAGGCACACTCACCTGGGGATGCAAATTTGCTTTCTGATATATCCTGCAGTGTTCACTGGAGAATTACTGTCTTGGTGAGCATTTTTACCAGTAAAATTATTTGTGAGAATATGTGTTCCAAAGGTCATAGGAAATCAGTTTAAATAGCCAAATGCATTTTCATGGGACCTTTTTATTCCATTCACCCAGAATTAAGAAGATCAATAATTATTCAGTGAGTTACCACATGTCTCTGGGAAGGAAAAGCTCTCCATGAAAGAGATATTAATCAGATTACACATTCAACTTCTGAAACACAAACAGAACACAACATTTGGGAAAAGAAGTTTTAGGCATGGTGGGTAGAGCGTAAAGCAAATCTGTCTCTTTGCCAAGATAATGCCTGAGTTTCAGGATGCTCTGCTGTAAGGTGTCTTTGGCTTCAATTCATCCACAGAACACTGACAACAAACCACTTTCCAAGATGTCATTTTTATCCCAAGCTGTTGTTCTTCACACCCAGATAAAGAAAGAGATGATGGAAGGAACAAGGTACATTTCTAGCAACAAAGTTGTGGAGAAGCTCATGTAGCAGAAGCCTTTTAGGTGGCAATATACAGGTTGTTCTCTTCTTGAGGGGGATCTTTCCTGTGTCTGAGCACAGTAATATGACTGAGAAGAGAATTACCATGCAGGGAAGAAGCAGGAACTCACTGAAGGCCAACAGATGAAAGCAGCATTAGCCATGCTAGGAAACTGCTTTGCTCAGCATGTTTGTATTGACCCCTACTTCTAATTTTTTCACATTAAAAAGTAAAAAAAAATTCTCATTGTTCTGTGCCTTCCCATCCTTTTGAGTCACTCAGCACCATGTGTTCTTCCTGACAAGCTTTTTGGGATTGATTTGGCAGGAAAAAAGACAGTGGAATAGCCAGCAGACAAGCTGTGCTCATTTAGTTGTGGTTTCCAAGCACAGGTAAGAAGCAGTTGTCCTTGGGGGTATTTTCACCTGACATAGAGGCTTTGCATCATCTAGAAGAAGCTTTGGCTTTGTGGCCCAAAGCAGCATCGACAGCCTTTTAGGTATCTCAGGGGCTGAACTGTATCTGTGCTCAGACCTCCAACATCCACAAGTGTAAAGGGGTAACCAAGCCAGGATGGAAGACTTTGGCACACCCTGGAAGGAGATATTCCTAGTCTGAATCCCTGTGGCTTTCTCCTATAATCTTAATTCAATCTGCATCAGAGATTTCAGTGCCTGTTTGGGATCATAGAATCATTAGGGTTGGAAAAGACCTCTAAGACTATCAAGCCCAACTTTCAGATCCTCTGGAAGAGCCATCCTTGAAAGGTTATTGTCTTCTGAAAACTGCAATTCATCCAGAACAAGGTAGTGTTACTCTGAGATGAGAGTTGTATACGTGAGGTGGTATCCAAGAAGGACTATTTTACTTTAACTTTGCATCCTATCTCAGTTGGGATTAATTTTTGAAAGTCAACAAATTTTGTGGGTGTGTAACAAATTCAGAATCAGACTCCAGAGGTTTATATCTGGAATTGCTGACGTAGACAGTCACAAATTTGCCACTTTTGTCTTTTCACCAGTAATTGGTTAACCCAAGGAATTGCACATCTTTCCCCATGGGTCTTTGGAAATGTTAATACAGGAAACAGCTGGTCATGGAACTGGTTAAAAAAAGAAGAAATGTTTCTACCTTCATTTATTTTTTCCATCTAATAAAAGCAATATTTAAAGTAAAATATATGAAAAAAAAAAGAGTTCTTCTTACATAAAACTCCAGCACCCATACACACATTTGGCTAGCCACCATCTGTTAAACATATTGCTTAAAACATATTTTAATGGGTTATATATTAAATTCTGAACCCCTAAATAAAGATACAGCATAGTTCTCTGTCCATGTCATGGAGATCTCAGTGGTTCTATACCAGCACTGCTGTTTAAAAGCATGGCATGATATGTAGAATTATTTTGTTAATACAGCAACAATTTCCAATCATTTTACATTCTTTGTGTGACCCATATGGTTCTGCGAGATTTGGGAAACTATTTTTTAGGGAGAGAGTTTCAATCTGGTGCATTTTGTACAGGAATGAACTGATTTGTGGTAGTGATAGGTTGACCACTGTACTTGATGATCTTAGAGGTCTCTTCCAGCTTTAATGATTCTGTGATTTTTAGCTAGAGCAAAACCTTGATGAAGTAAAAGCATCAAATCAGCATTTCAGCTTACTCTCAGACTTCAGTGTATTTTTGGAAGAGCTCATTCCTAATATTTCCCTGCATTAGCCTGATCTGGTCACTAGATGTTGCTAAGAATCTGTGTTAATAGTCGTTTTGGCTGATTTAACTGTAGAGCTTTATAGGTCTAAGAAGAGAATGTTACTTCTCATAACAACTTCAAGAGATATTTCACTTTTATACATGTTATCAATTAAAAAAGCCCTCACTTTCCCCATTTCAAGATAAATATGTGTTCTTCCTTCTTTGTTAAAGGACTCTACTGAACCAAGCAGATTTCCCTATTGCCCCAAAATTTCATTTTTAACACTTCAGATGTTTTGGAAAAGGTTATTTTCTCTCTAGAAGTAAGGATTTAGGCAAACAGCTCTTGGTGCTTAGGATCTGAGAGTGGCCTTTGCAGAACACTGGGCTTGACTTGATTTTGGCTCTGCAATATGACCAGAGCACCTCTTGCTTTTCCCCTAGGCTGCAGGAGAGTCATTTATTCCTCCTGAGACCTTTCTCCTCCGTGGCTTCCCAAATAAACCATGTTTAATATTCCCAGTATGTGACTGCCTCTGATTACTACTGTATGAAAGCAGTTATAATTAAATAGATATAAACTAGATATGCCAAACAGTATCTTTAATTGCTGATTTTTGTTATTTCAAAAAAAGGAGTTTGAAAGAACATCAGGGTTGATTGTGTATGAGGAGCATTTGGGGCTAATGGGTTACAATCACCTAAAGAAGATGCTGCTAGCTATCATTTTTTTCCTGACTAGTTCTTGGGGAAAGCAAAAGGGTAATCACTGTTCTCCACCTTGGAGTCCCTAGGTACCTGTTCTGATAATATCCAGCTACTTCTTGAATGAATGTGCTCCTTAAATCTTAGTTAAAGCTTGAGACCTTAGTCAAAGTTTAAGCAAAGCTTAATCTATCAGTTGGTAACTCCTGTGCCTTTGGACTTATATATGCCAAACATCTTTTTTTTTTAACTACTGAGATATACTCTTTTCTTGAAATAATCTCCATGTCAACAGCTAATATACAAGTGACATTTTGAAATCAGTGGAGTGCTACAATGAGCAATAATTAATCAACAGAGCTGTTCAGAAACAGATTTTATTCTTAACTTTAAACTTAATTTCAAATTGGAGATGAAGATATTACAATTTCAGGAAAAAATACAGAACTATTTTTGAAAATTAGGAAGAGTGGAGTAGAGCATTTATGTAAGTAACTTTGGATTAAATATAGAAACAAAGACTTAAACCAGTTCATATGTCCACATGCTCTGCTTAAATGTGCTTGAATGTTCTGTGTCAAAAATAGTGATATTTTTCATCATGTGTCTATTCACTGTGGGTGGAAATCCTCCAGCCAAACTTTGGCTGTCTCAAGGTTCAGGGCTTAATCTAAGACAGCAGTTGAGCCTCCCTGGATCTGGCAAATGTGATTCATCCCATCCTAGGAGAGGTGACTAAGATTCACCTGAGCACAGGTCTGTCTCTCTGTTGACTACAGACCCAAATGGTTGACTCATTAAATGTCTAACTTCTGGAAAGATGAAATTAGTTGAAGTGAGGCTGACCATTTCTATAAGAAGATGGCAAAGCATGGAAGTTAGTGCTTTTCTTTCACTCTTCCATGTTCTCATGTTGAAAATACTGAAATAAAATTTTTTGCCCTTTTCTGGTGAGTATATTTCCTAAACCAAGAAATAACTGAGTGGTCATTTGCTTACAGGGGTTAGGGAAAGGAGAGAAGGGGAAAAAAGAAACATCTCTCCCCAGGGCAAATTGGGATAGGCGGCAGTGAACTTGGAAAAACTTGGAAAAAAATGGAAAAGAGAAAGACTCAGAGGAAACCTGGAGAAGAAACAGAATACTCACAGTATAAATCTAAAATCTTTGACTGAAATGCACTTTTAAAATTAAATTTTATCTGTCTGATGAAAACCAGGTTAGTTTTTTTCTTAAATCATCTATCGTCAGAAAAACTTGGTGAGTTGAGCTATCTGAATCTTTAATTTATCACTGTTCTTTACCTGAGAAATAGAATATCTCTTGTCTTTCCTGCACTAGAAAGATCATAGACTCATAGAATCCATACATTCTTAGACTTCTTTAGCACTTCTTTATATCATGGACTTTAAAAAAGAATAAATAAAATTAGAGGAACATGGCTTCAGGATTTTATTGTCTTTCAGACTGATTCAAATTAACTATCTTTCTAGTGCAGGAAAGAAGAAAGATATTCTATTTCTCAAGTAAAGAACAGTGATAAATTAAAAGGACATGGATGGCCACTGGCAGCCTAGCCCAGAGTCACACCAGCTGCTGGACCATGGGATGCTCTGATGCAGGTGGAGGAGGAACCCTGGGGAGCAAACCCACTCCTTCCTGCTGCAACACCAGCTTCTCTTCCCAGGCTCCTCATGTGCCAGGTCACTCCTCCTGGTGCTCCTGCTCTGGCTCCACCTGGCCCCTTCTCAGACCAATAAGAAGATAGGGGATTCAAGGGGAAATGTCAGAATTTTCCACTTTGCTCTTCATGCTTGCCTACTTAGCCCCTGTCACCCCTGCCTGCATTTCCAGACCTCATGTCTTCCTCCCTCAGTGCATGGGGAGGGAGACCACAGCAGCTTGCATAGATGGTGCTTCTGGGAGACTTTTGCAATCACCACTGACTCCTTCCTGAGGATCACCATTTCCTGCAGTACAACTGAAAGACTGCCTGCTCTTTCCTTCAAGAGTATGCTTCCCCAAACTGCTGACCACAATGTTTTTAACTTGATGTCCAGACTCTTCGATGCAGCCACCCTTGCAAAGCTGCTTTTCTGCTGTGTGTGGCTCTGTGCATGTGGTGTTTGTACTGCTCTTTAAAAAAAAAAAATTCAAAGAAGGAGAAGAAAAGAAGAAACAAATTTTTGGTCAACAAAATTCATTATGTAACTCAATTAATTTGTTAAAGTTACTAAATTTGTAACTTTGATTAATTTGCAACTAAATTGTGTATGCGTGGAGAGAAGTCTACAGATTCAATGTGTTAAGTATCCACACAGTTAACAACATGTCACTTCATGAGAGAATTTTCATAATTAATGAACTGGTTCAATTTGCTCTGCTGCTTGACTTTGATTAATACATTTTTGAGTGTTCCCACTGGGACTCCGTCCAGTTTGTTTAGTAAGCTCTTATGTCTATATCCAGTTCATGTGTATGGATCAAAGTGTTGGCACCAAACACTGGCAATATTAGGCTATGGTACAGCCATTCTGACTCCACTTAAAAAGAAGATAGCAATATATCTTAAAGCAAGGTCTTTGTGACTCATTTTAAATATAATAATAAAAAAAAGGAAATAAATTTCACACTGTATTGTGTGGAAATGCTGTGATTTAAAAGTTCATCTCACGCAAGCTTTGCCAATTAAAGAGTTATTTATCAATCCAGACAGTAATTGTGCAGACCCAAACTGGCAATTTGTTCAATATTAAGCATTGAGCTGCAAAACTTCCATAATTAACAAACCTAACGAACATCATTCTTCTTTGCCCAGCTGCTATGATGGTGTTTCATGCTTTCCTCATACTTAATGCTCTGGCTCCCTGCTGTATCCTCCATACCACACAAGGATGTACACCAGAGGTCTTAAAAAGGGGTCAAAGTCATTTTTAAGGGCATGAGAAGGGTTGGCTGCAAGAGGCTGCCTGCAAAGGTGTCCTGGATGGGGTGGTGGAAGGGTTTCTGCCCACGGGTGCTCTCAGGGCTCCATCCACAGAATCATACAATCTTTCAGGTTGGAAGGGACCTCCAAGATCAGCAAGTCCAACCGTCAACTTATCACCACCGTGCCACTAAACAATGTGCCTATGGTAAGTTCACTACCTCCCTGGGCAGCCTGTGGAAATGCCTAACAAACATTTCAGTGAATAAATTTTTCCTAAGATCCAATCTAAACCTCCCCTGGTGCAACTTGAGGCCATTTTCTCTTGTCCTCTCACTGCTTACCCGGAAGAAGAGACCAAACCCCACTTAGTTACAACCTCCTTTCAGGTGGCTGTAGAGAGAGATAAGGTCTGTCCTGATCCTCCTCTTCATCAGACTAAACAATCCCAGTTCCCTCAGCTGCTCCTTGTAAGAATTGTTCTCCTGACCCCTCACCAGCCTTGTTGCCCTTCCCTGGACACACTCCAATGCCTCCATGTACACCCCTTCCCTCTGCAGCTGTGTCCTGGCTACCATGGAGCTACCTCCTACGAGTCAGGGCGAGGGGGCTCTCATTTCATGAGACCATGTGTGTCTGTGCAGGATGGTCCAATGTAGGAGAAGGAACTCACAAGTTTGGGGCATTAATTCACACCTTGCTTGGTCAGGTTACAACCTCAGGTTATAACCTGTTTCTGTCAGGAGAAATATTTAGCATCAGTATGACCCCAGCAGGGTGCAAAGGGAGCACAAACTGCAGGTATGGAAGTTTCTTTTTTAGCTAAAGAACCATTGTTCAGCAGGAGAAATCACTTCTCTTGTTTTTGTCTTAAAGGAGGTTGCTAGATATCATTTGCCTCCCAAATGTCATGGGGCATGTTCTGTGTTTGTGTAGGTGTATAAACGTTGCTGTGCCAAATTAGCACTAATGAGCATGCTGGGGAAAGGGAAGGTGTTGCCACATACTGCAGAGGACCGTCACCAGTCTGTTAACTCAGGGCCACCCAAGCCTTATTTTGAAGACTGACATGAAATGCCTCTCTGGCTTTCTTTCCCAGGGTAAATGGCACCCCCAGAGAGCTGGAGGCATGAAGAGGATCAATGATAGTGTCAGAAAGCCCCCAGAGAAATCCTTTGTAGGAAGAGAATACAACAAGTTTTTAGTGAATGCTGTGTATACAAATCCACATTGACTCAAGGCTTCCAAGCTCTGTGCCCTTGGCTCACAGCACTGCACTTCCAAGTGACAGCAGTTGGAGAAGCATATCTTAAACCTATAGAGTTTAAATTAATTAGAGAAATTCCCCTGAGCTCAATCTCCCTTTTCCCTGGGGGTGACTAGGAGCAGGCAGTTAATCACCAGCAGTAACAAACTGTTGTGCCTGCTGCCCTGGTTTTGTTCAGATGTTATAAGGCTGAATGATATTGGATAATGAACAATGGGAGACAAGCTGATGGAAACACAACAAACACTGGCAGATTTAAGTGCACATTGTTTAGCTACTAGTAGGAGAACAGCCTCAGAAAAAAAAAAAGTATTCTTTTTAAAATTTTCCCATGTGGTTCTTGCTCCCATAATACTCCAGCGGTTTTTCTAGTTGTTTATTCACACTCTGTGAGGATGCCAGAGCAGTGTTTGTATCTAGTGGCTCCACCAGCAGCATTTGCCTTCCAGTTTGTGTCTTGTCATCTAAGCACTTGCAAGCAGTCTTTGGCTCAGCAAGAAGAATGCAGGCAACATGCTGCACCTAGCCCCAAACCCGTCTGCAAATACCTTGCAGGGATGGGTCCTTGTTCATGCAGTAGTTGTAGTCATGTGCTTATTTTCATTGCTTATGTTGTTTAGATGACTTACCAGCAAGTTCTGAGTTGGTTAGTGGCCTTTTTCCCCTGCCATATCCTGGAAGTACTGTAAAACCAAAGCACTCATTAAATTAAGCGTGCTGCCTAGCTTGGTCTCCACACTGAGTTGTCTCCCAACAGTTTACACATTTAAACTCTTGTCTCTAAGCACTTTCTCTTCTGAAAGAACTGGAGCAACTCTGATAACATAAGATACAGCTCTCTATTTTCAAAGCAGTGTACAACATAGAGAAGCCCATTTAGGCTGTGCTCATTTTCTTCTAATCTTTTGGAGGGAGTATATATGAGCACTGAGAATGCAGAAAAAGAGCTTAGTCTTTTTCAGTTTATTTGATTTATATGTTTGATAGATGTTTTTTCAGGCTCTGTTTTACTCTTTGCACTGATTATTGATCAGCCAGTTGTTTTCTCTTCTTCTATTGCCTAACTTTCAGTAGTAATGATACAGGATGTTTAAAACATGAGAAAAATAAAAACAAAAAGAAAAATATAGTGCTGAGAGGAAGACTCAGAATCAGGTGTGAGAGGCAAAAGAAGTTAAAAGCATGACTTCTTTTTAACTAACTGGTTATCAAATAGATATTCTGCCTTTAGCAAATCCTCAGAATAGAGCTCAGGCTGCTAAAGACTGGCTCCCAGTTCTGAAGCAGAGCCAGGCCTGGCTGTTCATCTGAGCTGCCATTTCTTTTTTGCTACTTTTCTTCTCCAGCTACTGCAGCATAACAGCTTACAAAATTGTTTGATCTGGTTGCAGTGGAAATGGTACTTTGGGAAGGATGTTACATTTTTGTTTGTCTATCAGTATAGCCTCTCCCCATCAGATTTTGTTGGCATTTTGGCCAATTGCAACCCAGTTTTTCAGGTGGGAGGTGGGGGCAGTTATCTCCTTGCCCTTATGCTTTAGTTCATTAGAAAAACTTAAGTAAACCCAAAGACTGCTGTGCTACGGTTGAGTTTCAAGGAACTATTGCTTATTTGATGACCTTTGGGATGCATGACTGGCCCCTGAGGGGGAACAGAAGCTATGAGTAGCCCAACTCAGGGGCTGTACCTTATAACATCCTTGAGGTCTATGTTAAGTGCAAGAAAACTTGATGGTTCCACATGCCAGGTCTTGTCTCACTGTAAATCAGTTACAATTGCTTTACTTTGTTTCTTGTATGGCACTCAATTATGCGCAGATATGGGTGGTTATAGAGGATTTTATAAGGCCTTGAAAACAGCATATGGGCCTACTTACCAGGTTCAAAGCCCTTTATTTAGCGCAGATGGTCAAACGCTTCTGACAGATAAAACCTCTATTTTGAATCGATGGTCAGAACACTTTCAGACTCTTTTCAGCACTAGTCGTGTAGTTCATGATGCATCAATTCAGTATGTTTCACAGCAACGGGTGAAGAATGAATGGGATATTACCCCTACTTTGGAAGAAACTCTTATGGCCATACAGCAGGTGAAAATTGGCAAGGCAGCTGGGGTTGATGGAATTCCACCTGAAGTCTGGAAATATGGGGGTCACGCACTCCATGCTAAATTCTATGAGTTTGTGGTGCGGTGTTGGGAATTAGGCGTACTACCATCAGACCATCGTGATGCAGTCATCATCACTTCGTATAAGAAGAAAGGAGCTAAATCAGATTGTTCAAATTATCGTGGGATCACTTTGCTTTCCATTGCTGGTAAAATCCTGGCAAGATTACTCGTAAACAGACTAATTCCTGCTATAGCAGAAGAAATTTTACCTGAAAGCCAATGTGGTTTTAGAGCTAACAGGAGTACCACAGACATGATATTTGTTCTCAGACAACTGCAAGAGAAATGTAGGGAACAGAACAAAGGTCTCTATGTAACCTTTGTTGATCTCACCAAGGCTTTTGGTACTGTGAGCAGAAATGAATCGTGCCTTGCAGATTATACCTCCTAAGGAGTCCTTCTGCTGTGCCTTTTGCAACCGATCTTGTCTATCTTGTGTTGGCCTTTTCAGCCATAAGGGAGCTTGTAGAGAACGTGGGTAGAGCCCTCCCCGGATCTTTGTTTGCAAAGCTTAGCCATGACTGTATGGCATTTATCCCAAGTCAAGCATCCCTTACATCCCCTCCTCCAAAGCCCAGCTCTGCTCAAAGTATGGTCAGAGGCCAGCCCCTTCCTGGTGTGGATTGATGCTGGATCTGTCTGGGCATATATGTATGTTTTAATCATACTGTACTGAGTCAGTTTTTATTCTGTATTTTTGACACCAGGATGCATTCACATCTGTCTTTTGCCCTTCTGACAACTGAAATGTGGGGAGAAGCTTCTTGTTGGGTAAACTTTTTGCCTTCCAAAAAATATGATGTTCATTTCAGTGTTATTGTTGCCTTTATTTAGGCTCCTCCGCCAACAGAAAACATGAAGGATCAGAGGAGATAAGGTTTTAAAAGGAAGAAATGTCAAGATATTTAAGAGAAGAAGAAAATTGGCATCAGTGACTGGAAAAGCCAATGAGGTCCTGGAAAGAAAATTACAAGGTTAATGTCTCTTCTGATACAAGACACAGGGAGAAAGGAGAGAAGCACAAATTAAACTAGCAGATGGAGGATTTACAGTCAACAAAAACATCCCATCACAGTGTGGGGTGAAACTGTAGATCTCCCTGTTGCAGAGAAGTGGTGACAGCAGGAATTTTCTGTGTTTAATGAGATAAAGGGGATGCACTGGCACCACCTCCATCCCATCCTCCAGACGGGATCCTGCACATTCACAGAATCATAGAATCATTAAGGTTTGAAAAGACCTCTAAGGTTATCAAGTCCAACCATCAATAGGAAGAAACTCTTGTTAAATGAGTCAAAAAGGGGTTCTTCTTTCTCTAGGGTAGAAATAGTTAAAATTCTTCTTTGTGCATAACTGCATTTTGGCTGCAGTTTTGAAGCATCTCAATTGATTTAGATGATTGATCCTTTTTTGTAATGAATTCAAGTGTTCATGTTGTGTCATTGCTTACATCATAATAAGATATTACTTTAATGCTTAGGCACCTTTGTTATGCACCCCAGTGGATTTGACAATGTGAAAACAGGACAAAAAGATAGTCCTGATGCCCCAGAAACACAGTTTCTGGTTCAGTCTAATAAGGGCCTTACTACTTCAGGGAAAGCAGAAAATGTTGTGCTAACTTCTGGTTGGAGAAATATGTGCAGAAGCAGTGCTTGATCAAAACAGGATCTATCTCTATTATCTGCTAGTGGAACACTGCAATCAGCATTCTGTGCTTCCTAGAATAAAGGGGAAAGACTGATGTTATTTCCCTGCTTCTTACAGAAAACAAAGGTCAGTGACATGCAGAAAATGGCATTTCAATAACTAGATGTTGTATTATAAACATTATTCCCAGAGAAGCAGGAAAGTCCCCAGAATTTGACTCATTGGTGTTTGAATAGATGTTTTGTAAGGCCAAGTGCAGACCTTTATAAATACAGCATTGATGAAATCAACAGTCGCTTTGTATCAAAAAGGGAAAGTTTTCTATATACACATGCAGTTTTCATAAAACAAAGCCATGATTTAGAAGCTTTTTTCTTAAAAAAAAAAAAAGGGTAATCCCATCAGGAGATTTAATTTATCTAACCAGCATCTTAGCTGGTAACTAGTCTAAGATGTGTACTTTTTACAGGGCACATACCTGCCTCATCTCATACTTGTGCCTAATTTCTAACTTCTTAGTCTTCCTTCTTCATCTTAATTACAATCATCACCCTTAAATGATAATTTTGAGCTGCTGCATGTGTACACTGTATGAGAAGAAAGGTAGATGAATCTCAGGTCTTTAAAACCTGAAGCGTGCATTTGTTGCTTGGAAAGTCACATTGCCCTGTGCCCTCTGACTCCAGACAACATATTTCCATGCAAGGCTCTGTGTAGACACTTTTATTGAACACTTGGTTAACATTACTCAAAAGATCAGCAGGTACAAATGGGAATCTTGGGTGTGGTAAGTAGGTAAGGGTAAGCAGGACTGAGAAGGAAGATGTTGTCATTGCAACATGCTCAGCTACTGGTCTGCTGAGGTATCTCAGGTTGGGCTCCTCTGGCAGCTCTTCTCAGCTTCACAGAATCACAGAATCATTAAGGTTGGAAGAGACCTCTAAGATCATCAAGTCCAACCAGCTACCTATCACTAACATGATCCTGCTCCTTCATCTCTCTTGCTCTTGCTGTGAATGCAGACAAAACCTCTGCCCATGCATTTGCACAGCACCTGGGGCCTTATTGCCAAAGGTGTCCCTGAGTGAGCCTTGCTCCAAAGAGTAAATAGTGGAAAAGGATTGGAAAAGTTTCTCTTGCCTTGTTTTTTACAGTACCTTCATTTTCCTTTCTGCCTACACCCTGATAAAATTGGCCTGATTCTCTGCTGCCTTGCACAGTCCTCTCCTTGTGTTTATGGAGAAGGAACACCAAGACAGCTTTGTTATCAATGGGATTCTGCTCTGGACAGATATGCTGTAGCACTACCAGAGTTTTCTACCTTCTTCTGCAAAATGCATTGGCAAGAATTTTGTAATGTTTCCTTGAGAACAGGAGAATGCCTCCCCATTGAAATCACTAGGACCATGAACTCATGAGTCCAATCCTGCTCCCATCTGAAACTGAGGAGAAGACTAGAGGGAAAAGCAGCAATGTTGAGAAGGAAAGCTCTTTGCAACTGCAAAACTGCTGACAGCAGAAGATAAAAATGTGTGAAGAGGCAAAAGAACATTAGGTTATAGAAACTGGATTTAATGTTGGAGGACTTAAAGTAAACTGTATTTCAGTATTGTTTTATCTTTCTTTCCTTTCATTCATGTACTCCAGGAAAGTAGGAGACAGAGGTACTCTAAGAACAATTAATTTCTTTGGTAGATCAAATAGGAAGAGTAATTCCTGCAGGAAAACCAAAAGTAGTATGTACACATCAAATTCCTGTATTAGGGCTTTAAATGTTAAGAGGTTTGCCTACTCACCTACCAGGACAGCATCAGGAGCTCTGAGGGAAGCATCCTGAGAACAAGCAAGATGTTCTGTTTTCTCTGTCACAAGAGACTGTTTCTTCTTTCCTGTTTGTTGTTTTTTTTTAATTAATATTTCATGATAGCAGATGTTTTGCTTTTGTATATAAAGCTACAGCATGGAAAGAGTTATTGGAGGCATGCAGAGATACAAACAGATACTTGCCTGTCCATCTACCTAGCTTTCTTTCTTCCATTTTGATGCTATTCAGGAACAAACAAATAACACCAAGCCCACAAGTGACTGCTAAAAAGGCATTTTCTCAACACTGCTAGTGGGAAAGTGTGCTACAGGATGTGGTAACAACCCAAATAATAACAAAACAAGAATAGCCTCTTTGCATGGATTTCATTTACTTGCCTTTTGCTTGATTGGGCAATTTGGGGCCAAGATTTTAGGCACAACTTCAATCAGCCAAGACTAAAAATAGAAAGTCCTTTCCAGAGGGCATAAGCAATTAAAGACAACTATGGGAAACATCATTTGCAGAATAGCATTTCCTTTCTTCATAAAGAGTGCTGGAGATGTCTAAGATCACTGTGTGAAAAGATGATAGTCATGACTAGACACTTGTTGTATGTGCTTCCTTCTCCAGGTTCCCCTCTCTGGGCTCCCCAGGGCTCCCTCCTGCTTTCCTGGGTACTCTTGGATGCTGGCCCTTTTCATGACATGCTTGGCTGTGTTAGCAGGTGCCCAGAAGCAAAGGGGCTGGTGAAAATAGTCTTCAGCTACCTTTGCAGCTTTCTAGCTTGCAGGTACTGGCAGGAGGTTGAGCAATGCAATGATCTGCCTTTCAGGACATTGATCCCATAGCTTTGACAAGATGATATCCTATCCATCTGCCTTTCTTCCTGGAAGGGGAAGGCTCTGGGAATATCACGTTCTTTCCTCCTCAAGTGGGGAAACTTGTCCATGCTGCTGGGGACATTGTACCCACTGCTGGGCCCAGTGTCAGTTCCTCTTGCTGGGAGCTTCCTCCCTTCCTGAAGGTAGATGTGGACATGTCCAGGAGGCACATCAGTTACTCCTTGTGGCTCTCCTGAGCCTTTGGGAAGCCTTCACTTCCCTTTACTTTTACCCCTGAGACCTATCTTTGTGCATACTGCATGTTAGGGAAGTGATTGAGTTTACTCTGAAGTGCTAAGAGATGAAGGAGCTTTGCAAAACACTGTGTGGTCAGAAAAGGAATCAAGCCAAAGATATTCCAAACAGCCTGGGAAGGGAAAACCAGGAATGTGAAAATCCTGCTTGTAGCTCCCTGAAACAGCAACTGACTGGGGAGTTGATGCAGAGGGTTAAGCAGATGTGCTCTCATTCAAAGGACGAGGCAAAAACTGGATGTCAGGAAGAGTGGTGGCAGTCATGGGAGCATCCTGCAGCTCTGCAGTGCTGTGGTTGCAGGATGCAGCTGTATGCCGTGGGGTGGTTGGCAGATTTCTGTACTCTTTTGATAGGACTGGCAGAATAATGCCTCCTCTACTGCTCTCACTTAGAGATGCACACTGCCCAGGGTGCCTTGCTGCCCACAGGTGAGTTACTGCACTTCTCAGCACCAGGGGAGGTTTAGATTGGATGTTAGGAAAAATTTATTCCCTGAAAGGGTTGTTAGGCATTGCCACAGGCTGCCCAGGGAGGGGGTGGAGTCACCATCCCTGGAGGTGTTCAGAAAATGTCTAGATGTGGTATTTAGGAACATGGTTTAGTGGCATGGTGGTGACCTTAATGATTCTGTAATTCTGTAAAGCCTGAAAGTGCTGCTTTTCCTCCCTTTTCTTGCAACATGTGCATACCACATGAATGGATGAAAAAAATTTCAAGGAGTAACATTTATTACAGAGCCTAATGCAGTGTTTTAAAGACTTCTGATGTCTATAAGCAGGTAGGCTTTCATGACAGGTCTGGAAGGAAAGAGGCTGAGTTACATAGCACAGTGTAATAAAGCATCAATGGCGGCAACCTTGCAATTCCCCACAGGAGCATAGATAAGCTGTGAAGTATGGAGTGAGGAACTCCTTCCATCCCATGCAAGATAAAACTCTGCATTCCTTGATGCAAAGACCATAACCATCTCCCATCCATGCTTGCTTCTAACTCTTCAGCTTGACTGCTTTGCCGTGAGCATCCACAGCAAACATGCCTGGTATGTGATTTGCTGGCTAACAGCACGCGCAGAGCTGGACCCTAAGGTTCAGTCTGAAAATCACTTGGAGTCTTCTGTGGCCCCTGGTGCGATAACTGTGCTGACAGCAGAGGGAGCATTAAACTCATTGCCCACGGTAAAGTGTGAGGAGTGATACCCATGTTCCTATAATCCTTGTATGGGTAGGATGTGCTCATTAGCCTTCTGGCAGTCATCCTAGGAGAAGGACAACTCTAATTCCAAACCCGGGCAGGTGGAGCTCGTTTAGCCCTGTGAGGCCTTCCATCTAAGAGAAGGACACTCTAATAAAACCTCCGTCCTAAGGACTTCGCTGCAAGCTTGCTAGGCTGATCATTATGAGCCACTTGGAAAAGGAGTAATCCCTGCTACCTTCTTAGGGCTTGCGGTGGATCACAGCCACTTCCACTTGCATGCATGACAGCAGTGCACACAGGAGCTGGGCTTGCACTGTAGCTCTGGCTGTCCCAGACTACTTTTTCTGCACCTTTAGTGGTGAGACTGGAAGAGAGACAATAGTTATCCAATTTTCTTATTCCTACAATTACCTGTAGATGAGCAAGTATGAAAGGAAAGTGGAATGCAATGGTGGTATTTTGCTATTACCGGTAAAAGCAAGATAAAAGAGAATCAGGCCTCACAATATCCTGATGTGAAATAGCTGTGGAAATAAAATAATAAAAAGTTAGTTAGCCAGAATTTCAGGATGTGCAAATCATGAAAGCTTTACTGTAGTCAACAAATCTTCATTCTTTTCACCTCCGTTCAAATGATTTATACAGCAGAAAAGCAGACAGCAGCATGCAGAACTTTCTGGCCTATCTCTGAAACATTTAGCTTGCCCTAGAGTTGTCTGAAACCAGATATATCAAGAGCTGCCAAGTCTGGAATTTGGATTATGCTAAATCCTGTCTTGTTCCCCTTGCAGGGTGTTGTGATTGCTACACGTTCCTCTTTCTTTTACACAGCAACAATCAGCCTTCACAGGAAGGGTGAGTTTAGCTGTAGCCCCAGATTGGAAAACTTAATGGTTCTGCTGAAGCTGTTGCACTCACTTCCAAAAAACCTGTGGAGCTTTGCCTCCATCCATGCCTCCAATCCAATTTACCATGGCTCCCCTTGAACTTGCCGAACTGCCAGCACCAAGCGGTGTGAAAGCACCACCATATCCTTCTCTGCTCCTTCTGCCTAGCCATCATCTAGGAGGTTTTCCATAAAACTTCCATTATGTTCTTATGGCTTCTCACATTCTTCATGTTCAAATCTATCCCAGAGGTCTACTAATGCTCCTGTTAGTGTTTCACTGCTCGTTTTTCACTCTCTTCTTTTTGTGGTTGTTCTGATGCTTGTGTGGTAATCGACACTGGGGAAAGGGTCATTGCGAAAACACAGAAAACATACATCTGCTTCTTGAGGGACAGAGTGAAATACCAGAGATGTAAAGGAACCTAGAAAAATACATTCTGAGAAATGTTCAGATTCTCAAGTTGAGTCTGCATTGATGTTTCTCCAGAGAAAACTGTTGTTAGAAACTTGGCGTGCTTACATGTAATTTTAGAGTACGATCTACTGATGTTTGTCATCTACTAACAGGATTCTGTAGTTCTGAAACTTGTTAACCATTACTCAGTGTTAGCTGTTTAGCTAAGGTAAGGAACAGTCAGGATCCTGTCAAGTGAGAGTTAGTATGATTTGACAGAAAGACTCCTGGTGTCCATGGATTTCCTACTTGGATCTGACATGCAAAGCAGCAGGCTAACTGTAAAACAGGTCAGCAGGATTCCTTATGTAGTGCAATGCTGTTGTTAACATGTCTTACAGGCTTTGTTTCTGAAATACCTTGAGGTAAAACCAATAGGAAATCTCTGTTAAAAAACTAGAGGCTTCTCTGTATTTTTCAAGGTGTTATTTAGTTNTCTTTTCTTTTCTCGAAATGTTACAATTTCTAGCACTGCTAACTCCTTTTATTCCTATCTTAACATGCATTTATAAGTCTGAGACTGTAATTAGCTGGCCTTGGCTCCAGCTACATGATGTAAGTTTAGAAAACGTGGAGTATTCAAACTCTTAATGAGTTTTAAATAGATCTGTCAGCATGAGCACTTTAACATTATAAGACCTAAGAAAGGTTTGTCATTTTACAAAGCCAGGATATGCGATCAGTGGGAAGAACAGCCTAGTTATGCATTATAGTCTGAAAAAGATGTGGTTTTGTGTCACTAGGTTTTGTTATATGTTGATTGAACAGAGCTTTTGTTCTGAAAACTAATTGTTACTACTTCATAGCATTCCTGGCTTTATACAAGCAGTAATTTCATGCTGAAGGGGATAAGCAAAAGTGTTTTCATATGATATTTCTTGGGCTGTAGCATGATTTCCTTAAAGCAAATATGTAGAGACAGAGAAACATTTGTGCTGTATCCATCCCTGGGGCCCAATGTTCTAAAAGAGTGAGATAGACTTCCTGGTCCAGTCACTGTTTGAATTCCCACCTCCAGACATGTTAAGCTTTTCAGTCATTTGTGCAAGATGGAGAAACCTGAGACACAAAACCGCAGAAAAAAATTTAATGTGTGCAGTATTTAGAGCTGCCTTTCCAAAAAGCATTGGCTTTGACAATGGTGATGTTGCAGGCATGGCGTGAGAAGAAGGAAGAAAGTGGTCTTCAGGTGCCTTCACCCATTAGTGTTTTTGCTCCAAAATCATTGACTTATGGGACAATAAAAGCAGAGAGACCTTTGTATCCTAAAATAATAAGCACGCACATTAGCACCATGATCCATGATATCCTAAGAATCGCTTTCAGTCATAAGTAACCTTTAAAAATAAAATTTAGGTATTGATTTAGATCAATGCTCTTCCTTGCTTGGAAAGTGTTTGAGTAAATTCCCTCTTGTTCCTGCAAACTCAGGATTTCCAGCCCAGTTTGGGTCAGAACACATGGATCTACCATTTTGATATTAAATTAATTGTTAGCTGAGATACTGTTAAAATGGCTAACCACCTGTCCAGCAAACTAAATATTCTACATCATAAATTTAGAATAAGCCTAACTAAACTTGTAGAAAGAAATTATTTCCATTAGTAAAAAGGTGGAAAATTATAGGGAATAATGTGAAAAAAAAATAGTTGGAGTTGAAAGAATTTGCCCCAAAAGGGAATAAATATATAGAATAAATTATCAGAGAAAAGAATTTCACGAGTGTAAATCAATTCACAGGGTTACTTTGTTTTGTTTCTGAAACAGAGTAAAGATTAAAGCACACAGCAACAGACTAAGGCATCTCTGGAGTATATGTTTTGAGCCAGCCTGGGCAAAACTAGCTTTGTATTTTAAACTGTTTATGTAGAGTACACATTCACCTTATGCAAAATGATGACTCTTTGCTGAGGGCTACTGGCTTGACTATTCCATGAACAAATATTACCTAAATTCTGTGGCTGGTTAACTAAGTTAGGTCAAATCATATTGCTCTAAGTCTGTGAAATCAATAGTTCAGCTTTCAGAAATTACTTCCCCTGCTACCCGAAATGAACTATCTTTTGATAAATGAGCCTTCATATTGTTACATCCCTCTGAAAAGTGCTTTCTGTAAGCTTTCAGATGAGCAAACTGGAATGTTCATGGAAATCAAACAGCTACTGCCTTTATCAATTACGAGTTTAAACATGCAAATAATGCTAAAAATTATTTTATTCTCAAAAGCTTGACCCAAAAAGTTTTGATGTGCTTGATTTCCTGTCCATGTCAACAGTTCCGCTTCAAAAAGCTGTGGGGAGGGCCTTTGTGTGCTCTGCTTTCATTTCATGGTTGAATGAAGGTGTGTTGTGTCGTGTCCTTTCCTGGGCTGTAGTAGTGTTGATGGTCAGAAAGTGAAAGCTTCTCTGATATTGTTCATCCTCACCCTTCCTGTGAGCCTTCCATACAGGTGAGTAGCAGAGAGAGCATTCACGGATGATTGCTGCAATCTTTCAGGCTTTCTAATGTTTTTACTCTCTCTTCCCAAGAAAAAAAATATTTAAATGCAGGTAATGGTCTTTTTATTTTCTTTTTCTGCCTGTCATGAAGCAGCAACCTATGTTCTTTTGTGTGCAAACAACCAAAATCTCAGAATTTCTCTTATTGTGGTATCACTAGAGTTTTGTCTTCAAGGCTCATACAGTCTTCTCTATGCTATACAAAATATCAAGAAGACTGTGCCTCTCTATAAAACTGACCTCATAATCCTGTGGGATTTTTTTAAAGAATTCAGCTTCCATTTGAACATACGAATATGGTCCAGGTTTGTGGAACTGCTCTGAACCCAACAGAACTTATGAAAAAAATTACTGGAAGGTTTTCTTCTTGCAAAGCAGTTCCTCACACAACATATTAATATAACTCATCACTAGAGTTCAGGGCTCTTGTCTTGTTTGAGCCAAAACAAGATATTCCATTCCATATATGTCATATTCAGTACCAGAAACTTTGACATCAAGCTTGAGCTTCAGGGTCTGTCACAAAAAGCCTAAAACTCAAGCAAAACAGGTGCATAATCAAGCTATTTATCACCTAACTAACAGCCAGTACAAATAAGGAGAGGTTGGGGTCTCCACTCTTCCTGAAGGGTGATCACCTGAGCTTTGTGAGGGTCAGAAGCCCAGCTCTGCTACTAAAGTGCTCTGTCTGTTCTGTCTTCCATCTCAATTCAAGAGTTCCTGAGTACTAGTTCCAGGATCCACCCCCCTGAGTCTGAGTCCTGCCTGCTGCTGAAGTCCTCCTGCTACAGCATCTGTGGTAACGTAGTTGCCATCAAGGGTGACTTGGATGTGGTATTGGTTTTGTGTGTGTGTGTGTGTATACATATACATATACTTTATTCTCTTATTATTTTCATTAAAGTAGTTTAAATTTCATTTCCAATCCACAAGTCTCTTTCTCGCTCCATTAAATTCCCCTTTTCCTCTCTGGATTGGGGGTAAAGCGGATAAGGGAACATGTCTGTCACTGGATTAGTGGTTGGCCCAGTCCTAACCCTTGACAGCTCTTATATTACCTACGTAACAGCTGAACATTTCCGTAGTCTGGCTTATACTCTACCTCATGAGAGCTGCTTTCCTCCACTCAGATCATTTTGCATATCACTTTTGGTAATACTTTTTTCTACAGCTTTCTGTCAGAGAAAGGCATTTTCCTAGGCCACCCATATGACGAAGGAGGTGTTGCACAAAGAGGTTTTTCAGGCTTTCTACCCAGCCATTTGTGCATGTCACTTCTGGGCTGCCTGGATTCTGCTGGGGAGGACTGAGAGGCTCACGAGCAAGGGTTATCCCATTTAGCCACTTGCACCTTCTGAAGGGGTATGTGAGGGTACATGAAACCCACTACTACATGTGCTCTGCAGAAGTGTGTGAAGGTCTAAGTTCCACTTTTAATTGTGCTTGAATTTTCAAGATGATGAATGACCTTTCAGATTTTAATTTAAGAGTATTAATTACTGTTCTCCTGGGAGGTACATTGTAAACCATTCAGCCTCATTGTCAGGCTTTAGCTTTTAATTTCCTTACTTTGGCAATGCAAATGCATCTTAAAAGTACTAAGAATGGCTATAACAGATTGTTTCTTCCTGTCTTGCCTCGACTAAGAGCTTGGGCAAAGCTTACTCCTGGCCATCAACACAGATGCGAGGGCAATATGATGGATGTCAGCAATGTAGCCTGAATACTCTTGTACTATGGCTTGCTTCTGGAGAAGAGGAGGCTGGGGGAAACCTGATTGCTCTCTACAACTACCTGAAAGGAGGTTGGAGTGAAATGAGGGTAGGAATTTTCTCCCATGTTACCAGTGAGAAGACAAGAAGAAATGGCCTTAAGTTGCACCAGGGGAGGATTAGATTTGATGTTATGGAAAATTTCTTCACTGAAGAGGTTGTTAGGCATTGGCACAGGCTGCCCAGGGAGGTGGTGGAGTCACTGTCCCTCGAGGTGTGAAAAAAATGTCTAATGTGGTACTTAGGGACATGGTTTAGTGGCATGGTGGTGATAAGTTGATGGTTGGACTTGATAATCTTGGAGGTCTCTTCCAACCCTAATGATTCTGTGATTCTTTATGTGGCTCAGGGAAGAAGCTAAGCTATTAGACCTGGAAGCAGCTGTGGAAGTGCCCATATGGCAAAGAGCCAAGTGAACCAGCCCCTCGTGTCACCCAGGTGGAGCCTGAGGCTGTCAGATGTAACTCAGGGATGTTATTCCTGTAGGCAAACAGCTTAACTTGGTCACAAACATCAGGGCGTGGAGTCACCAGCCAAGTCATTCCCACCCTGGCTGCATCCATGCCAACAACTACAACCCATCACCTGACAGTTTATTTTCTTGCATTTCTCCTTGGGAGTATGGCTCAGGCCAGCTTACTTGGAAAACAGTTACTTCTATTTCTTTGTGTATTGCTAAAAAGGAAGCATTGTATGCTAATTAATTTGGATGATGTATACAACTGGTGGGTTGGATGAGATAGATGGACAGACTCTTTTAAAGCCTTCTTGATATTGTAGACCATTTCATGCTCAAACAATAATGCTGTGTTTCTTCATCCTGATACAGTTCCACCTGGCTGGAAGCTTCTTGGATACAACACAACATTTTGCTCACAATTTTACTGACATAAAGCCAAGGTAAGTCACTGGACATTACCACAGGCATCAATTTGCTTCCTATTTGGGTAGAGGAGAGGATACAGAACACATTTTTTTCCTTTATTTTCAAGATAAATGGGGAAAAATGCCAGTTTTTAAATATATAAAAAGCTTATTAATATCTACACCCTACTACTTTAAAATCCCTAAAATAAAGAGCTGGCTTTAAGTTGCTGAGCTTAAATACTGACATACTTGCACTATTTTCATTGTGGTTGCAACACAGAAGCAGGCAAATAACACTGATATTGCCAGTCTTATCTAGGAAACTCTGTCCTAGGCTCTTCATCTATGAAAATCAGAAATATCTCCTTCTTAGTTTGTGGAGTTACACTTGTGAAACATAGATGGTTCACTTGAGTGGAAAAAAAAAGTCAGAACCTAGTTCCTGAGTTTTCAAAGTTTTCAATCTGTGTTTATTGTGCACAGCAGGAAATATTTTTTAAAAATCCTGGGTATTTCCAAATATCTGACTTCTCAGAGGAGCAAAAATGCAATCAAAGTATTTCCTTTCAAAGATGCATCACTCTATGATTAGTCAAGGGCTTTTTGTAACATGAATTTCCTTTTCAGAAATGTTTTCTATTACATCTGTTTGTTTATTTCTTTATTTTTAGTACTCCAATTACATTCTTTTTCATCAAGATGGAGAAGTTGGTGCTGATCATTTAAAAATATATACATCTCATGGTGTGCATGGCTACTATAGCAACTGTTTAAGAGTTTCCTGGGCTAGCTTTAGCTCCATCTCTTCTAAAATAGACCTGAGGTTGACCTAAGCAATTATGACTATCCTTTTGAGACTATCCTTTGATTCCCCTTCCTTCAAATAGGAAAGCTTTGGTATGATACATAGAGTGTCAGAGATTTTATTAGCCTAAAAGATCCCTGACACATCTGGATGTACAATTTGGATCACCTTGTGATTTAAGGTCCTTGTCATTTTCCCTCATCTTATGAATTTTACTCTATGTACATGCTTTTAAATACAGACCTTTTAAATAAAAAAATATTGCCCCAATCTCACAATTCAGAAACATTCCAGAGTTTATGGAATGATATTGTCCAGATTAGAGGACAGTGATTTACTGTCTTTTATTTTAATCAATTATGGTCACTTTAAAATGTAAAGAGTCTCACAATCTTTCTGCGTCTTTTTCCAGTTGTCCCTTACGACCAGTTCAAATCACACTGCACCGTGACTATTCTGGACTAAACTGAGGACTGGCACCCCAAGGAGACACTCACTGCTCTTTGCTCTCACTGGGTGGCTGGAAAGTTCCTCTTGTTGTGGCACAGCCTCCTGCAGCTCCTGCTCCCTTGACGCTCCGCATGTGCCGTGTGGGAGTTTTGTGGTGAGTCTCATTTTTTAGCATCATTCATCTGCTGCCCTCCCTCAAGAGCACCATGCTTAGGCAGGGATAGCCACATGGGAATGCACCCTGAAGTGCAGCTTTGTTCAGTAGGAGAGCACTGTTGCTAAGGAGGTCTTTTTTGGTGTAGGAAATGGAAGCTGGTGGATTGACCATCCACAACACTGGTGACTGGAGTGTATTGTCCTTCCACATAGCAAATGAAGCAATGATGCCAATGTGTAATGAGTCTGGGTTTGCTTCATGGTAAGTTATTGCACAGGCAGACAGTATCTGACATTTCTTTCAAGACATACTGGCAAAAGACTAGATGTTTTCCCCTAGTTGGGCCAGGCCACCATGGGGTTGTGGCTTGTCATATACAGTAAACGAAAAACATTAATGGGAAATGAGGACAAACTCCTAAAAGCAGAAGTACAGGTTATTTTTGCCCTTAGATAGGAGAAGATTGGCAGTATAGAACCCAAACCAAGTATTCAATGTTCAACATACTGAAGTTTCCTTTGAGAAACTCCTCAGCTGCAGAACAAAAAAGCTAGAGGCCATATCCCAGGCTCTTGAAGCATTGTGAGATGTCACAGAGAAAGCAAGTTTCTAAAGACATCTACCTCTTGGAGGGGCTGGAGAGGCTAGGGATGTGCAGTCCTGCATGGCAAGGCCTGGTCTGATGGTGCTGATGGTGTAAAGCCACGGAGAATCATGGCCACCACAGCTGGCTGGCAGCAGCAGAGGGGACCCTCAGTGCCTGTGTGGCACCCAAAGGCTCCTACTGCTCCATGGGCATCCACCAGCCTCCCCACTTCTGTCATTACCATCCTGCCTTTAGCATTATGTTTTCTTGATGGAAAGGAAAGGCTCACCCACTAGCTGGTTCCCCAAAAATGCTTTTGCATAGCATGCTCCTCACCACCTCTTCCCATGAAGATTTGATCCCTCCTGGCAGGGCTATGACCACCAAGAATGACATAGGGCTGAGAAGCTGGGAAGCCTGAGGTGCAGATGATCCTAGATTTATTTGAGCTGGCTCTAGCTCCTCCTGTAACTGAGTGACAACGTTGAGGGCTAGCAGCAGCACTGAGGAGTGCTGAGTGGTTGCAGCCCCATCAGAAAAGGACCTGGTGCTACTAGGAATAGCCGCTGCTCTGGGATAGAAGAGAAAGTTGTAGGTGGTTGAAGAGGACTGTCATGCTCTCTTGGAAATACAGGACACTTCAGAGAACTAAAAAAAAAAAAAAAAGAAAAATTCAGTAAACCTTTCCCCTTGCAAACATCTTGTTACTGTTGGCAAAACTTGTGGGTTGCAACATTTTGGTTGCTTCTGCTAAGACATGAGCTGTGTGTGCTCTTCTGAGAACACCTTAAAATTAAGGCTGACTTTGGCAATAACAACATGCTTGTAAATAAAGAGGTTTACTTTTGGGAAATGCTATCCCTAACTGGAAGCATTTGAAGAGAGCCCTGAGGCTATTTTCCTTTCTGCTATATAGAGAATAAAGATGCACAAGCAGGTCAGTATGCTTTTGGCTTTTTGAGTTAGAGTGTTTCTCATTAGCTGGGTGTAGCTGAAATCCCTGTCCTGCAATCCAGTGCCATTTTCCATTAGGAATCTTTGACAAGATGTGTATATATTGCAAAAGTGCACACAGAGCAACAGGGACCTGCTTAAATGACAGAGGAAATTAGGTATCCAAGGCAGCCTAAGTAGGTATGAGTACAAGATGCAATTTGTCAGCTCTATTGGTAGGAGAGGGCTAGAAAAGGCGTGGTAGACATTTGCCAACTCCTTGGATGGCTTGATTTGAAAAACAGTGGCTCCCTTTGTATTTTAATAGGTTTTTATCTCACAACAGCACTGCTGAGCCCTGAAACCCTAAGCTGTGAACCTCAGCCTACTGGCAAAATGTCATGGCTACTACTGGACTGTGTTCTCACGTCTTATGCAAAATCATGGGAAACAAGACAACTTCTGTCCCTCCTCCACTTTCTAGTTGAGGTTGCCAGCAGACCCAAAGACAAAAACCAGCTTTAACTCCAGGCCAAAAGCTTGGAAATGACTTGGTGAGATAGACACCACTGGTTGAGAGTCTTTAAACTGCACATCCCAAGTAAACCACAACAAAAGCTTAAAGAGGAAAGGTCAGACCTGTGAAGTGCTATTTGTTTTCACTGAAACTTCATCTCCCACTTATCCCCAGCCTAACCAGCAGCGGAATCAATTACCACTTGTCAGACTGAAACCTGAGCCCTGAAATGAAAGAAGGACATGACCTCTGGGGGGAAAAGAAACCACGAATAATCCACTTTCTCCTGCAGTGAAGGGTTAACAGGCCTGATCCTCTTCTTTCGCCCCTTTAAGAAAAGATCAATACTGCTGTTCTCCACATTTACTCTTCCTTTCATCAGGGATGGTCAGTAGGACAGTGAGGTTATTGAGATTAAGTTTCATAAATTGCTCCATTTAATAATTGAAGACAAAGAGGTTCCATACATTTTAATAGCATTTAGCATAACTGTTCACATTTGTAGGACTCATAATAGATCAATCTCAGCTGCCATTACCACTTGAGGGAATGGTGCTTTCACTTACCAAGCTCCTGTTAAGTATAGGGTCAGCTTGTCAAAAAGTGGTCAGGTTTAAGGAAATATCCTCCTCCACCCTCCCCTTTCACACACAAGTCTAGAACGGCATTCCCAAAGGGATATCTACCACACCCTAAGAACATTGCTGTTAGTTTGGCTCACCTGTAGTCTCTGTGGCAGCTGAGAAGTTTGTAATTTCTGTGTATAAAATGATGTAAGAGCATTACTTCTGACATCCCGGATGAGTCTGGGCTATCCCTCAGTTAGAGCTTCAGAAGTGAGTCAGAGGACAGGTACCTTCTTATGTTTCCATGTCTGAATGCAAGAAAATGTAAGCCATATACAGAGCTGAAAATAAACCTCCCTTCTTGGGAAGGGGTCCTTTGAGCAGTGGGAGTCTGGTAGCTTGCAGTCCACAGCACACAGTAATACTGGTCTCACAGGATTAAAGACACTACTGCTTTTTTAAGCATGCCCTCTCTCCTTACCCCTCTATGCCCATCAAAACCACTTTCTCTGTTTGAACACTCTGCCATTTGGATTTTATAAGGATTCACGCTGTATGCAAAATTATCTCATTTCAGCTATGTTCCTATGTCTTGACTTTGCAGATACCCTTCCAGGAGATGTCTGTGGACATCTTAGCTTTGCATTCATTGGGTATAATTGTTAGCCTTGACTGTATCTATACACTTTGTTATACTATATTTTCCTTGAGATATGCTATTTCTGCTTCAGATTCACATTTTTATGTGGTCAGCTTTATTCACACAGCCCTGGCTCCTTCCAAAGATACTCAGGGCCTCTCATAATACCCTCTGCCATTTTTCCCTAGGAAAGAGTTACCTACACAGGTATTAGTAACCTCTCCACAGTAGATAAGAAGCAGATACTGCATTCGTGGTATGTGTTGGGTGCTGAGCACAACCCACATAGCAGTCTGCAGAAAGAGGGGGTCCCAAAGGGGGTGTTGCATGCACACAAACATATGCTGTGTTTTTTAAGGGCTGCTGCCAGGACCCTACTGATGCATCAGACAGAGAACTGCTCGAAAACAGCCATTTCTCAAGCAGTGTCTCCTCCTGTGTATTATGCAAATTGGCAGCATTTCCTATATTTATTTTTATGCTTCTGTATGTAAACAAAAGGAACTTCATTTTTTCTGTACTTTGGTGTTTCATTATCTATTTTTTTCCTGTAATGGTCAGCCAGGGAAAGCACTTTGCTGGGTTTTTTTGCTTCGTATTTCCCCAAATCAAACAGTTTTCCTTTCTGCATCTGCCTCAGGAAAGAAGCTGTTTCTTTAGGACAATAGTTACGGAAACATCATCAAATCAAAGCAAGAAAACAGAAATGAGTTATCCCATTTCCACTCCCTTCACTGCAAAACAACAAACCAGGCTGTATTCTGAAGGTAGCAAGAAATGAAGGCAAGGAGGGACAATTCAGAAGATAAAAGATACTGTATTGAACTACAAAGAAAAATGTCTTCCACCATCTTGATTTTAATTCAGTATGCTGAGGTTCACAGCTTAGGGTTTCAGTGCTAGACTGGTGATGAGGTGATTTAGGAAAGCCTTTGTGCATTGTGCTATGGAAGGGAACCTCTCTGGTTCCCTAAGAAATAAACAGGCTGTAGCACACATGCCCAAAAAGATGCAATGAGGTGACCCACAGGGTCTCTGTACTCTGGCTGAAGAATGTGTGGGCTGTGATCTGGTGTGGATCAAGTCAGGAAGGAGAAATCTCATGAAATGTGTGAAACTAGAGATGTGAGAGTTGTACCTTCTTGTAGCCTTCAGTTCCTAATCTGCATTTGTGAGAGAGGTCCTGTGTCCCAGCAGCCTTAACCCTGCTTGTGATTTCTTAAGGAGAATGGATTAAAACCACAACCTGGAATTTCTTATGGACCATGGAGAGGTTCTACATACAGCATAATTAATCAAGCATGGCAAGAAAAAGGGTTGATTTCTACCTGAACCTAGCATGACTTCTAATCAAAATCATTAGTGCAAAGTCACTTTGAAGGGATTGAAATGCTTAACGTTTGTCAGCTATACCTTGCTAAAGAAATTAATTTGCAAATATGTCTGCAAATAGATCTGTGAGAAGGGAGTTCTTAAATTGTAAAAAGAAAGCCTTTTGGAGAAATATCTTAGAACTTTCAGCCTTTAAAAAGCAGTAACTGTTTTTCAAAGGAAATGTCAGAAAAATCTGCAAAAACATATTTTGCTAAATAGCTGAGATTTTTGGCATAAAAGGATAAAGAAACAAGAAAAAACTTCAGAATTAATACCTAGTTGGCTGGATAGTCCATTTTGCAATGGATGGATCCTTCATCAGGGCTCTTTAGGCCCTGAGTTTCCTTCCTCAGGTCTCCTCCTGTATCCAGGGTTGAATGCATTCCTCTCAGTTTTCCAGAGTCTCAGCTCCACTTCCTCTTGCTCTTTGCTCAACTTTACAAGGCTAAGACCCTTCCAGCCTTCCATCAGCTCTTTCTCTCACATATTCTCACTCCTCTTTGTGGCTGCAGGCCCCCTTCTTAAATACGTTGTCACAGAGGTGCTGCCTCTGTCACTGATTGCCTTGGTCTTTGCCAGTGGTGGGTCCATCTTGGAGCCAGCTGACATCGAATTTCTTTGATATAGGGGAGGCTTCTAGCAGCTCCTCACAGAAACCACCCCTGTAGCACCCTTCCTGCTACCAAATCCTTGCCATACAAGGAGTTACTGCCACTCATGTAGACCTTCCTTTTCCATGAATGCTATGGCCACTTCTCAGCAGGACCAAGAGGCAGATCATCACTTTCAGTTTTCTATCCAGCTCTCATGTTGAGTTTCAGCAGTATCTCTTCCCTGTTTTTTCCCCTTCACACTCCACATAGCAGACTTCATCATCTGCCCAGCTGTGCTTTATGGAATATCTGCAAACCGATCAAGTGTTTTCTTAAAGTTATGCATTACTTGCAGATTTTTTTTTGTCTAATAATTTCTTCTTAGCTTGTAGTTGCTCAAAAGCAATCTCATGAGTTGGACTTGATGATCCTTATTGGTCCCTTCCAACTCTAGATATTCTATGAGTATTTTGGGGCACCTACCCTAAAGCCTAGTGTTCTTCCTTTTCATGTTAGAGCCTATTGGTATCTCACTCTTCATTGACCAGGCAGGACTGGAATCAGGTTCATCTTGCACAAGGATTTGGCATTTGATCTAAAAATGATTCTATGCTAGACTTTCTGAACTGTTTGGGAAATAGTTGTCTGCCTGTGAAGATTTCTGTTAGAATGTTTATTGGTGGTGAATCCAAAACCTGCATGAGCAGGACTGGAGTATGAACTTCATATTCATGAAGACTTCTTGTGCCAGCATTTTTCCTGTTCTACTTTTATCTTATCACATGTCTGGGTAGTCAAGTGACTGCCCAGTCATGATTACTAATCCTGATTTATTTTATCTCAGGCAGATGGAGGCACGGGGACTGCAGTTTAGAAAAGCTCTTAAACATGTGGTTTTCTCTGTCTCTGCTGCAAAATAAGACCAATCTCCTTAGTGGCACGTAGGGAATGATGGATCTGCACACAGATCTTCCCATTGCCTACAAAAGAGGAATCACTTCTGCCGTCCTCTGCAGATGCTCGTATGCCTAAATTAAGCTTAGATCCGACATTTGGATGGGGAACAGTGGATGTAAAAGGGCCAGTGTGATTTTTCCTTTAGGAAGCCTTCTGGTAGGACATGGCTTTTGAAAGCACAATTAAATCTTCTCTCAGACTCATTAGTTACAAGAATAGCCTGTATATGTGTTAGCACTCCTGTGGAGAAAGAGGGTAATAGCTGTCTCAGTAAGGAGTGAAGATGAATATTTGCATGTGGCCTATGAGTGCTTAAAGGGAGCATATAAAAAGATGGAGATTGTCTTTTTAGCAAGGCCTATTGTGATAAGACAAGGGGTAATGGCTTTAAACTAGAGGAAGGGAGATTTAGACTAGAGGTTAGTGAAGCACTAGAAGAGGTTACCCAGAGAGGTGGTAGAAGTCCTATCCCTGGAAGCATTCAAAGTCAGGTTAGACAGGGCTTTGTGAAACTTGATCTAAATATGTCAGCAGGTGTCCCTGGTCACTGCAGGGACTTGGAGTAGATAACCTCTAAAAGTCCCTTCCAACTCCGACCATTCTATGATTTTATGATTCTATGAATTGAAGTAGTGTTTGAAGAGAGACAGCTAACCACAGTGCTGATATTTTTTGTTGTATTTCCTTACCAGATGTATATTTATAGACAAATCCAGTTATAGAAGTATTATAGAATCATAGAATAGCCTGGGTTGGAAAGGACCTTAAAGATGATCAGGTTCCACATCCCCTGCTGTTAGGCTGCCCAGGGCCACATGCAACCTGGCCTTGAACACTGCCAGGGGTGGGACATCCACAACATCTCGTGTTATAGAATGTGTGTTTGAGGATAGACAGTAGTTCTACTAGAAGTTAATTCATACAACTGATGTTAAAATTTGAATTGAAATTGTCTCTAATAATCTCACTTGGAGGGATGATTTTAAATTAGTTTTCCCCTTTCGTCTTCCACCATGATTTAAATTTCCACACTGGTTATTGTAATCAAGTCACATGTATTGCTTTCTTCCTCTGAAACCATGTGGTTCTTTGGCATAAAAGATGAGACAATGTGACAGAGGTGACATAGTGTCCCTTTGATCCGTATTATGATTTAGATAACAGATTTTGTTCATGGCTTCATGTGTCATGCAGATGACTGAGCTATGAAAATGGAACAGTTGATCCTCAAAATATGAGTCTCAATTTTATTTGCAAAGTCTATTTTCCCCCTTTGAATTCAGTAATTGTGCTTGTGGATTAGGAAGTAGGATTATTAGCAAGAAGCCACTGCAGTGAGTGAGTAGGATTTGGATAAAGTAGGCTTCAACCTCTTATGGGGGTGTACAACACAGACATGCACACATTAGTAACTCCCATGAGGGTCCTTTTGTAGTCAGTGAGGAGAAAGCAACCCTCTTTCTCTTGCTCTAACACTGATGCCTAAAATAGATGAATTGTAAGGTAAGATGAACTGTGCCTTAAAGACATAGAGTTTCATTGAGTGTAAAGGGACTCTGGAGATGAATGAGCCTCAATGAATCCCACCTCTGCTGTCTGTTACTGTGCAGAGTCATTGGTGGGAAGGGTTTGCATCTTTGTCAAAATGTCTGCTACACTGTAGTAGCAAAGGAATGTGCCCAAAAGCCTCTCTGCATGGCATTATTTCTGGAAATATTCTCTAGGATATAATGATACCTTTACACTTGCACTTTGGTACTACTTAGAGTTTGTGCCCTCTTTTTACCTTATAAATGAATTAGTCCTCACAGCCTCCTGCTTTTACCTCCCTGACAGAGATGGTGAAACTGGAGCAGAGGCACATCAGAAACCAGAGATGCTGAGCTTCCTCAGATTTCAAGGGAAAGGATGTCCCAGAGTGACTCAATCAGTGTTTCAAGCACTCCAGCATAATTTCTGGCAATCTTTCTCTGGTAATACTTGGGATGATACAAAATGCACCCTTCTCCATTTGGAAAAGAAGAAGGTGATGAAACCACATCCTCAGGCTTAAACTAGAAGCACATATATTTGTGCATATTATCTCATTTCCTCTGTGCAATTTTTGTGGCTGTGCATGGAGGTCATTGCCTAGTCAGCAAGCACCAGTTTCACCCCTGAAGGCATTGCTGTTCCTGAATTTGTTTGTCCTAAAAGAGGCCATGAATTCCTAGCACCCTCTACTCCAGTACCCTGTGAATATCCAGCACCTTGCATGAGCAGATATCTGAAGAATATCTTCTATGGTAACTTGCTCTTTTGAAGGCTACCTCCATGTGTCAGGACCTTGCTGAAAAATGATGAGCTACATTTGGCTGTATTGAAGTTCTTCATAAGAGAATGTATCACTGCCTACAAAGATCTTGAGTATAGATTTCAGTCCTTGAACAGTCTCAGTTTATACTTTGAGAGCAAAACAGTGCTGAGAAATCAATTTGAGATCTATATAAACTTGTATAGTCTATCTATACCTAGAGAAACTTAGTATCAGAGTTTGGCTTATTTCTTTCCCCTGAAGAATGCATGATATAAAGAGAAAAGCAATAGAAAGGAAGCATTGAGTTGAATGGGTTTGGGACAAAATCATATTTGCAAAATTATGCCAATAGATATTCACTAAAACTCTGTGTATGTCCATGTCACATGAGTACAAGGGTTTCAGACAAAATTTCCTAGTTCCATTTTTGATTATGAAACTGCCTTTAACTTTCTTTCTGAAAAAAAAATTTCACTTCAAGACTTGTCTAGGGTTAACTTAAGAGGTTAAAAACACCAAATTGCAAATAAAAACTCCCCAAAGAAAATGCATTTGATTTTTCTGATTTTCTTTTTCTGGAAGAAAACAGTATTTTAAAAAATTCAGGGAAAGATTAAGCATGAGGATTTAGTTCTTTCTTGCCTTTACAGATTGCTTCTGGGTTAAAAGTCATTTATTTACACAGCTCTTTTAATGACCCTTTTATGGATGGGGAAATGAAAGAGAGAAGAAATGACCTGTCCTTATCACATGGGAAGTCTGTGGCTGTTCTGGGTAGGGAGCCTTGAATCCCATGTCCCAGTGTAGCAGTTCAAAGCTTCAACCACAAAATAAACAGAAGAGTCAAGTTCTTTTTATAGCTGGAAACCATAGCTTACATATGTTGAAAGCTCCACATGGAGTCTCGCACTTGAAGTATAAAGGTGATACTGCTTCTCAGGCAGGCAGCAGCTTCTTGCCCTGGGATAGAAATACTGATTTAATGTGAAATTTGTGTTTTATTTAGTTTGTTTGTGATTAGGACCTTGGATCACTCGAATCTAAGGATTTTTCTCTCCACTGGGCTGAGCTCAGGGGTGATGCTCCCCTTCCACACAGGCTCACCATTGCAGTAAGCAGCCTCTCCCAAAACTTCGGCTGATCCTTGATAACAGGAGATGATGGTTATCCCTGAGGACTAACAACTTTCTTTTGAGGTCTGTGTAGGGAGCAGCACCTATGCATGCTCTCAGTGTCCCAAGCACATAACATCACCTTGTTAGGAAGTGACATCAGGACTAAATGACAGAGTGTCAATCCTCTGCATTATTTAGGGCATGCTATTGTTGTGGGGAGGGACTGCACACTGAAGAGGATCTTTTCTGAAGGAAAACAAAGGAAGGCAGAACAGCTGATTAGTTAGTATTATCAGACACTAATGGGTGTCATGTTGATAAGGTGGTAACCAGATAGCATGTAGAAAGGGTTTTAGTGCTAAGTACTCCATTGCCTTTGTGTGATGCCTCATTACTGCACTTGGAGCCCCTCCTCTATCAATTTTTAATGACCTCACCATTTTTCATGTAACTCTTACTCCTAGCTTTGCTCTCCTTTTTGTCCTGTCTAGGTCCTGAGCTGAAGTGGAAATGTGCTGTATGATTAGATGTAGAGACTCCAGCTTCCTAGCCTTGGAGCACACACCTCTCTTGAGAAGATGGGAAAGAGAAAAACTATTCCAAAACATAGCTTTCAAATGTTCATTGCTTTACACTGAGAGTAAAGAAGTTTTATTAAGTCTGTTCCATGGTGGTGAACAAGCTTTTCCTGAAGCTATAGGATAGATACAGCATAATTATGGTGTAACACAGCTGCAAAGGGGCTGCAGAAGTCTTCTTCACTCAGATGGAGGGTGTGAGGCACGTTCTCACTCTTGTGTGCTTCCTCCAGTGCTAGGGGTGCTTTGCAAGGAGCAGAGCATAACCTGAGGGTGGCTTGCAGGAGGAAGGCAGCAGGTGGAGGGAAGAGAAGCACAGACAGGCCAGTCTCCTTCTCTTGGCCATGGTGGCAATGCTTAGAGAGGTCATGAGAACCAAGGGTGCAAATCACAGCACTTCTGGTCTTGGTCTAGTCTGAGACAAGGAGTAATTAGCCCAATAAGCTGGAAGAAGAGGAAGTTTACACCATTTCCTATGCTAGCACCAGCTCTGAGGAAGAGGTAAAATTCCCTGCTTGGATGACTCACAGTTGGTATCCCCTCAAAACAGAGATGCAGATTTATTTTTTATATGTTTTCAGAAGATAGTGGTTAGAAAAATGTGTGCTAATTAGTCAGAGGAACAGCAATCAGTGCCAAGTAGTAGGGTCAGTAAAATTTCTCTTGCTTGAAGTACACTGGAAAGAGGTGAAGTCTATATTGTCTTATTTATCTCCAGTGATACAACAGATGAAGACCCAGATTTTTGTCATGGGAAGGACAGAGTGCCTGCCAAAATACCTTGAGTCTCTTATATGATGTGTTGTGCTTTTGATTCTGTTTATAAACTAGGAGATCTTGGAGAGAGCCTCTTTTGGACCCTCTATCTGACACCAGCTGGAGGAAAACCCTTTTGGTTTTCAGCTGGTTTTGGCTGTGTTCCTGCCCCAGCACATGGAAGTCCTCAGCCCAAGGGTCAGGCTTGAGGAAGGCAACCCTCAAGTCATGAAACCCGCAGCTGGGTTCAGAGTGGCTTCTCCCTTCAGTTTCCTGTGTGAGTAAGACCCATCTGGAATTTCTGAAGGAGTTTCTGCTATCCCAGACTTGCAGAGACTGCTGAGGAAGGAGGTTTTCTTGTGTGGTATTATCCCATGGATCTGTCATTAGCACTGTTGGTTCCTCTATAGATAAGGCATGTCTCAGAACAAAGTTCCTCAGAGCTGCTCCCTGGGCTTTCCTCTTTGCAAGAATCTTTTCTGAAAGATGAGACAGATGGTCTCACATCTTAATTATTTTTCTCTGAAAACATCTGAGTCTCTCTTGCTTGAGTAACAGGACAAATGATAAGGAACAAAAGGCATGTCTGAGAGGGAGCTCCCTGTCCCAGCTTGCTAGACTAGTGTTTAAACACTCAAATCAACAGCACATTCAGCTCCTTGCCTGACCCACTCGTGACACCTGACAGTGCTGTTTGATTACTCCATGGTGGTGCTGATAATAATGTGGTGAGAGTGAAGCTGTAGGGCAAAGCCAGGCAGCAGATCCCACAGCCTGTGGCAAGTATCCTGTGCTCCAGGAATCTGTCAAGAGCAGTAAAAAAAAAATGTTCATGGGGTAAAACTTAGTTCCAAGTCACTGTATTTGAACTGTCTGTGAATATGTTTCTTCCCCTCCCCCCAGCATCTCTCTTCTTTATAAAACTATTATAATAATATTAATAAAAATCTCCTAATAGCTTGGAGATAAAAACATTTGATTTTTGTTCTGCAGACAAGTGGAAAATTACTTAGTTTTCTACTTTGGAATAGTTATCAACACCATAGTCCCTACCTACCTTTGTGCAAACCCAGGGCAAAAACATAGTCCTTAGCTGAGAAAGCTAACAAAACTATGATATTTTTTTTAAAAACTGCATTTTTGAATTCTTCCCTCTCTATGTTGGGCAATTTTTTTATACAAGAAGACTATCAAAGACTAAATATTAAGTATCACTTGATCCTAATTTTCTGATTTTTTTTTTAATTAAAAATCACAAGAACATCTTCAGATTTACAAACATTTTAAATTTTCTGATCGTTAAATGACTTGGAAACAGTGGGACCTCTTGAATACTTAACTGTTTGTAAAAGTAACATTAAATCTTTCCCTTTCTCTCCCCATTCTTTTTCTTTTCCTAGTCAGCAGCTTTAGCTAAATCCTCCTCAGCAATTCCTGTTGAGCAGAGATTTTAGTTCAGAAGCTGATCTGCTTACCTTTACCAGTTTCAGTGAACACCTTAGCTATACTCTTTCAAAGCTGACCAGCATTATTATCAGAGTCACATTGCTGTCGGAAACCAGATTCAATTTGAGGATTCTCCAGGCATTTGGAGCTTTCAACTACTTTTAAAATTCTAAGTTGGCCACTGATGTCAGAGCTGGAAGTGAAATTCTAGAAAATCAAACTCTTAGGAATATTTAAAACCTGCAAAATATAATGGAAAAATCAAATATTTACTAAAATGGAGCATGCAGATGTCTGCAATGCTAAAAGTTGCAATGCCAAATACAGTAAGGAGTCAGCTTGTTGTATGTTGACCTTAAAGATCTGATGTGGGGCTCCAAGATTTTCTAAATCAGTGACAGAACTGTATAAAATCATGGGAAAAAATGTGTCCTCCTGCCAACATCCTCATCCAGTCTGGGGAAGCTAGAGATCTGCCTGGTCAGATGGAGTGAGCTTTGTTTGACTCCCAACAGAGGATTTTCCCCCTTTTGTCTGACACTTGGATATGCTCAGGAGCAGAATGGGCATCCGCATGCCAAGGCCATCAGTGTGTCCCCAGTGCTCAAATATCAAACATCTGGGCAAGACTCTGGGAATCCCTATAAAAAGAGGTAAAGAATCCTCCTCCAAAGACATGGAATATCTCCAAGAAGATTCCTTCTGTAATTCTCCTGCTTCTCTCTGCAAAGAGCATCTTGCTGGCTAATTTAAACTGCAAGATCCATCTTACTTTAACTCTATTGAAAAGGACTGATGTTTTGGGGTTGTGCTGTGCTATATTAAAATCCATATTTCAAGCAATAAATGCTTTCCATTTATCCAGGCAAGTCTTTTTTCTATTGAGCCAAACTTTCAGGCAGTTAGCTAAACGTTTCAGTAATATGAAGCACCTTTTTCATCTTGTGCCAACACTGTAATGCCTCCAATAATTTATGTTTAATTTTTAATACAGTTATCTATCATGAGTAATTATGTGGGCTGCTCACAATATTCCATTTTCTGTTATGTGGTTTTTCTGAAGATCTTGGACTTAAAAAAAAAAATAACATTATACTACTACTATTCTGCTGAATTTCCTTTAAAAAAAATATTGAGGCATTCTTGAAGACACTGTATGTCAGACCTCAAGAAGTTTTTTGCTCTGTCTTTTGATCTACTGATATTAGTGTGAGAAACAGTGCAAGCTGCTGTCACTTGTGCACTTGCACAGCTAGGAAAAGGTGTGAGCAGAGCTCACAGAGATATTTTGCTGGTGTTTCTGTGCAGAGGACAAAATTTCCCTGCTGACACTGGTGCTGTTGGTGGTTCATGTCAGTGCTGGAAGAGGCTTTCACTGTCATCTCCAGTGGCTTAGAAAAAGCTAGGTCTATGCATCTAAAAACATCCTCCTCTGAGCTCATAAGAGAGTGGAAGGCAACACTTAATGGTTGTGCAGCCCTGTCACTGGAGAGGGCTCTTGCTGCAATGCCACTCAGGCTACTGCAGTTGCCCAGTTTTGCCATCTGTGTAGGGAACCACCTTAAAACTACAGGCACTCTATAACATTCCTTTCTGCTCTGCAGGCAGAACTGGAAGGGTATGATGCTTTCTAATGTCAAAATGGAAAGTATCTATTCATGGCTGAGAGCTGCTTACACCAAGAGCCATGAATCACAGAATGGTAGGGGTTGGACGGGGCCTCTGGAAGTCATCTAGTCCAAGCCCCCTGTCAGAGCAGGTTCACCTAGAGTAGGTTGCACATGTTGGTGTCCAGGTGGGTTTGGAATGTCTTCAGAGACAGAGACTCCACCACCTCTCTGGGCAGCCTGGTCCAGTGCTCTACCACCTTCAAAGGTAAGAAGTTCCTCCTTCTGTTTAGATGGAACTTTCTATGTTCACAAAGTGCTTGCTGCCTTGAGGAATAGTCTGTTTCACATGTGCAACAGGAGCAGCTGGTTTTGTTAATCTCTATTTGGCAGTAAGCGTTGATATGACTACCAGATCTGTCTGAGGGACCGGAACATAAACTCCTAAGGGTCATGTAAGTTTTCTGTCAAAATCTACATTTTGAGATGTCTCTGTTATTTCTCTCAGGCTCAAGAGCTTTCTGAATGAGCACTGCTCTTTTGGGAGGGGAAAAAACAGTTCTTTCCTTTTTTTTTTTTATTCCTGGCCAGATTGCAGCTTGTCCTGACATGCTCCTGCTCTGGGAATTGGAACTGGGATGTGTATGGGACTGCTAACAGAAATCTATACCAAGGAGGCCATGTGAGTTTTGGATACATGTCAGGGCTATTTCCACCCACTGTGTTGGTGAAGAGGCCTTGGGGTAATAGTGCTTCTCTGGAATGGCAGTGCTTCAGAAGGCATCAAAGCTTACTACTGCCTTTGTCCAGACAAAAAGTGTTAAAATACATTTCTCCTCACAGCAGACATACCTAAGTTGCTGATTCTTATACAAGTATCTGAACATAATGTGTTTTGCCTTGTACACCAATTATTCCCATGGAGAAGATGTGGGTGAAACCAAATGAGCTCTCCATCAGAGAATTTACACAGACAGACATTTTCCAAGAAAACATTTTCTGTGCAGAGTTGCTTCTATCCTGATCCTCAGAGAAGACCTAGACAATATCTTCAAAAGACAGAAACTTGGTAACTAAACCAAATACTTTAAGAAGCTACACTTCATGAGTTCAGTGTAGCTGTTGGTGCTCTCTCTCCGACATGCTACCCCATCCTCTGCTGGTGTAAGGTCAGGAGCTTTCCTCTCATGCTGTGTCACTCAGGCCATACTCAGAGCTGTTGCTCCATGACTGTACTCATGACATTGATCTCTGAGTCTTTGTCACGTCTAAAGGAGATCTTTTACATTCCTAAATTTATCTTTTTTTTCCCCAAATTATTTGACCTAAGGGAAGCTATTAATTACCCTTTTGAATGCTGTATCATAGAACAGCTGTAACTGCAATACTGCTATTACAGGCAAAAGGGCTGTAAGCTTGGCCTCCTCAAAGTCCATAGTGAAACTTGCCTTGGCATAAGAGTCATAAGATTTCACCCAGAGAGCAGTACAGTTTATTTTGCTAGCAGTTCAAGATTTACTCATCACACCAAATGCTTCACCACACATATAGGTAGCATTGAATAATAGAAGTTGTGGAGGCAAATCAAAGGCTGTAATTCAATCAAGGACCTTTGTTGATGTCTTAAGCTGAGAGTCAAACAGCTTAAGTAGTTTATGACCAGCAGTAGAACTCCCTTGATTGAATTACTGCAGAGACATTCAATTGCATAAATGTATTGTTATTTATATGGTGTGCCAAAGCCTGAATTTAAAGTTAACTGTGTCAGGCTGTAACTAATGGAGAAAGAGCAGGATGGCATTACAGTGCCCCTTAAGCAAGGAAAATGAATGATGCGTATTGGGTTCTGTGCTTATGTAAAAATAATTGTTATAGTACTGTGGGGAATTAATTCCTTCATGTTTGTGAAAGGAAGGAGGACTCAGGGTTGTTAGTCAGAAACAGTCCCTGGCCCCTATGCCAGAGTGTAGGACCTGAGCAATTTCCATTATCATTAGGGACCTGCCTGAATACTGGAAATGTTCAAATTCTAAAAACTCCCTTAGAGTTAAGGGAGAAGGGACGACACAGAGTGAAAATAGGCACAACTGATAATAATGAGTACAATGAGAGTACAATACTGTACTAAGGATAGAAGGGGTTTACAGAGACCTCTCTGGCTCTTAGCACCCCTGTGCACAGGGAAGTCATAGAGCTGCCAGCACTGATCCCCATGGAATCACCTACACAGAAAGGTGGGAACTGTTTGCTGGCTGCAGCCCAACTCTGCTCTCTTGCATTCCCCTAAGAGCTGCAGGTATTTTGCTTTCCTCTTTTGCTGGAGAACTGGATAGCTTCACAGCAGCTTTCTAGGGAAGAGATGAGAGAGAATGCCCACTCAAGTCAACACTTTGGAGATGTTCAAACCTGCTCAATAGCAGGGCAAGCTGTCTGTGTCATGGGCTGTCATTGCAAATTGGAGCTGACAGCTAGAAACTGCTCACATAGATTTCCTATTGCTCCTTTTAACCAGCCTGTATTAAATTGCACCAAAAGGGCTGACAGCCTTAAAATCCATGCCATTATACCACATTAAGGGCTGCAAAAATCTGCCTGCTTTCACAAATTTCAAACTCAACTGATATATAAGCCCAGTAGACATCCTAGAGCCTAGAGACACAGTAGAACCAGCACACGTATGTGGGCGTTCATTCTGTATTCAGGCCCATCTGCAGTTCTCAAGTATTGCCCCATATCAACATTCCCCAAAATCCTGTACATAAAGGAAATTCTTTTAATATAGAAAAAGTAGCTACAGCCATGAATATTTCCTTTAGGAAGTCTTCTGGCAGGACATGGCTTTTGAAAGCACTATTATATCCTGGCTTGGACTCATTAATTACAAGAATAGCCTGTATATGTACAAGCACTTCTGTGGAGGAAAAGGGTGGTATTTTTCTCAGTAAGGAGTGAAGATGAATATTTACATGTCAGATAGTGTAAGGACTCAACCCTGTGTATGATTTTTAACACATAACTTCTGCAAAATTTTTCTTCTGACACATCCCCATCACCTCAGCCAAAATACTGAGCACAAAGAGAATATTCCATGATCAGGTCAGCACAGAAATGCTCATGCCAGCATGATAGCCACAAAATCTTCCCCCCCCCCGAGTTTAGGATACATTGCCATTCTCATTCCCAGGTTAATTGTGGGATGAATTATGGCCCTGCTTTCATACCTTTTATATCAAGGGTGTTGCTCTTGCTATCCTGACTGTCATAAAGTCAGCAGCCTGTCACCTTTTAGGGAATATCAGCAGAAGATAATTTCCTTTCAGGTCCCTAACTCCAGATTCAAGTGAATATAAATAACACATATCAAGGACTGGTAGATAAGCTACCTCTTTCACACACATAGATTCTTGGAAACTAATCAAACTTCCTTCCTGAAGGGGAGTTTATCAGAAACCAGACAACCCTTAATTTGACACTCAAGAGAAAAAAAAAAGCAGTTAAAGGTGCTTACATCATATTTCTCTTGTCTTTCTTCATCAACATATAAGAAAGAACGTGATTCATGTGATCCATGTCACATTTTAAAAATCCCTTACACAGTCAAACCTCAACACATGTAAAAAATGCTGCAAACAAAAAGCAGTTAGCTTTGACATTGTGTATATTATGATTTCATCAGTTCCTTTGGTCACTGGACTTGGGAGCAGTCTGCTCCAAATCCTGAGAAGAGCATCAGGACTTCCATAGGTCACCCTAGTCTGTAGCAATGACAGCCTGACCTTGGCACTGCTTGAAAGACAGACTAAGATTGGGTGGATCGTTTCACTAGCCTTCAAAACTCTGTGGCTTCATAAAGTAGACAGGCCCTCTGTGGAGAAAAATAAACAATTAACAGAGCTGGCTATGTCCTCTGTCATGCTGTAGAGATTACATCATGACTTATGCACAAAACCACACACATTATTTAAAGTTGTACTCTAGATTCATACTTTCTATCCAGAAATCTAACTTCCAGTCAATGGGTATTGGTCTACCTGTTTATTTTTTTTACAGTACTAAGATGTGATTTTACTAACTGCATAGATTTTGGGGATTTCATATCTTATCACAATACAAGGTGTCTCTTATAGTTTCCTTCTAATTCCGAAATATCTGTGCTTGGGTGTGGTCTTTAAGGGCATCATTGACTTCTTTGATCTGATGTTATGTTAAGGACTAATGATGACTTTTTGGGGGTGAGATAATATCAACTGTGTGATTCAATACCAGAAACAAGTTAAAATCAGGCTGGTTGATTTTAATATTGCTAAAAAAAGATTCTTACACTAAGCAAGAGGGTCAGCTGTTGCTTTCCTTCAGATCATTCAAAGAGGAATGTCTCAAAAGTAGCCTGGGAGTTCATTCGTGTCTCAAAGTCCTGCACTAGCAAATACATTGGTTCTCCCTCACCCATGAGAGCCTTCACTCTACCCAGGCTAAATTCCCAGAGATTTAAGAGCATTTCTATCCAGAAGGCCAAAATCCTTTGGCATTCTGTCTTTACATATCCCACACAGAACTCAAAATCACAGCGTCTGATTTTATGCACCAAGTAAAGTAAACGTATTCACTATTTATATCATTAGCAACTGCAACAAAGATTTAATCCTCAAGTTTCCAGAAAGGGAAGAGCCATATATGTTCCAGCTCAAGCTCTGCTGCCTTCAGTAGACCTGCTCCAAAGAGATGACAAAAAGTGGTTCATCCTTCATTGAAAGCTGTCCATATCGCTTGAACAAATTTATGTGCAGCTGGTTCTTTCTATGGGAGAATTAACAGGGCATAAACAAGCCCATGGCTTGTTCCAACCAACCATGACACTAACAAGCCCTGTAGGAAATGTAGTTATCAGACACCTGTTAGAGAAATGTGAGAAACTGCTAAAGGAACTGGCAAGTCTCTGTAAAATAAAACTTTTCTGCACTGCTTTCTGCATTTTCCCCACCTGACTGCAGCATCTTTTAACAATAGAATTAAATATGTATTTTACCATAATTCCACCTTAAGTATTACTTTTCTAATGTTTTTTTTTCTGTTGGGAACTACCTGTATTATTGCTTCTGACAATGTCAGTCAAATGGATTTGAACTGTCTTCTGGAATGTCTATGTTGTTGAAAATATTCCAGCCTGCAGTATGCACAACTCTGCAATAATTGTACTACCTTCTTCTCTTTCTGCATAAAGTAGTTAAAAACCTCAAATAAATTTGAAGTAGGAAGTACATGAGGATCAAGAAGCTTTTGCAGAAGTAAAAAGAAAACACTGAAGCAACAGTGATAAACAAAACTTCCAGGCTCTAAGCAAACTTGAAAGAGAATCATTACATCAATTTAATTTTAGTTTTCTTACAAAAGGGAAAAAAAAAAAGGAAAAAGTCATGAATTCTTATCAAGCTTCCTTAAAGGACATCTTGGCATTGGCTCTGACTTCTTAAAATTAAAATTATATTGATTTTCCATTTTATTAAATAAATGTTCCTCTTTGAGCTTGCTTTAGGAAAAGAAAAATTTTTTCAGGGCTATTTTCTTTGCAGTCCTTGCCTGGACTTTGACTGTGGAATTCACATCTACATCCCAGTGAAGAGACAAAGGAATTACCCAGAACAGCTCTTGTTCCAAGCCCCTTGGTGGCTCAGTGAAAGTTTCACCTTCTCAGGCAAATAAAAATAAAAAGAAGTTCTCTCAGGTTACCCTGCATGATAGTTCATTTTAAAACAATCCATGAATGTTTAGGTTCTTTAGGAAAGAAACTGGAGCAGTGCTCAAATGCACTATAGAAGCCCATCTTCTGCCCTCATCCACCTGCACTTCTGTCTCTTGCAGCTTATTAATCACGAACCACAGCAGTGCTACTGTGTACACTCTGTCTCCTGCTAAAAATGATAGTTGTACACAAGTAGGACTTTAAGGCTGCTGAATCCTTCTGGATTGAAACTGGTAGCTTCCAAATGGACAAAGTCATGAATTATACTCGTTAGAGCCTGTTGGCTTCTCTTAGATTTTTGTAGCTTAGCGTCCTAGTTTGAGTCAAAACAAGGTATTCCACGCCAAATACATCATATTCAGTACTTGGAATTTTGACATCAAGCTTGGGCCTTAGGGTCTCTCACATAAGGCCTAAGACTCAAGCAGAACAGGTGCAAAATTAAGCCATTTAGTGCCTAATTAACAGGCAGCACAACAAAGGAGAGGTTTGGGTCTCCACCCTTATTGAAGGTTGAGTGCTTGAACCTTGTGAGGATCAGAAGCCTATCTCTGTTGCTACAGGACTTTTTCTGTTCTGCATTTCTTCTCAATTCAAGAGTTTCTGAGTTCCAGGATCCAGCCCTTAAGTTTGAGTCCTGTCTGCTGCTCCTGTCTTCCTGCTACAGCATCAGTGGTAAGGTAGTTGCCATTGTGGGGGAGGCTTGGTTGTGGTATGGGTTTTGTGTGTGTATAAATACATATACTTCATTCTCTTGTTGTTATTTTCATTAAAGTAGTTTAAGTTTCATTTCCAATCCACAAATATCTCTCTCCATTAATTTCCCCTTTTCTTCCCTGGAGTGAGGGAAAAGGGGGTAGTAGAGAATATCATTCACTGGATTAGTGGTTGTCCTAGGCCTAACCCTTGATACTTAGGAAGAGCAGAAACATCTTTTCTAAGTCTGTCAAATATTAAAAGACACATTTTTTGAAGTGACAAGATTAACCGAGTCTACATCTGTGCTTAGGAGGGAGAACAAGTAGATGAAACATGCAATAGAGTCTGGTGCAGTTGGGTGGAGATGGTCTCCTAAGGAGCTATTAGTACTTTCTGTAATGCTATGTGTGATTGAAAATGAGTAGTTTGGTAAAATAGCTATTGTGTTATTTGCATAAGGGATTTTAAGACACAATTTAAGCCCCAGAGAGACGCTAAAAACACCTTCTTTACTGGAAAAACCAGTTATGACTGTCAAGCAACATAATATTCTTACCCCATTGCACAATTTACAAACCCCAAGCTCTCAAGAGCAAGGAGATGAATAATTTAGAAGATCATTAATTTCACACTACCCACATGATAAACACAATTATCAATCTTATCAAGGAGTGAACATTTCATCACAAGTACCATCACCCTGACCCTAGCTACAAAATATTTCATCAAGAAACACCAAACCAAAAACACCAAATAAAACTGCCCTGAATTGCAACTGTCAGCTATGAACAGAGTAGTAATACAGATGGATATGGCCACATGCAAGCCCAATTTTAATAAGACTCAGTCTTACATTCCATTTTTTTCTGTTTTACCACATTTATTCCACTTCTAGACTTTTTCCCCTATCAAGTTCATGTGTCAGTTGATAAATGTAGTTACTAGATCAAATTTCTAAAGAAATGTATTATACCAATAGCAATAGAGAAACACTTCACAGGTAAGAGCAAAAGCTGCTTTTTCTTGTGGTTCAATAGCTACTTCTTTAAAACAAACAATTGTGGATGAGTTCCTGAGCTCACTCAGGTGACCTCAAAATGGGAACAAGCCTTCATTCTGGCCATGGTAAAGCTGAACTCTAGAAGTCTTGAGGAGTAGGTCACTGTGCCAACTGCTCGTGCCAGAGTGCAGAGGACACGTTGGGATTTAATAAGTTACAGTAATTGTTTGTGGGTTATGTTGGGAGCAGGATATGGCTGAGAAGCATTGCTGTAACAACACTGCTGAACCAAGCTCTTGCCAAGCTTCCCGGCTGGCTCATTTGGGTTGGTAGGTGGTGGGAAATCGGTGACAGATGGCACTGGTGTGAACTGAGCTTTTTAGGCTCACCTGCTGGCCAATATAAAACCAGCAATGTTCTCATCTCTTCATTTACTTACTTTTGACTCCTTGGCTTTTGCAAATGGCATGAGAGCTATGTAGTTTTTTTGTTATGTATTAGCTTAAACTAGCTTCTGAATCTAGTCTGAATTTATTTTTCCTCTGCTGGTGTGATGGTATACAGAGATAAGGAAAGGTTAGAAAGTGCTTCCTTGTCATAGATTTGAGATTCCACTTACGGCAGAAACAAAAACCAATACCACAAGATCTAATTTTAACCACATTTTCAAAGGGAAATAGAATTCTGGTTTTTGAAAGAATAACAATGCTTTGCCAGATTCATTCTTCTCTGGAATTACATAAGAAAACACCTTCTCTGACATTTTTACAGGAAATACCAGGAAGCTGAGCATTCCTTACCTTATGGCATTTCCATAAAAACATACCCTCTCACAATATTTTATTTAGAAGCAGTAAAAAATAGCTTTCCTTGTTAGTGTTTTCAAAAAAAATCTTGAGAATATTCTTCCTAGACTTACCAGCCATGTAGCTACTCCAAATAACACTTAATTTACTGTGCTTATTGCTTACATGAAATGGTCACATAAAGCTTTTATAAATATGCTTCTGGGATTATTTGGATGGCAAGGGAAATGTGATGTTCCTGGGTGTCTTTTTTTTTTTTTTTAACCTAGGCTAATGTGTTCACAAATATATTTCAGGAGCCCAATGTCTATGCTTTTCTCCATTGCTAAACAAAGATTCTTCCTCGAGGCTTTCTCACCTAAACTCTACAAAGTCATGAACCCTTGCTTTGCAGTGACCAATTAGCATCTCAAATTATGATAGCTGCCAAAACTGCTGGTTTTTTTTCTGTTTTTCCAACTGTTTTCCTTTACCACTAACATTTCACTTTTTATCAGACTCCTGTTTTGTCTTCTCACTTCTCCCTCAACTGTAAGACATTTACCTTGTACAGAGAAAGCTGCTAATGCTAATTTCAGTCCTTTACTAATGGTCTTGTTTCAAGGGTTTTGATGGAAGTCAAATATCACAGTATCTCAGGTCTAAGAACTTACTATATTTGTACTTGTTTTCAGTTTCAAACATGGTCTCCTTCTATGCTCTGAAAAGATTCTATGTATCTACATGAGAGCCAGTAACAACAGATACAATCCAACCCCACTGGAGTCCATGGAGGTTTTGTTGGAGACATGACATTGTCTTCTCACTTGTACTCAGCTAGCTAAGAGCAGGCCCCGAAGAAGAGCTTGATGATCTCTTAGATTTTCTTGCATGCTTGTGTAAATTAAGCAAAACCATTTGTAGAGAAGTGGTCTTGGAGCACAGTGTCTCTTCCATCTCCAGTTGGATGAGCGAGCAGGTTTTGTTAGCCAGGGCCCATTCCCATCATCCCGGCCAGGAGAAGGGCAGCTGGGGAACACTGGGGGCAGCTCCATCCCCAGGCATTAGACACCTTCTCAGGGAGGGGCGCAGGCTGAAACTGTGCCACATGGACCCATGGGTGGACAACAGACAAGCTGCAGCATGGGAACTCTTGACTGGAGATCTGGGAAGCAGTTTCTACAATGAGGGTGGTTCAGTTCTGGTGGGGATACCCAGGAAGGTTGTGAAAAGCCCCTGGTTGTCGGTATTCAAAGCACAGTTTGAATGAGACCTTTAACAACTCATATAAGTTTGAAGCTGGCCATGCTATTGGTAGAGGTGTTGGGCCAGATGTTTTTGGAGTGGTTTCTTGGAGCAGCACAGATACAAAGATGCCTCAGCAGATCTATTTGAAAATGACTGCTTGACACTCTTCTTCTCCCCAACATTCCCAAGACTCTTCTCTTTTCATTGTTCTCCAATATCACTCATGGACTGGGAAGAGCAAGAGGTGCAAAGGCTTCAGCTATGGCATGGTGTGGGCAGCTGCAGGCTGATAGATCATGTACGGGGTGGGGAGGTTCTTTATCCCTGTCCAAGCCAATGAGTTTTGGCAGGACCAGAATTCCTCTTTGACTCCTAGAAGAAGGCTCTGCCTTGCAAAACCCACTTGATCCTCTTCTGACAGCCAGGATTGTCTGAGGACTTGCAGTGTTCATGCTGCAGGCCACTAGCAATGCTTGTACCTCAGGTGACTTAAGATCTTGTTTGACAAGTCAGATTTAAATGCATGTTGAAAAATGACTTTATACTGTCGGAGCTCATTAGGTTTTATGCACAAAACAAAACCATTATTCAGAGATTTGGAACTGCTTTAGTAAAGTGGGCATCTATTGAATATCCCCAATGCAATTCTTCCTTCTAATATGGTAATTCGTTATCTGTATTTAATTATCTGCAAGGTGAAAGGTTGCTGGGCAGTGCTGTTCAGCAAGAGCCCAATGGAAATTTTTAAGTACTTTCACTCTGGGCTGACTGTCTTTACAGATCAATCTTACTGCTAATGACAACCAATACTTTCAGATGTGATTACAGACCAGCTCCATCTTTTCATGAGCCGAGACTCTTTGGAATCATATGTATTGATCTTTTTAATAGAAGTCAAGAAAAATGAAATTACCGTGGCTTCTTTTTGCAAAACTATGATAAATGGGAACTTGGAAAGTTACAGAAGACTTTTTTTCTGTTGTGGATTATTTTAATCACTAAAAATGATGGTCTTTGTAATAATGTTTGTCTTTCCATTATGCACATTTGCAGCAAAGCCAAAACTTATTTTTGTATTACTTTATATAACCACATTTAAGCAAAGTCATGTCAGAACTGCCTGCTGGTATATTTAGGTAACTATCAAGTAGACTCTAGGCTGAAGGAGAAAGCTGCTTTTAGATGCCAAGAGGTTGTATTTTCTTGGCATATACGAGTTTAATCCAATTCTTAGAACAGCATTTTCGGATATCTACAATCAAGTATTCATTTGTTTCCTATATAGAGCTTACCCTTCACTGTGTGTAGTATTGTGGCAAGAGACTACCTGTGTGCAATTTCCTTCCTCACAGAAGTTTCATAATGCCTTTCACTTATCCAATTTTCAATAGAAATACAGGTCATGTGGCTCTGCCTTTGCCATCACAGAATTACAGAACATTAGGGTTTGGATGGGACCTCTGGAGATCACCTAGTCAGATCAGGTTCACCAAGAGCAGGTTGCACAGGATCACGTCCAGGTAGGCTTGGAATGTCTTCATTGGAGATGGAGATTCCACTATCTCTCTGGGCAGCCTGAGCCAGTGCTATACCACCCTCAAAGGAAAGCAGTTTCTCCTTATGTTTAGATGAAACTTCTTATGTTCCAGTTTGTGCCTGTTACCTCTTGTGCTGTCACTGGGCACTGCTGAAAAAAGACTGACCCCATCCTTCTGACACCCATCCTTGAAGTATTGATAAGCACTGATAAGATCCTCCCTCAGTCTTCTCCAGGCTAACCAGCCCCAGCTGTCTCAGCCTCTCCACATGAGAGATGTTCAAGTCCCCTAATCATTTTTGCAGCCCTCATTCCCTTCATGTTTAGAAACCACTAGTATTTTGCAAGGAAATGTGGCTCCTGTACCCTGCTCCTGAGGCCTAGAGGACTGTGGGTTTGCTTTATATTATGCTATAAATGTATATGCAGCCCACTTGGAATAATGTTTGATAGTTTGACTTCTATTGTGCCAATAGAATGGAAGTAAAAGTGTATTGGATCGCATGATAATTGTAGCTATTTCTCTTGGATAAATTTCATTGCAAAGGGAGTGGGTAAGATAAATCTTAGTGACACAATGGCAGAAGAAAAGATACAGACAAATCATAGGGGTGGTGGAAGATATATACTGGTGTCTCTCACTGGTATTAATGGGAACTGGAAAATGCACACATGACCTAAAGATATTTAAAATCAAAGCCACAGGCAAACTCTTCAGTTGAAGGGCATTGTCATGTTTTCTTATTGCCTGATTGATCTCTAATTCTCTTCAGTCTTCCAGGTTGTAAATCCATGCTTTTTTCAGACTTATTTCCACAAGGCAATTTCCTTTTTTTCCTAATCACACCCCCATAATTTTTAACTTCCTCTTCACTTTTCATTATGCCTCTTGTCACAGTAGTGTCCAACATGAAGTCATTGGTTTTTATTGCTGTCCTTGAAACTCTCAATGTTTTTCAGCCAAATGACTTTTTGAACACTTTTGTAACCTGTATTTTGCTGGTTTTAGATGTCCACATTTATCACCTTTTGTAGATATTGCCAGCTTCAAAAGTCTGGGATTTTTAAAGTTATGATACACAGAATACATGTTTAGTTCAGGAATTTCCTTAACTGTGTGTGTCTTGGAGTGTGCACCAAGGGCATTCCATGTCTGTTCTGTTTTGCTTCTCCTCATTTCATAACCTCCTGCGGCTTGCTGCTGCAGGAGACAGGTTACTGAGTTGCAGATTTTGGATAGATGCAGGTGTGAAGGTCCTCCACTGACATCTATTCCACAGATTCTTGCTCAAACTGTTCTTGCTGTGCCTACTTTTCTTTGATTATCCTGTTCACAGGAATTATTATACTTACGCTATTGAAAAAAAACCCTCTAAAAACCTCATTGATTACAATTTTATTATATTATCTTTTTGTGCTGGACTAGGTCTCTTAAAAGTAAGCTTTTATGTTTCATTTTTGACATAGTAGAGTCTGTCTGTATTGCAGATGGACTAAGCCAGGTGATAAAAACATTTTGTGGCACATTGCACTCAGCTGCAGATAATCCACTACTTAAATGAGAAGTCTGAGTAAAGGAAATAAAAAAGCAATTATCTAATAATTACTTTAGGTATAGCTTAATATTTTCTTTAAAAATAGTTCATGATGTTTCAGCATGTCTTGCAGCTATTCATCCTTGATCAAATCCAGACAGTATTTTGCTGTGGCCCTCATAGGCTTTGTTTTACAGAATTTTTGGTGACTGATTTTACCTAGGAATGCAGTGCCTTTGTTATTTAATGAAGGCTCAAAATCAACTACACAGGGAAGAAGAGTGTAGAATTACATGGCAATGTATTCACTTCAGTTCATTTGGAAAAGTCTAGTTAGTTTAGTCATGAAAAATACCATTTCTTTGGGAAAACAACATCTTTGGCCTAAAGATGCCTTGTTTTGAACACTAGAATCTAATTTGTTGGCATTGTTGAAATAAAGAATGTTAAAATTGCCATCTGAAAGATGATTATCATTGCTGATGTAGTTTTGGGAAAGATTATTTTGCCAGTGAATACCATGTAGTGTATAATACATAGCATAAGTGTTCTTTCCCTATGCTTATACAAGTTATAAGCTCATTTGTTTAAATGAAACACTTTTTTTTTTTTTTAGCAACCATGGTAAGGTACATGTACCACAATTTCTTATAACATGTCCAAAGCAGTCTGGACTAAAGTCAACAATTCAGTTTAGACCAACGCTTACGCACTAAAGTGAATTGGCTAATGTGGATATATTCTTTAAACTCAAAGGCCTAACTACTTTTGTGTTCCTGGATCCCTTGAGGAGTCTTCTTATTTACTTGGATAATCCCAGTAATATCTGTCTGGGTATGTGTAACACTTGAGTGTGAAAGGAAGGAGGACCTTCCTATGGCTTTGAGTTTTTGAACCCTCTTCTTTAATAGAAATGTTGACAAATGCTGTGATTTCCTGTGATAGATAGGAGTGGGACTCAGTGACCCCTGTGTGTCCCTTCCAGCTCAGGACATGCTATGATTCCATGGTTTATGGGATGAGCTGAATTGACAGGAGTGGGACTCAATGACCCTTGTGGGTCCCTTCCAACTCAGGACATTCTATGATTCCATGGTTTATGGGATGAGCTGAATCAAAGGTTAGCTGTATAAATAGCATTTTACATGAAGAATAGAATCACAGAATCATTCAGTTTGGAAGAGATCTTGAAGATAACCAAGTCCAACCATCAACCTATCACCACCATGCCACTAAACCATGTCCTTAACTACCGCATCTTTATGTTTCTTAAATACCTTCAGGGATGGTGGTTTCCCTGGGCAGTCTGTGCAATATCTAACAACTATTTCTGTCAAGAAATTTTTCCTACTATCCAATCTAAACACAGAAAAGTAAGGAGTGACAGGGCTGGGCTGAGCACTAGCATCAACAGCTTTGTCAGATCTGTGTGTCCTACTGTAATGAAGACATAACCCACTTTCCACTGGGCATCTTGAGTGCTGCTGAAGCTTCAAAAGGATTAGATAAAGAAGAGTGGTCAGCTCTCAATGTGAGCTTCATTTCATCTGAGGTGATCTTTCTTCAACTTACGTGTTAGAAATGACTGAAAAGAAATCAAGTTGGTCAGGGTTTACAATGTTCAAGGCTAAAGCTTTATTTATCTTGGAAAGAGCTCAGATATTTTGATATGGAAATGAAAAAGTTAAATCTGTACTGAGTATCCCCAGAAGAATAAGTCAAACAGTAGTTTTTAAAATGGGAAAATATTTGGGCTGGTAAAAATTTTTTTCCATTCAACAATTTTTTATGGAAAACTTCTGACAAAATACTTTTATAACTTTTATAAAATGAGAAGTCTTTAATGGAAATCAGCTGTCTGCTTTTTTTTTTTTAAAAAGCTTAGATTTTGTTGAAAGAAGAAATAAAGGAGACAAGAAAAGAATTATTTCAATGAAGACCCCACATTTGGAACACAGAGGTGACTACTAATTGGTTAAATAACTTACTGCCTAATAAACCAAATTACTGACAAATAAAAGAGCTGACATCCAAAAGAACACTTGATCCTGTGCATATATAAGTGTAAGTGGTCAGAAGAGTGCTGAACTATCTCTCTCTGGTGAAGATCCCAACCCCACTTGCACAGAAATCAAAGAAAATATTCTTTTTGAATACTGTAGGGAGAGAACTGGGACCTGGGATCTAGGGCTTGCATAAATATGCTTATGTGCTGGGGAAATGAATGCTAGGAGACTGGCTGCAGCTGACAGCAACAAAGGGAAATTCATGTCTGCAGATGGAAGTATGACAGTTGGCAACAGACTCTAACAAAAATAGTTTTCCCTCTGGAATTTGATAACTGTTAATTTTTCATATAGTTGGCTTCTGCCAGTGAACACAGTACTTTTCACTGATAAGAAATTCATATTGTTAAACTCCACATGAACTCAAAAAATATTAAGATATTGGTATAAATGCTTACCAGCAAATATGAACAGCAAATGTCAAAGAAAATTTAATAATTGTGGTTAATAAAATAAACTTGTATTTTGAATCTTGCTTTATATGTTTCTGAAAGAACAATCACTCTCAGGAAACTAAGTCAAGAATGAAATGTAGTGTACAGCTAATTGGGAAAGGATCAATAGACTTGAATCCTGTGTTTGGTTTTGGGCCTCTCACTACAGGAAAGATACTGAGACATTGGATTGTGTCCAGAGAAAGGCAGTGAGGCTGCTGAAGGGTCTGGAGAGTAAGTCTCGTGAGGAACAGCTGAGGGAACTGGGGTTGTTTAGTCTGAGGAAGAGGAGGTTCAGGGCAGACCTTGTCTCTCTCTATAACTGCCTAAAAGGAGGTTGGAGTGAGATGGGGGTAGGTCTATTCTCTTGGGTTACCAGTGAGAGGACAAGAGGAAATGACATCAAGTTGCACCAAGGGAAGTTTATCTTGGATAGTAGGAAAACATTCTTGTCAGAAATAGTTGTTAGGCATTGGCACAGGCTGCCCAGGGAAGCGGTGGAGACACCATCCCTGGAGGTGTTCAAAAACTGTATAGATGTGGTAGTTAAGGACATGGTTTAGTGACACGGTGGTGATAGATTGATGGTTGTACTTGCTGATCTTAGTGGCATCTTCCAAAATTAATGGTTCTGTAATTCTGTGATTTAGCAAAGCCAAGGGAACCCTTCTAAAGAAACAGCAGTTTAAAGCAGTGTTGACTTAACAGCGTGCTCTATTTATCTGCTCTTCTGCCTTAGGAGGGTCTGAATGTTCTTGATGAGAGGTAGGATCTCATGTGGGGTCCTGAGTGAGACACGATGGTGATTTGAAATCTGTGCTGACAAAGCCTTTGTATCATAGAATCATAGAACAGTTACAGCTGGAAAAGACTTTGAAGATCATCGAGTCCCCAGTCTTTGTCCTAGCCCTATCAACCTGCTAAATGATGCCCCCCAATGCCGCATCCACTTGTTTCTTAAACACCTCCAGGGATGGTGACTCAACTACCTCCCTGGGCAGCCTGTTCCAATGGCTGATGACCCTTTCAGTAAAGAAATTCTTCCTAATATCTAACCTGAACCTTCCTGGCGCAATTTACATCCATTTCCCATTGTCCTATCACTCTCCACTAGGGAGAACAGAACAATCCCTGTCTCTCTACAACCTCCCTTCAGGTAGTTATAGAGAGTGATGAGGTCTTCCCTCAATCTCCTCTTTTCCAGGCTAAACAGGCCCAGATCCCTCAGGCTTTCCTCATAAGGCTTATGTTACCCTTTACCAGCTTGGTAGCCGCCTCTGTACCCTCTCCAGCACCTCAATGTCCTCTTTGTAGTGAGGTGCCCAAAACTGGATGCAGTACTCGAGGTGAGGCCTCCCCAAAGCTGAGTAAAGGGGCATGATCACCTCCCTGCTCCTGCTGACAACACTGTTCCTGATACAGGCCAGGATGCTGTTGGCCTTCTTGGCCACCTGGGCACACTGCTGGCTCATGTTCAGCCAGCTGTCAATCAGCACCCCTAGGTCCCTCTGTGCCTGGCAGCTCTCCAGCCACTCCTCCCCAAGCCTGTAGTGCTGCTGGGGGTTGTTATGGCAGAGGTGCAGCGCCTTGTAGCATACAATGAGATACTTCCTGTAGACAACAGATTCTCCCTTAGTTATGTTAGAAAGGTGTTGTAGCATTAGAATAAATGAATAATATTATTTTTGTGTCCCTTTATCAGTCTATTTAACCAGAACTATGATGATTCAATTAGTTCCAGCCTGTGCTCACTCCCCTTGAAGGAGCAAAGGACAGAGAAATGGCAGAAGCTCCAGTCTCCCTCTCTACAGCCAGGCACGTTCTGGTGAGCACAGTTCACAGGTACTAGTGAGGAAGATGAAGTGAGAAGACAAGGAAAAATGAAAGTAAGTATCACACAACTGGAGTGGAGGAAAGAGGGAATTGACACAGGTTATACCATAGATCACACGTATTTAGCTATGCAGATTGAAATAAAGAGAGGGAATGTGTGAGAAGGGACAGAAACCTTGGAGAGGTAGATAGAGGAGGAAATGGCTGTATATGGGTCTGGCAAAGAAGGCAATGGAGATAAAAGCGAATATAAAGACAGCCTGAGCTGGAGACCATCTGCTTGTCAAATTCAGGAGTCCTGCAGCAAATTATGGAGCTGTTTCTAAAAGATGCCTCCAGCTTTTCCTAGCCCAGAAAGCAATAGGTAAATGCTGGGCTGTTATTGCCCCTTTGATTAGAATAAGATTCAACAAACTGTCTGCAACAAAACATGTTTTGGACATGCTAGAGAAACAGATCCAGCTAACTGATAAGGGCTGCTTCATCTGTTCTGTGCCAAGGCTGCGGAGAATCCTGTCTTCATGATGGTCCTGCAGAAGGTCCAGCCCACACTTTAGGCCAGTGAAGATGAAATTCTCACCACATCACATCACGTATCACATATGACACCCTGCCTTTCTTAGCCCACTCAGCTTATGCTCTGACAAATATCTCACCTATGTTGCTCCTGGTTTTTTTACTCATAACATGGTGAGCAGAGCTACCATCACTGCCATATTTGTGCCAAGAGCTTTCATTCCTGGGGGGCATCTTTTTGTTATTCCAGTTACTTTAAGGATGTCTTATGCTTTTGACATGACATGCACAGTTCACCAATACCACAGTATAAGATTTTGCACACTCTCTTCTCACTTGTCCTGGACTGGGGTGAAATAGCAAGTTACAACCTTTTTTACTACTCCTCTTCTCTTTTTGATGAGTCACATTGGCAGTCTTTATTTCTAGCAATACATTGATTAAACAGGTGGCAAATATCAGGAAAGTGCCTGAGGAATGTGATTCAAATGAAATCTTCTTTCCTGTAACATCTCACAGTATCTGTTGACTATAAAATTTAATCAGATGATCAAGAAGAGATGGAAAACTTTGCATTTTACATGATCTTTCTTTGTATTTTCTTTCTAATTATTTCCATATGCCTCGTATCTGAAAAAAAAGTATTTTTCATCTGCTGATTTGGCCTGAATAATTCTACAGGATACTTGAAAAAGGCTGAGACAGCTTTAGGCAAAATTTTCTTTCTGATATTGCAGTTCTGGAAAGCTCTTCTGTGAAATAAGGATGCTGGGGAGAAGCTAGAACTAGTTTTGAGGTAGCTGGCCTTGCTTTCTGTTTATAAACATGAAATCCAAGAAAACAGGATATGCTTGCTTTCAGAATCCCTTCAACATGCCCTGGTGGGTTATTCCTGAATGCTACACAGTTTCTCCTGTTCTCTTTTTCTCTGGTGAGGATCTACCCACAGAATTTCTGAAGAGCAGCAAAATTTTGATGTTCTACACAACAAGAATAGGTTATGACTGGCAACTCTCTTCTAGCTGCTTCAGACTGCAGTCTTCTGCAGGGTCATCACATCTGCTTTACATTTACAGAATTCCTACAGATATATTAAAAAGAGTGAATTTATTACGTGAGTGCTGAATTGTGGAGATTTTCCATGTGCTGAAAATGGTCAGTAGGTTATCCTGAAAAAGTAAACAGAGTTATTTCTATATTTTCACATATAACAGCATGCTCAGTGCTGCTATTTTGGTCATTATGCTGCAAACAACGGAAAAACTGGCCCTCAAGGCTTATTGTAGTCCCAGTGAAACCACATGCAAGGGAATTTACTCATGCATGTTTCTAGAAGCAGAATACAAGTTGGTAGGAAAGACTGCAAGGAAACATGGCCAAGTCTTAGAATCAGAAATTTTTTTTAGAGAGAATGGACCAACTTCAAGAAAGCATTTATAATGAGAAATGTTACTGAGGTCCAGGCTAGACTCTCCGGTCAGAACGAAAGATGGGCATGCCAGAGCTGCCTACTAATTCAGTATCTCAGCTGAAGTGGATGATGTGCATCTTCTTCCAAGACCTGTGAACACATTTTTTTATGAAGTACCTTGCTGTTTCCCAGGGAAGGAGCAGAAACTCTTTTTGCAAGCAACAAAACTGGCATTCCCCACATCTCAAAGCTACGTCACAAATGACTGGCTTCTGGCTATTTTGATGGAGCATCTTCTTCTCACTAGCTCATCATGAATGTCTTGGCTCTTTTTGCCTCCTAAAAAATGTCTCTGTGTTGGGAAAATAACTTCCCATTTGTGCTCTAGTCGTAACCCTTAGTGCAAAGAGCAAGGGCTGGTAATCCAGTTTGCTTGTGCGTCTTCTGTGATGATCTTTATTTGCCTGCTGGGTGGGTAATGATGACATTTCCCTACAGGAAAATATTAAGTGCCTAACCTTTTCCCTCTCTTGGCTCATCGTCGTCAGTGTTGTCAGACATCAAGTGCCCTGGTTTAAAGTTTGCAGATACTCCTGTGTCTGGGCACACAACATTGCCAGCAACGCCCTGGTGATCCTAACATCCTGAGTGTCACTCTTTGTATGACTACTAGCCATCTTTGGCAAAGAGAATGTTCTTCAGGAACCACTAAGAAAATCTTTGGTCAAGATAAACAGCTTCCCACCTACTTGCCTGCTGCCAGGAAACTCTAAATAGAGTCTCTGTAGTAGTCTCTCCCCTTTTTTTTTTTTTAATTTATTTTTTTTATTACTTCACATTGGAGTTTGGTCTTCAACTCATAGCCAGAAAATCTAAGCTGTGTTGGAACTGCTGAAAGGCCACAGATCTTGCTAAGAGTTCAGGTATTTCAAAGCCCTAAGAACATGTGTTATCATTTACATCACATATTTGAGAGAGCAGCTCTGCTGATACTTCTCTCTGCTTCTGATAAGACACATCCTCTGAAAAATACCTTCCACACTTTGTTTTCACCAAGTCTTTATCAGCTCCACCCATGCTCAGCAATGCACAGTGAGTCTCATGGCAGCCAGGTCTGCAGTCATAATGAAGGCAATAGAATTCCAGCCTTGTGCATTTGCAGGAGAGAAGGTGAAGAGCCAAACCAAGCACTGACATCTAGTCTTAAAAAGCCAAACCAAACCAAGCCCCTTTGTGATCTTCCCAGCCTGGCTCATGAATTCCGAGTGCTGATATAATGGAAGAGCTTGAAATGCAGCTTTGCTGGCCAGCCCAAGTATTGGAGTGTAGAGAAAAGCTTATAAAATGTGTCAAAAAGAAGATCATCTTAGCTACACTGGAACATGTTTTGTCCAGAAGTGCTTTTGGGGCAGTATTCTCTTCAAATTCAACATTTTTCAACAGATTGGAAAAAGACAAATGTGTAGAATAAGCCCCCCTTTTTTTGTCCCTTTGAAAATTGTTGCCTTAAATAGTGATTTGTCTTTGCAACTAATTGTGAGTGACTCCTTGATGAGTTCAGTAAGCAATGGCTATGTTAAAAACATCTTAGCACTCACAACGACATGGAGTCAAGCTAACGTGAAAATGTAGTGGTGGTGGCAAGCACAGAGGTACTGGCCTGAGTTGTGTTTTATTTGTGGTCACGCTGAAGGTGCAGATTGCACTGTGGTGGATGTAAGAACACATCAGGACCCGGAGAACAGCTGAGAATGTTGGAGATAATGTGAGATGAGGAGATGAGATGAGAGCCTTGAAGACAGAAAGGGGAAAACACTTAGGTGCTGGTTAGGGGTTGTGAGAGGAGGAAGAGGGGAAATGAGTGCAAGGACTGGAATGATGGAAGTGAAGGAGTCGGTGGTAATGGAAGCAGCTATGGAAAAAGAAGTGTGATAAGAAGAGGAAGGAGTGCTACAGACAAAACACTGGAGTATTGAAGAGGAGGAAACTGGATCGTAATATCTCTGAAAAACACAGTTGGGAAATCAGATCACCAGGAGTCTTCAGTTTTTTTCTTCCAAAGTTAGTTACTATTAACAGATGTTGCACTATGTTGCACAATGCCCAGATGTATTTTTTTTCTTCTATCCTATTCCTGGCATAAAATGTTTACTTCATTGTGTGAGAAAAAGCTGCTTTGTTGTCAGCAGATGCCAGGAAATAGTACTAGAAATATTTCCCCAGGAGAGGTCTGGAGATGCTGTCTTGTCACCTCCATTGCTCTGTGATCTCTGTTACTACTGGAACCAGGTACGGGGTATTTAGTTGAATGCCTTTGTTAGGATTTTAATCTACAGAGATATTTTCCAACACGAAGCTGGTCCTGCTGGTATAGATCTTCCGAGTTAGAACCATATTGCTTACAGTTGTCCTGTTTTTCAGAGACATTTTCAGTCCCACATGATGGTGGAAGATCTCTGGCAGGTTTGCTTCCCTTAACTCAGACCTAGAGTGAGGGCCCCAAGACTGGTTCAGGGTTGTGCTTTCCACCTTTAGCTGTTTTTCTTAATTTAACAGAGCAAGTGCTTACAGAAATGGAGGATATAGGCTTGCCAAACGTATGTAGTGGAACAGAGCTCCCCATCTTCCTGATCCTCTGCTTTGATACTACAGGGAATTACTCATCCTTCCTGCAATGTCTCACACTTATAAACACTGCCCTGCATGCTTATACAGAGGATTGAGTGCAGCACAACCAAAATAAATAGGGAAGGAGGGGGAGGGAAAGAGGGATCAAAGTCTCTCTGTCTGCTTCATAGTGTTTCCTTTTACCCAATCTTTCAGTTAAAAAAATAAAGGAGTATGTGAGAGTTGGTAGATAGCTCCTGGAGTGAGGGCTAGGACTGAAATTAATGGGTGTTAGACAGGAGAAGTATAGGAAAATCTCATGTTTTGGAACTTTTAGTGAATTCTCAAAGGCTCAGCGCAGGTTTTCTTTGTCAGGGTAGGTAATTATCTTCCAAAGCACTCTTCAAGTTGCACTATAATAGCACTGCCTTCTGGGGAAAACTCAGGTGAACTTTTTTGTGGGAATGAGCATTAAAAAAAAAAGCTTCCAACATCATGCTTAACTTCAAGGATAGCAACAAACGCTGGTCTTGGGGAAACATTTTAATTCCACAATATCCTCTTACATAAACACTGAAACACATTGAATCAATTTTTCAAACAAACTTGTAAAATCAGAAAATACACCAGCCTCTGATAGGCAGCAGCATTAATTGCCAGGAGCACAAAGAGGCATTTAAACATTGAAGCATTTTGGCAAAAACACAAATGACTTCTTTTCCTGCCATACCCTTGAAAATAGCTTTACTAAACTCTGGGCTTCCTAGGATGGAGAGTTCACCATTAATCACCTTTATGACATCTCATATGTAGGCTGTGGATAAATCCATGGGCCCTAATCAACCACTTTCCTGAGGAAATTGGCCAAATCCCGACTCTTTGAGGAGGAAGGCGGGGGATGAATCACAACAACTTTGCTATTCAGACAAATCTCTTTTCAAGTGCCCTTAAAGCTTTTTTTCATACACAGTGAAGACAGCCACACAGGAAACAATAATAGTTTAATCTCTTGAAAAATTTCCTTCCTGCACTGCAGCAGCCTTTCAGACAGGTAGTCAAAGCACGCCAAAGAAAATTAGCAACAGCTGATGCCAAGAGCAGGCTCTTACCTTAGCCTTTTAGCTCTGTCCCTTTTCCTTCCCTGTGAGTAGAGAACAAGAAACTACTCATCAGCTTGACTAAACATCCCTGAGCTACACTTTGCTGTGCATTAGTAACACTTACAGGCCTGGAGAACTGATAATGGAGAAGAGGACACACTAAGGGGTGGGTCCTGCAAACACTTACTAGGGTACCTCTAGCATCCATAGCCTCACTGATTCACATCCAAAAGCCCTACAAAGAGAACTGTGTTTGTAGCCTCCCACATATAAGCAAACTTACTAGGTAAGGATTTGCAGGACTTTTGTAAAGTTGTTTTTTGTGGGAGGTGTTTTTTGCCCGCTGAGTTTTTCTTCCTTCGACTTGAAATTCTTCTGTGCTTAATGTGGACTAAGGGGAAAGAAAAAAAATTGGTTTTGACATAGAGCTGAGCCTGAGTCAGGTAAAGCATCATCACAAGGACTTCCACTTTGCTTGGGATTATTTGTTTATTAATTTATTTGCTTGTGTTTTCCTCTGCACATGGCAGGCTCCATACTCAGTGTGTACTGCCATGGCACAGCAGGTTAGCACAAGCCCTGAGGTAGAGAAAGAAATGAGACATCAACTCCAACCAAAAGCTAGTGCTTTCCTAAGGGAAAAGCAACAACAAGGATAAGTCCTTGTAGCCTGGTACCTGCTATAATTACTCTGCCTCTTAACTTGATGATAGCATCACTCTTTGAACCAGATTTCTATCTTTACAATTCTGCAGTGCTGTTTAAGGAAGTATGAAAGATAAGAAAGAATATATAGTACTCTGTACACACTTGGCACAGCCAGAGCATTAAACGATAGCAGAAAAAGGCCAAAATGGTGGAAAGAATTTTGCATTCTATTTTCAAGGTGCTTCATTGCAAATATCACAAAGTGAAATGTATGTATTTGCCTGCTTTCAGTGCAAAGTTGTTGCTTTAAGTCAGTCCTGTGTTACTCAGGTTGTTGATAAACTTTCATAACATTTGTATGTAGAAATAGTGTTGTTTTGAATTCATATTAAAAAGCAAGAATAAGCACACCTGCTGAAGTATTTTCTGGAAATGACTGCAATACACAACAGTGTGTGCTTCTTTCGCAGGCAATCACAAAACCAGAGCTCAATCTTGTTCCCAGAAAACATGGGGATTTTCTTTAGAGCAGGAGAAAAGGCCTTTGACAAAAGTGAAATGCGAAGACAGGTAGTGTGGCAATAGGAAATGCAATAGCAATTTCTGACTCCTTTGACTTTCTCTGGAGCAGCAGAAACTCTTGTGGCAGGGCAAAAGCTGGCACACACCATGAGTTAGCTTTGTGTTGGCCTTTGGTGTTGCTATGAGCAAGGCTAAAAGACCTCAGCAATGCTAGACCTCCTTATATGTCAGATAGGTAAATTCATGGATTCATTCTGAGTTCAGTGTTGGTTAAGTTCCCTCTTCCATCCTGTTCCCTAGAGGTTGCCCCCAGCCATGTATGAGGCAAATCTGAACTCAAGTTGTATCTCTAGACAACAGACAAGATGCACCCAGAGTCCAAAACTTCTCCTCTAGCTCCAAATATTCTGTGTTCAGATCCAGGGAGGTTGTCCAAGCAGTGCAGAGGATAAGAACAGGAGGGCCAGGTGGAATTTCTCTGAAAGTTAACTACTGCAAGTGGATGATGTGAGCTGAAGGACTCATAAAACAAGCCTTCTGCAGAAAGCTGCACCAGATTATCCCATAGAAGTGCTGTCATTTGTCATCAAGATAGCATCTGAACGAGGGAGGCATGATACATACAATATACTAGAAGGTGGCAACTTCTACTCTGAGGTTATTGCAGTAAAATGACAACTGAGATATGAGTGAACTCTGGAGACAGAAAAGTCTACTTCACTGCATTGTTAGCTTTCTGGCTGCAATGTGGGAAACTTCTGTATAGTAGAAGAAAGAGGAAAGCCATGCAAGCTGGGCATCTCAAGTACTTTGACCTGCCATATAGTTTGTGAGACTTTTGGACATATCTTGTCTAAAATATCCTTTTTTGCTTTTAACGTGCTTTTGTAAAAGAACAGTTCTGTAATTGCTGCACCACCAGTATCCAGGGGTAGTATTGGTTTGTGAGGCATGTCAAACTGATACCTCAAGGACAGGGTGAAGAAAATCAAATCCTGCTGTAAATCAAAGGATTAATATTGTACTGTGAAGAACTTTGTTTCAGGTTCTTTGCCAAGCCACATGCTCAAGAGCTGTTAACTGCACTTACTGACAAATATTGTCCCCGTTATTTGCCAGACGTAAGGATGAATCCTTGTTACTGACAGCAAAACTCAGCAGTTCCATGTCACATTTTCATGTCAGTACAAAAAAAATCCCAGTACTTATCATTGGAAGAAATGAGAAAGAGCCTTTGTTCTTCAGCATCAGTATACAGAACAGTGGCTTCACATCTGTGCACTTTTTGCTTATTTTAATTACATAATGGCAGCAAGGAAATATCTATGTGTACTTGTGATTTTTCCTACAATGTGTATAATTGTACTTCAGTATGGAAGCAGTATACACTTACAGTGAAAAACTCGACACAAGTCAGATGATGTGAGATGTTTTCCATCAGTTTTTTTAACGCTTCCTGTTAATAGAACAAAGTGTTATAAAACTCTGTTTGTTTTTCCTGAGCTGTGCTTTCTTCCCTTTATAAAACATCAGTTTGATTTTGCAAAACAACAAGAAGAGAGTAAATAGCTATCTTGGCCATGTCATAAAGGAAAACCTTTCCAAAGAGATTGCTTTTTCTTCCCAGAAAGAAAATGTCCTGCTGAGCAGGGGCCGGATCCAGTGCCCACAGAAGTCAGTGGAAGAACTCCCACTGATGACGGTGGATGTTGGATCAAGTCCCATCTCATTCTCATGTTTAAACGCTGAAAAAGGAGTTGCCAAGTTCTAATGAAGTGAAAGCCTTGTGTTATATAAGTTACTTACAATAGATTATTACAACCATTAAGAAAAGCTGATTATTATTATTATTAAAAGCATATTTTTGTTGGGTCCTTTCAAGCTGTTCCCAAAGTCTACACATATATTTCTTCACTTTGCTTTTTAGAATCTATGTTTTCTAAACAAAACACGAACAAACCCATGATTTCCTGTTGGTTGTTGAAGAAAGGCTGTGGATTTATTCTTTACATGGGAAAACCTTTGGTTGCTAAACACATGCAACACCACATGGCCTTGTTCAAACATCCCATCAAATTAAAAGCAGATTCCAGCTCTAATGTTCCAGATGAAGGGCATGGAGCTGGGACAGGCACTCACATGAAATTGGGTTGCCTTAAGGAGGACAGTGATCAAAGCACTGCACCTCATACAAGGAGTGAGTGGCAAATCTGTCTTATCTGAGCAGCAAGGAATAATTATGGAGAATTATTTGATCTTCCACTAAGGTAAACCTCACAATTAGGATGCTGATTGAACAGGTTCTTCTATTTCAGGAAAGGCAACATGTATACTCAGGGCTGTAATGCACCTACCAGATGGTATTAAAATAATATCCTGATGCTTCAATAACTAACATCTTCTCAATCTACTTCTTTGTTGATCACTCCCTGCTCAGGCTTGTGCCATCCTGGCACCACGTGAGATACTTTTTGATCACCCCAGGTGAGCAATTGTAAATTCTCTGTATGTCTGGATATGACAAACAACAGTGCAAATGTCCAGTTCATGATACTTGGAAATCAAGTGAATAGACCAGACCTTTGCCCTCAGTATATGCTTCTCTTGAAATGCAGTTAATTTTGCAAGACACAGCTTGATTTTGCAGATGTATTCTTGAGCAGAAAACTTAGAATTCTCCTCTGCTGTTAACAAGTTTTGACCTTTGCTCACATTTGTTGGGGAAAATAGCTCATAGTACCAATTAACATGAATTATTAACTCTTACATTAATAATTAATTTATTAGAGGGCTAAAGGCATCAGTTTTGCCAGCTAACACTACTGAGAGAAAATGAAGAAAACAACACAACCCTCATTATAACAGCTTAATGAGGATGTCTGGAAGATCTGATGTGATTCAGTCACTCTAAATGCTCTTTATTTCCTCTCTGAAACCACACTGGGTGCAAAGAATCAGGCAGTTAACTACAGTTCCTGTAGTGCAGGGTTTCTTCCTACTTTCTGAAGAGAGGAAGCCCACTAAGGAGAGCTCAATTTAGATATTATTAAGGACTGATGAAGGATGCCATCGCCTAAACAATATGAATACTGTCTCTTTCTGTGATGAACTATTCTAGTACTGTCTGAATCACTAATGGCTTCAACTGGCTTCTAGGAAAACTCTGTCTCAGAATTGTGCTGTGCAGTGATTTCTTGATTTCACAGGATCCTTACTGTGTGATCTGTCTTTGGACATTTACTGCAAAGGCTGACTGTAGTCTGGTGGTGCTGCTTGAGATCCTTCTGCACATTTTGGTCAGAATGCAACAGCAATAGCAAAGAAATCCAATACAGCTTATAAGGAAACATAATGCAATGGAACATTGTTAGTATAATTGGTCGCATCTTCTCTCTCCTACTGCTCCTGCTGTGACATGTAGAAACTTTCCCGAGATTGTTAGCTGAAACACAATCTTGGCTAGATCACACTTTCTCTTTTTGTTCATTAACATACGTATCTTTCCTCCATCCTCATGTTTGTGGACAACAGCAGACTCCACAACCTTCATTTTGCAGTATTATAAAGCTGAGGTCTCTTAAATCTGCACTTGCTTCTAAGGTTTTTCAGTCACCCTGATCATCTTGATAACACTGTATTGTGTATTTTCCAGTCTAACTTCATCTTTCACCATCGCTCCTCACATGCTTTTTGAGACTAGCTCATGCTTTCAGGTAATTCTTCAGGCACAAGAGCAGCAGCCGTGTGATGGGACAATGTTGTGTACTACAGCTCCTGCCAGGCATTGCCTTTTTTTTTTCCTTCAGAAATAAATGGCTGAATTAAAGACTGTAGGGTAAACTCTCAACTTTTACCATCTCCATAAGCCCTTATTTTTTATTTTCTTCTGGTTGAAGATGCTTCCAGTTTAAAAAATGCTGGACTATGCAATAATACTTCACTTTCTTTTGAGCCTTGGCCTACAGACACATCACAAAGGTTTGCTGAGCAGATAAGCAGTATTAAAATGACTTAGGAGTAAGACGAACACTAAATTAATCAGAAAATGCTCTTGGGGGAAATTGCCACTAACTTCAGATTTTTCATCTTCCAGAAATCAATTATTATTATGTTTATTGATATTGTACTTGTCACTACTTTCAGTATTTTTGCTATGGTGACAGAGTCTAAGAGAAGAAAGAAGTGAGGGAAGATAGAGTAAATAACTTAGAGCTTCTTCCTAAGGCATCAGAACTTAGTAATCAGCTATGTGTGAGTCAGTAGATAAGAGTACAAGGATTTCACACATGCACACATCTTTTTGATGAAAAAGTCTTACCCAGATAGAGCTAGGACTTAAAGATGTTTATGAGATGACAGAAAACATTTATAAATACCATTGATTTTAGCACATGAAGGATGAAGAATATCGCAAAATACTTTTTGTGAGCAGGTATAGTTGTAAGTTCTTTAAATGTCCTCCAGAAGAAGTTTACAAATACTTTGCAAGTATTCATAAAATTCTTCAAGAAGTAACCGTAAGGTGAAACTTCAGCTTTTTAAGTATGGCAACAATGTAACCCTGAAAATAAGATGATAAATATGCCATGGCATAATACAGTGCCAGTGGCAAACAAAGGAATGGTGTTTTCTAAGGGAGCTGTATCAGGTCCACTGTTGAAGCTTCATTCACTAATACCACTAGTTTTGTGCCACATGGTGACAAGTTCATGCTGTGCTGCATCTCTCTTCTGTTCTCTGTGAACACCACAGCAACAGAACACAATGGGTGCCACCGATTGTACTCTCTCTTGTATTCAGGGATTTAGGCTAACTGATCTCAATTTTTGTCTTTTGAATCACTAAAATTTTCCACTGGAAATTATTTGGACTTGTTGAGGTAAGTACTCTTTAAACTGTGCAAAAACATCAGAATTTGCCATTTTCAAATTAGGAATAATTCAATTTATGTTGGTAGGGTTTAGAACAAAGAAGAGTTAGCATTACAATATCACAGTCATGACTTCTCATTAAATCAGGTTTCCTACTTTGCAAACATTAAGTTCAGTTTTGGAATTTAAGAAGAAATTTGACTTCAATAATTAAATACAGAAAATGTTTCTGTGCTTACACACAAAAGTCACTGAATACTCCTATAAATTTTGTTAATGAAATCTCAGTGTTGGAGTCCTCCAATCCGAACACAAGAGTTAATGCTTAACCTTTATCCAAGATACAAAGTTACCAAAACCTGCTGCAAGTGAAGATGCACATCTGTTAGATTTAGAAATTTTCATTCAATTAAGTTAACTTTTTTGTTTGTTTGTTTGTTTTAACAGCATTAAATGAGTGCCCCAGTGGCACTGGCAGGTATGTGTTCGTGTTTATCTGTATAATGTTTAGAGTGTGCCCATACTGTGTGACTGAAATGTGAGAGGCAAAGAAGGGATTATGAGCTTGTTACAATTATGACACAGCCTTCTGCTAACAGGGCTGTATGGCTTCTGGGACTCAGGCTTGTAGCTCTTGCCTAGAACCCTAAGAAAGTGGGGACGATGTATGTATGGGAACTTCCTTCCTGTTCTGGTACAGTTCAATATTTCAGGAGGATCAATCCTCCTGAACATAGGTAAAATAAAAATGAGAAATATTCAGCCAAGAAATTTTCTAAAACACTCCAACAAAATAAGGATGTATAAAGGGATAATGAAAGGCTAGAGAAGATGTTTAAATTAAGAAAGCCCCATAAAAGCAGACAGCACAATTTCAGTGGTGAGTGTTCCCCCACTTTCTATGAGAAGTATGTAGTTTAACATACTGAGTTGCCACCAGCTATGAGAAGGCAAGTTTCTGAAAGTTTGGGGAAACACTGAAGTGAAGGAACTTTTCTGACCTTTGTCTTCTAGAGGAATAGCCTATAGGTAGATCACAGACACCACTTTGGAAGAGAGCCCCAAAAGAACTCTCCCATCCTCTTAGAAAGCTGAAGCAAGGTTACATCACTAGTGACTCCTCCTCCCTTGTGGCCTCGGAGCCGTTTGGTGGCAGCGGAAGGTGAGCGGGTGGGTGGGTGGATGCGTGTCTCCGGTCTCCTTCAGCACTGTCTCCCGGTGGACAGTTCCCACCTGGTCTGCCCGAGGGGTGCCTGCATGTCCCGCTGGGCCCAGGGCTGGTGGCCAGGGGCCACGGCCCCTCTTTGGCACTGTCAGAGCAAAAGAGACCATGGTGAGGAAAGGTGGAAGGAATGAGTACTCTGAAATGTGACGACTTGTATCTACTTTTGTGTGTGGATGAAGCAGAAATGGGACTGATGGTTGTGAGGAAAAAAGTCTTCACTGAAAAGGTTGTTAGGCATTGGCACAGGCTGCTCAGGGAAGTGGTGGAGTCATCATCTCTGGAGATGTTTAAAAAACACAGATGTGTTGTTTAGGGACATGGTTTAGTGGCATGGTGGTGATACGTTGACAGTTGGACTTGCTGATCTTGGAGGTTTTTTTCCAACCTTAATGATTCTGTGATTATGTGAAAAATCAGAGAGGGAGATATATAGGGAACAGAGAACGTGAACTTAGATTAACTGGAATACACTAAGTTAGAAGCATCTTACTGGTAGGAAAGGACAATGCTTGAGCAGCTAGGAGGAAGTAGGAATATTTGTGAGGGGAGGTGTTTTCTGTGTCAAAGAGAATTGAATTCCCCTTACAAGGAGGATGAAGACACAATAGAAGGGGTATTTTCCATAACTAGTTGCCTCTTATTAATTCATGTGCTTAATATTGCAAAACCTGATTTAATATTCTTGTCACCATGAGGCTGGTGTACTCTGTTCTAATGGCTTCACTTATAAAAGCTGGGGCAAGTACTGATCTTCATCTGTACCTTCTTCATTAACTGTTACAAAATATGGCATCTCCTGTGGAAATGGGCAGGAGTTAGAGAGTAAAGGTCAAGCATTTCTCTTGCATCAGGATTTCCACCTTTACTGTACATAATATAAACAGAGCCATGTTCCCATAGTGGATGCAGAAGGGAAGCTGAATGTAGTCATCTAGAGAAATCCAAGCTCATTTCACTACCTATAGTGGCTCAAGTATTCTTCATTCTAGACCCCAGTTTGAATCTTCTTGGAGAGTGAGGTCATCTTGCTAAACGAATCCCTACAACAAACTACCAGTTTCACTCATCCACTGTACACTGCCAGGCTGTGCCTTGATTACATCTTTCCAATACTTGCTTCAGCTTTCAACTCAATCCGCTTGTGACTGGGATGCACAGAAAGCAGAGGCTGGCTGTGAGTCAATACTGAAGTCACACACCCTCTCTTTACCTTTCTGGCTCTGAAATCTTTATTGAATTTTCATTCATCATTATGAAGGATTTCTTCAGCACTGCAAAGGTGCCATTTAGATGTGAACATATTCAGTCAAAGAAGCTTAAACTCTTAATTTATTGCTTGTTAAACACATCAGCTCTGCTATCAGGGTCACTCTTGCTGAAGTAGTACTGACTAGCTCTCATAGAAGGCCTGTGTAGAAGCCAGAAGTGGAAAGCATGAAAATCTGAAAGTCAATGGACCTCATCTACTGACCATGTAAGTGGATGTACATGGGAACTGAGTACAAAAGAGAGTGAGTTGCACTGTTAAATTTCCAAACCTGTTTCTGGTGTAAGGACATGACTGGCCCCAGAAGAAAGGTACTATGGAAAGAAGCCCACCTCTAATTCAAATGTCATCTTGCAGTCAGAGCAACCTCCAAGAATTAGCCCCAGTAAGAAACAACTGTCTGTTTTGCCACTATAAGGTTATTGGCAATTGGCATACATGAAAATATTTCATGGGATTCCAAAGAATCCTTTGGAGATTTTCCCTTAAAAGTATTGTGACTGTCCCAGCTTTTTTGGCCAGAGTAGTAAGAGACACTTGTTAATTCTAGCATCAATCTGTGGCTACTAAAGGGCAGGAGTAAGCAGCCCTTTGAGTATATTTAACCATTTCTGTGTAATGTAACTTCACAGTAGTGAAGTTTTATTTGGGTTTGTGTCTACTTTTTGTTAGTTTCCCACTTTTCTGATTTACAAAACAGAGCTAAGGAAAAGTAGTTTTAGATTATCAGAATGGCACAGGGAAGTATCACTTTTTGGTTTTGCTTCCATTGGAAATACAAGTGACATTAGGAAGGGTTATGAGAGTTTCTTTATTTTAATCAGAAGTAGCATAGAGTTGATTATAAACAAAAAACTGTTAGCCTAGGCTGAAAGATAGGAAAATGCAAGCCAAAGGCAAAAGCACTGAAAACCAAATTGTTTTTAACCTCCACTTTTGAAATAAAAAGACTGCTATTACCAACATATGTGGTTTGCGTTTCTTAGAATAAATGACTTTACCTTGACAGCATCCCTTTAATTTCAGAAATCATTATTGAAATGGAAAAGAACTACCTGCTTTAAGAAAGTGTGCTGTAACACACTGCTTTTCATCATAAGTTTTCGGCTCTCCAGTAAGTTTGTTTTTCACTGAACAAACCCCTGCTTGACACCTGAACTGTGGCAAAGGTGTTTGAGTTTACAGTGCCCTGTTCCCCAGCCAGAGATTGCTACTGTCACAGGGTCGTTTGCTGGAGTCAGAAAAGCCATTACAGCTACTCTGTGACATTTCTTCAGATATTTCCTTCTAATGACCATTTACAGTTTTCTTTTTCAAGGCACTGAGTTTGTTTCCTTCTTCCTTTCAAAGAGACCTTCACGTAACTATGGGGTCAGTAAAAGATTGTCAAACTTTTGTTTCTTCAGATGCTTGAAAATCCTGCAGGATATAGCTTTCCCTGCTTCAGAGATCTCTTAATTCAGGCTTTACACACACATACACAGACACAGACACACATTGATCCTCTTCTTCAATGTCATAAATTTTAATGTAGTTTAACATACTGAGTTGCCACCAATTTGATTTTCTAGGTCAAAGAGTTCAACCTCCTTTAATCACTGTGTCCATGGCTCTCCATTACATTCAAAGAGCTCTTCTGTGCAATTTAAACTGCCTACTGTTAAGTTACAGTCCTTGCCTCAGCTGTCCCTCCAGTGTTCTCATGGCTGAACATATTACAAGTTTCTGCTTAGGGATTTCAGGAGCTTTCTTCAGGCAATTTATGGTAAATTTGATGCTGTCTAAATATTTTCAATGACTACGAAGGCATCCCATGCTTGTAATAGGAAAATGGATGACAGCTTGCAATACATGCTGGTGAATAGTCTGTAGTCTTCTGCTGTGCCCACAGTTATTTGATTTGAATTGTTGGTTGGTTTTGGTGTGGATTTTTGGCGGGAGAGGGGTGGATGGGTTTTTTTTTGTTTGTTTAGTTGGCTTTTTTTGTTTGTTTCTGTGTTGTGCTTTGTTTTGTTTTTCTAGAGATCTATCTCCTTTATGCAGTTCTGCTAACCCCTTTGATTTTTGACTCAAAAGCTCTCTAAGGCAAAGACCACATGAGCAGAAATAGGCTATGCCAAGGACACCAGATATGTCCATACTACAGCACAGTGCTCTTCCTAGTAGTTTGAAATGGGCTTTTGTGCTTGGGCACAAAAAGAAATCTAGCTGCACTTCATTCTGAGCTCTCTGGTATATAGCAACTTGTCAAAGGAGGCTTACTGGGTACTAAGCTCAGATTTAGTTCATGCTGAGCTTAACAGCCTTGGGCCCAGCTCTGCATCAGCATAGCTGAGCCTGAAGCTGGTGTCTTTGGAGTCTTCAGTCCTCTTTGCATTACTCACACACTGAGAATAGTTTGACTTGAATTCTTTGAAGCTAAATGGAAAGTTACAGAGATCTTTTCTGTACATCAAGGCAAACTAGTGTGTGCAGAGAGAGTTCACAGTAGAAGGAGTGGCTTTCATAGAGACCTTTTTGATGTGATTTTGCACCTTAAGAGTTTTGCAAAGCATCCTGTGGAGGAGAAGGAAGGGATTCACACACATAATACTGTGTGTGTCTTTCATGGGAACTAATCAGCATCACAAACATTTGTAAGATTTTTTTATTTTTAAATCTACCATTTTGAATGGGTATCCTTCCATCACAACTTTCAAAGCCAGAACACCCATGTCAGTGGTATAAATTTCATTGAGGATCCAATTATAATCCTTAAAAATCTCAGAGTGAAGCCTGTCATGTTGTTGAAGAAAACAGCCAAACTTTTAGTGATGTTAGGTGTCCTAGACTTCCATTTTAAAATGAACAAGGCATGGAACAAAGTGCATGATATCATTTTCCAGCTGTCCAGCCATATAATTCTAAAATAATGTTTTCATCATTTTTAATGACTATGATACCTTGGAATTTAGAATACAAATAAGATTTCTGTGATATGGAGTCCAAACCCCACACATAACAGCACAGTATATCTTCATTAACAAGAAACATTTCTATTGATTTCATTTTGCAATGTTTCATATTACACATAACAAATATGTATGGTCACCTAAGTGAATTATTGCAATTCAATTTGGAATGATTGCATAAGGTTATTGTATTATCTGTAGGATGCCTTAGTCTCTGGGTGTCAAAACTGGTTTTATTTAATGGAATAACATGGGAAAGTTAATCAGAGTAGGTTAACCTCTATAGGACTCAAGGTCACAAACAGTCTGAGCTGTAAATGGGGAGATTGCATGATTTATTTATTTATATTTTTTTGACTTGGAGAAGATATTTATGCAAAAGAAAAAGACAATGTGGGATTTCTTAACAGACTCAGTCCTGGTGGAAGTCTTATTGTGCTTTCCAGCAAGAAATCTTTTCCTTTTCTGCAGAAAGATCCTGGAAGACAATTACTGTTAAATGAGGAAAAATTGCCCCACAATCAAGTCTTTCCCAGGAAATCTTTTCATTTTGTCATCTGTCTAGATTTTGCATCACTTTTGAAGGAAATGAAACAGTTCTTTTTAAGAGGACCTTCAGTGATATGCTAAGATTGCACCACACAGTGTTACTCTGCTGATGGTTTCCTCACCACCTTTTCTTCTTTGTCCTGTTGACTTTGTCTACCTTTTTCTCTCACAACAGGCTAATGTTTTGAATTCATTTGAGTCAGGAATTGTTTTTTGTCTCTGTGTGGCTGCACTGTGCTTTGTACAGCCTGCCTAGATATGATCTGCTAAGGTTGCTGGAACAGAAAGCTGACTGGGCAACTCCAAAAGAACAAGAGGAGTGTGCGTGTGAAGCAGGAATAAAGCAATTCCACAGTGAAAATAAATTGCCCATTCAGGGGACTTTAAGAAATAAATCTGTTCTGCAGATTTTTTTGGAAGGCATGTCACTGTACTTGTCAAACACTGTGCTGCTACATAATAGAGGAGGCAAGAAACCAGAATTTCATCTGAAAGACAGCCTGCAGACTGAAACAGATGTCTGCAAAGTGCCTGTGCTCCTAGCTGATCTTCTTCCTAGCATTATCCCCTTGTTTTTTCATAGTCTTGGCTAGACAATGATGGGTGAAAAAGACCATGCAAAAAAATTGCTTTCTGTTCTACATTGCAGTTTCTGTCAGGTAGATCATCTCCCACTTCCCTACCTCTAAACCTGAATTTTCTCCCAGGAACATCAGCACATTCATAGTGAGCAACTGATCATCTTAGCGTGGTGTTTTGTCCTGGAGAGTGACCAGTGATAAACAGTTATGGAAGGACATCAGCGGGTGGATAGATAGGACAATGCTTCCCTGGCATACCTGTCCTCCCATCATCTAGGATCATCCTGGCCATGCCTCCCCCATTCCAGACCAACCAGTCAGGGTTACCTTGTTCTGTGCAGAGTTTGTGGGACAGAAATCAACAAAGTGCTTCTTGTTCAGACTTTGGCTGCCTCTGCCAAATCTGCAGCTGCACTACAGCCTCCCCTCTCCAAAGCCACAGAGTTTTGGGTAGCCATCAATACTGAGTCCTCAGCTGATGACAATAAATAGACACAGAATCCCTGAGCTCTCTTGCAAACAAAAAGGAGCTGCCGCATGTCACTGTCGCGCAACAAATGATTTCTGTTCACCCAGAGGTTTGACTGAATTTCAATCACAGGATTAAAGAGTCAGCCTTGATTTACTCAGGGGAATGAGGCTGTTTTCAGTGGTCAGCAAAAGGAAGGCCTAGACTGTTCATTAATATTTTAAAAAGCCAAACACCAAAATGACATAATGAATGATATATTGTCTCTGCTGCCGCTACATTAAGACAAAGCAATCAGGAGGTTTCTAGCTGAGGGTCAGTTAAAGGAAAGCTCCCTCAGACCCCAGCAGTGCTTCTGCAATCACATTTCTTTTGCCTAGAACTGGTGGTCAGATGCTCTACTGGTTTTCTTCACCCTGGCTGCCTGGGAGCCATATTTCTCTACCTGGCCTTCAAACTTCTTGGAGGTGTGCCCCACTGGGTCAGAGCTGGCTTCAGCTGCAGTAGTTGGTGTTACTAGTGTGGAGGATGCTATCCTAGGATCCCTGCACTGTTGCTGCACGTAAGGCAATCCTTATGTTACTCAACTCCTTCACTTGCATGGTGACTTCTACAACCCTATAAATCTAGATTCCTTCATAAACAGGAATCTACATCCTTCTGTATCCTTAGGTACCTAGTTGCAGAATCTGTCTGGGAAGGCTAATTGACTTAATGCTCAGATTAGAGGGTTTTTCTGCCTGCCTTCTGCCTCACCATGAGGTCTTCTGTGATGGAGAATGTCAGTGAGAATGATTTAACCTCAAAAATATGTGTCTGAGGTCACAAATTTGGGCAAGTATTCGCCAGATTTCTTTATGAAGTGTTGTCTAGTAGGCAAGCAACTCTTCTACCATAGTAATATAAGGGTTACTTTCTTATTTATAAGCCTAGACTCTGAATATATAGGATTTTTGCAGGGTGAAAATGTTGGCTTTATATTCCTGAATTGGTACTGACATCGTTCCTGGCAGATTCAGGAACCTGACACTTCTACATTTGCTTGTTTAATGAGATATAGATGGGCAGACTTTAAGATAAATGTTTCACGGGATTTGAATGATATTAATTCAATACAGTAGTCAATGGCTGAAAACCACAGAATTTTTTGAGAACACACAGCGGGTAGTACAGAAACCTTGTGGAGTCTCCACTACCCTGATATCCACCAGTGGGTAAGTGTCTATGGGTGTGATTCCACCTCAGTGCTCCTGCAGGACCTCCTCTACTGACCTTGCTCTCCACGTGTCTTGCTCCAAATGTGGAACCTCTGCACTGTTCAGCAGACAAAGCTATCATTTTCATCTCAGTTTTAAAAAGTGATCTGTTGTTAGTCAACTTGAGACCTCTTAAAGCATTCACTTTTACACAAGAGTTAAAAACTTTCTGATTGTTGGTCATAGTCAATGTAAAAAGGGAGATTTTTGTGATAAAATATATACATGGTCTTAATTACTCAGCCTTCAGGCAGTGTGCTATGGAAATAGTTACTATCTGCCACTTAAGATTGCAAATGCATATGTGACACTCAGAGAGACTAGATTTTAGGTGCTTGCAATCAGAACCACTGCTCTGAGAATATTTGCTAGGGAGAGAGAGACTATGGAAATAAAATGGAACTATATGTCCTAGTTTGAGTTCAAACACGGTATTCCATGCCATATATGTCATATTCAGTCCCTGAAACTTTGACATCAAGTTTGGGTCTTGGGGATCTCTCACATAAGGCCTAAGACCTAAGCAAAACAGGTGCATAATCAAGCTATTTAGCACCTAAGTAACAGCCAGTACAAATAAGGAGAGGTTTGGGTCTCTATGATTTTTGTTGAGTACTTGAGTCTTGTGAGGATCAGAAGCTCAGCTCTGCTGATACAGGACTCTGTTCTGCTTTCAATCTCAGTTCCTGAATTCCAGGATTCAGCCCGGGCCCGAGTCCTGCCTGCTGCTGAAGTCCTCCTGCTACAGCATCAGTGGTGACGTAGTTGCCATTAAGGGGGGTTTTGTTGTGGCACTGGTTTTGTGTGTGTCTGTATATAGACTTCATTCTCTTGTTATTATTTTCATTAAAGTAGTTTAAGTTTCTTTTCCAATCCACGTCTCTCTCTCTCTCTCCTGTAATTTGCCCCTTTCCTCCCAGAAGTAGGGAAAAAGGGGATAATAGGGAATATCTGTTACTGGAGTAGTGGTTGGCCCAGTCCTAACCCTTGATACTATAATGTACATTACATTGTCACCTTAGTTGTGGAGAGGCAATGAGAGCACTTCATACCACTGGAAGTTACACTTGGTCAGTAAAACCACAGGCAAATATGTGGAATAGGGTAAGAATGAAAGGAAGGCATTATTTATTTTTTTTTCCCTGAAATGTGATACCAGGGTTTTTCTGTCAGGGGAAAACCAAAATATTGTGAATGGATACAAATGACCTGAATTGAGTCAAGTTGTTTTCCTAGTGAAGTAAGTTTGAAAAAAACCCAAAAGTGGCATATGTCAGCAAAGCAATAGAAATGTCAGCACCAGAGGGAGACTCAACATGGAGTAGAAATGAATGGAGATGGAGTTTAGCCTTAGTATCCCCAGGAAATCAGTCTAAATTTGAAATTATGGATTCATTTATAATTCATTCTTGTAAAATGCTTATGAAGTTTGGTTCTGTCTGTTGGGAAGATTTATCTTAAGCCGCTTTCAAATCCTTACTGGAAGTGTGCATGCATGGGAAATGTGTTAGATATCTGCAAATACATATTTATCAATGACAACTGTTTGCATGGCAGCTGATTCATAGATACAATTGGAAACAGGCTGGCTAAGAGTTTTATTGATGAATTGCTCTTGTCTCTGTGTAGAAGAAAGTACCATGGAGTTCAGAGGTTTGGATCAGACTTATCTGTTGTCTGGAAATCCCATTTTACTTGGACCACATGAATTTCTTTTCATGAATTTAATCTGTATTCAGCTTCTTTCAAAAAACATATAAACCAAAGAAGAAAACTAATTTTTTTAAGGGACCTAACAATGGTGAATTTTGAATGAAAATGTTGCTAAAATCCATGGAACCTGTAGTTGTGCTTATACAGGACTCCTTGAGGCAACTGTATGTTGAAAAAATAAACATTCTTCACACAGAAAATCCCATCTGAAGTTGAAAATAGCTGCCATCATAGCAGTGTAATCTATGTTTGATTTATACTTTCTTTTTTGCAGACTGCCTCCTCTGGTTTTATTCTTTTCCCTTGTGTTTATTATCACTGTCTACCACAGATTCTCCTCACCTCCTGCATCCCTCCCTCCCTATCATCTTGCCCCATCTCTGTGTCCAAAACCTCCATGTTTGATACAGCAAACATAACTACTGTCCAAAAGTGCCAGCACTTTTGCATCAGGGCCCAGAAGGAAGAACCCTGTTAAAAATTTTTCTCTAGAAAAATGTACACCGGATCTATGATGGTCAAAATCAGGAGGGTTGGGTGAATTTAACATATGGGACTTACACTAATCCCTTCCAAATGACTTGCAATGCTATATAGATCTGCCCTGGACTATCACTTCCTAGGATCCAAACAACTGTTTAAGGCTTTACTTTTCATGGACAGTCTTCCATTGCAAATCTTCCATGACTGTTGTAAGGCAGAATGGTGCATCTAGTTTATTGTATATTCTCCTAGGATAGAGTTAATAAATGACATAGGTAAAGGCTTCACTATTCCTGTATTAATTACTAAAGATTAAACCTTATCCTGCAAAATAATCAGCAAATTTTCACTTGATCTGAGTAGATCAGAGTCTCCCTTCCTTGAAGGACAAAGACAAGTGAATACCAACATGTTGTTCTTCATTAGAAGCCCAAAGCCATGCTTGCTTCTTTTTTTTTTTAAGTTTCTGTGCATGTCTGAATTTCTGAAGGATAGGATTCCCCTTCGGGCCTCCACAGTAAGTGTCCTTGCTGTGCTTTGTATCACCATGTCCTTTTCACGGAGCAGTTTTGTGACAAGTTTCACTCACCATCTCTAAACATAAATTCTCACCTACCTTATAAAGCATTTCCTAGTTAGCTCAGTTCTGTTTCAAATGCTTGTATTATTTCATTGATTTTTGTTTTAATTATGGAAACCTCCATTATGCACTTTTTACTTCTGTAGATTAAGAGAGAACAATGTGAAATTTCAGTGGGTGAAAAGACAGTTGTCTTTATTTCATTGTATTTCCTGAGAAATGAATGTAAAAAGCTTCACAGGGAGGATAAATTGACCAGTTAGTATACATAATGCATAGGACACATTTTAAGATTGCAGATGCTGTAATCTGATGGGAACTTGTACATCTCAAACCAGGAACATGATGAAGTTCTAATTATTCTGCAGTTGGAAGAGCTGATAAATGAAACTGTCCATCCCCCAAATATGCAGAACATCTAACAGGCATCTGATCCTGAAATTCAAATCAATAGGGTTTAATATTTCACTAGGACTCATACATTGAAAATCAATGCTGTCAGGGGTGGTTATCTCTCCTATAGAAAAGATTGTTACAAGTCAGGGAGACTGAAGATAAACATTCAAGGATGAACTATCAAAAGCTATTCCTAAAGCCTTGTCTGTTTGTTTGAAGAAGTGAAAACTATTTTATGTAGTGAATTTACAAATATCTGTCTTTGATTTTCTAACCAGGAGCAAAGTAGAGCCAGTGCAAAACACAAGGGAAAACACAGGAAGCACAGCTAAACCTTTTCTGTGACTTCTGGTACATAGACTTCTGTGGAAAGGAGCTGTTGAAATCCTTATTGACATTTACTGGTGGAAGAACACCCTTGCAATGGATATTCAAAACTTGTACTGATCAGCACATGCTAATACAACGTAAAACTTCACTGTGAAACATTGCCATGTCTTGGAAAATGGAGGAGGTATCCAAGGGTCACTAAATCTGTACCTCTCTGGAGGTTGGCCATCTTACAGCACTAGGCACATCTTTGATGAGATGATCTTATTCCACAACCCTCCCTCCTTTAAGAGTCTCCTTCCATGTCTGCCACTAAAAAGATGGGCTCCAACAGTGATGGATTATTTCAGTTTGTTTTCAGGGAACACTGAAGTGGTGTGATAGACTGATCCCAAAACACTGTTCTACCACTCCAGAGCAAAGTTTTCTAGTGTGGTTTCTTGACCTCTGACATTAGCATGTTGTGAAGAGAGGAAAGGATTTGTTTCTGAGTGTAGATAATCTTAGAGTCTGAGTGAGCCTGGAACTGAAGGATTAGTTTTTCCTGTGTTTTGCCCAAAAGAGAAGATCTTTGTAGGAGATTTAATATGACACTTAAAAAGAGTGCTTCAGAAGTGCAGAGCCTAGAAAGCAAGAACTGTATTGCAGTAGGTGCTTCAGCTTCCTAGATACCTTTCTTAAGCACCATATTTTGCATTGTTGTAAGTCCTCAGAAAAATGATAACTTTCATCTGTGGCAGTCTTATCTTCAGAACCTGAATTTTCTGAATTCTTCCCAGAGAGCAAAGATGAAGTTCAGGACTCAGTACTTCTTGCTTTCTACGTGACTGAATGCCAATTTCTGATGGTAACCCATAAACTGTGAGAAATTATTGTTTGGTTATATTTTTTCAGTAGCTACTCTGAGATCACTGCAATTCCTTGGATTTAGTGTTGGTTTGTTTGTTTTTTTTTTCCTGGTATTGGTATTTTATTTCTTTATATGTTAAACAAAGAGGCAGGTTACAAATTATCCATCCTTCTGCTAGTTGAATTCTGAATCACAAACAATCAAGATTTCCTTAGCCTAAACAGAGCACACAAATAGTGCCACCTTCTTGGGAAAATATTGTGTACTTGTCATCTCCACAACAATAGAAGTAAAAGTTTTCTTAACTGCAAATTATTCCTACTCTGAGAAACTGTGTTTAATGGATTTCTGACGATTTTTGTGTTTAGAGTCCATCTAAACTTGACTCAACAACCAGGCATCACTATCAGAGAGAGCATGCATGTAATTAGCCTTGTTTGGCTCTGTCTTGCAGTCCATGCTTGTGTGGTTCCAAGCAGTGAAAGTATGAGAATTTCTCCCCTAGGTGCCCTGTTTCTTAGGGATTGTAACATGAGGAAGAGCCCATGGCAAGAAAAGTTTTAAAATCACACTTTGAGAAGAGTTTTCCTGAATTTTCCCCCTATTTTCCCCAAATAAACAGTAATGTCTTTGTCTTTGCTGGTCAGAAAGAATGACAATTTAGGCTTACAGGTCTAAAAAGTGCATATCCCTCCCATGGCCTGCCAGTGGCCATGAGCTCTATTTCTCTCTGTTGTCATGGACATGTTTAGAACCATTGTGTTGATGTGATTGTTGCAGCAATAGATTCACGTGGCTAATATCAACCCAAGGTTCAAAGTAAAGTAAAAGGACAAAAGACAGTAAACAAGTTTGGTTCTTTCCTTGCTTTGCTTCACTTACTCTGTTTCATTCTCTTAGTTTCCTTTTCAGCTCACAACTCTTCTGTTTATCCTGGAAACTACAAGGCTCATCTGCAGCTAACTGACTGTGACTGTGGTCTGCTAGAGTTAGCATAAGTGTATTAATGGCCATGTGGTGCTTTCCCGCAGGAAAAGCCATTTTTAAATATGAGTACATTAATAATATGACCTATTTGTGTGCTTGTAGAAAGATATGGTGATCTTAATGATTTTTGACATTGTTATACTATGTTTCCACTTGAAGAGGTACAGGAAAATAAAATCAGCCCTTTTCTACCTCTCTTACACTTACTCTGTGCTAGGCAGTACACAAAGGAGAAGTACAATGCTTCTGCCGAACCTAAAGATGAGGCTGCAAAGCACTGTTCACTGAATGATGGAGAGATGCAGGATTAAGGTAAATAACGGAAAGGCTATGTTAAGAAAATTTTGTCTTGCCACTCGTCTCTCTTGCAATGTGTAATGACAACAGTGTTTAGGCCTCATTTACTCATAAGAAGTTAAGAGAATGCCTACACTGGTCAACTGAAGCATGCTCAGTGATTCCTGAACACTTGGATACAATTCTCCACATCAACAAATTACAAGCTTGATTCTTGCCATCATCTGAGCCTGGTGCATTAGCTGTTTTCCATGCCATTCCCAGCCACAGCTCAGTCTTAGCACAGGAAGGGCAATGCTTCTACCTCCTAGCAGACAGGAGGTTGTGATTTCTGGCATGGCCTCCAATACCTTCCGAACGGGCTTGTTCAATTCCTCACATCCTTCCCATTAATCTCTTCACCCAATTGCCAGCAAAATCTTGGTGTCATGCTATAGAAGGGCCATTCTCACTATTTTTTGGGTCACAGGTAAACAAGAAAAGAAGTAAAAAATTAAAGTGACCAGGCACTGACATGGTTCCACACTGTCCTGGTAATGGCAGCTGTTTGGCTGTGCCTGTTGATGGATGAGGGAGGATCACAAGGACTTGAGCTCTGCCTGGATTTATTCTGTTTTGCACAATGAGGTTAGCCAATAAGGTGGTTATAAGAGTATCCCACCCTGATGTGGCTGTGCCATAAAGATAACAGCAGTGGCCTATATATACAGGGCAGAAGCAGAAGTCCTTCAAACCAACTTCTTTTCCATTAATTACCTTCAGTCTCCCAGATTTAATTAATCTACCTTGAAGACGAGCCAGAACATGAAGAACATTTGAGATTGTAACTCAAAGTCCAAAATTTTGCCACTAATATACTATATCTTTCCTGGTAGTGTTTCTCCTCATACATACTTGTATCTCACCTGTCTTTCAACAGGCACATGAGCTGGGTGATTTGCAGTTTAATGTGCCAATAAATATTTGCAGCTAATACATCAAGGTCTCTTATTTTGTGCCTTTTCTAATTGGTAATCTCCTACTTCTTCTTCTTGGTCCTTAATAATTTTCCCCTTTCATTTGTTTCACAAATGTGATCACTAAATTTCATTTCAACACAGTTACTATCTAGTAACTTAATCTAGTCCCCCCTAGAGGACATTCTAACTCTCCTACTTTGCCTTACTAGCACACAAGCTGTATTTTACACCACTCATTAATGAATAACTAAGAAGTTTAGCCTAAGATGCATCCTTCTAACCTCCAAGAGACCCAGTCTTCTTTCAGTGGAGTTCATTATCATCTCTCTTTAATTAGCTTCATATAGTTCTCTAATAATCTTTATCTGCTCCTGTTACCTAATATCTTCCCATATAGCATGAGAGCAAATGTTTTACTGAAGTATGAATAGATACAGCAAGACTCCATTGACTTAAAATGGAATAAACCAGTCATCACATAACGTGAAAGGTATTATATTAGTCTGGAATGATTATCTTTTCAAATATCATGTTGATTTAATAACACTTTCCATCTTCTTCAAGGATATTAATATTATTTCCTTCAAAATTTCTTTTAAAGCTCTAGATACTACTCTAGCCAGACTAATGAGCTATGTAGAACAAACACTTTATACCAACTTTTCTAACACTGCCTTGTACAGGACTCAGTGTGCAGATAGAATCTTTTGCTTAACAATTTGTTTGAATATGGACCCTTGTTTATGATCATTGAACTGTGACTGAGATATGGCTTGTCCTTGGTGATGTGACTTGCTCATAAGACCACAAAAGTTGCTCAGCTACAAAGAAGAAAAGCACCTGTGCCAGAAGAAGTGAAGGGACAGTCACTGTGAGTATGGGGGAGAATGGCCATCAGAACACCCCAAAAAGCTCATCAACCCATTTCTTAAAGGTTCCAAGATCTACAGATTGCATGTGCAGCTAATTTACATGTAATTAGCAAGAAAAGCAGACAGGGGAGGAGACAAGCTACCTTTGCCCATCTTACATGCAAAGGAAAGATCAAGACTGCAGTATAGACTAGTGCTTTACCCATCCTGGCTGTATGAATAAATTCTGCATCATTTTATTGATTGCTTGGTGTTGTTTCACCCTAATTTACCCCTGGCTGATTTATGAAACCTGTTCCTGTTCCTTAGAGGAAGAATGAAGTAGTCAGACTCCATTTTCACTATGTTAACATATTTTTTTTAAATTTTATTTTTTTTTTCCAGGGGTGGTAACTTTTCTATGAATGTAGTCCAGGCTGAAGCCCAGCAGGCCCATTTTTAATTCTCAGGACAGATCAAGGACAGTTCTACAGAGATCAGCAGAGCTGGAAGGACATTAAAGGATTGCCATGAGAGAGAATCCAAGCATAGCAAAATATAAATTTTTAAAGGGGACTTTTCAGGACCTACTTCTTTTAAAAGGACCTTTCAGAGATGTAACATTTTAAAGCAAGCCCAAGCAGAAAGAGGTATGTTTGTTGAGGTTGGGTATGGACTTTAGAAGAATGCAAAATCTCCTTTTGCTTTCACTTATTGTGGTTGTGGCTGGGAATGAGGAAACGATGTCTGTGTTAATACAATTCCTATGTCTTCTAGTTTGCTTCCATTTTGGATCAGCATCCCTTTTGACACATTTAGACACTCTATTTTGGAGGCATTATTGAGCAACAAAACACAGTTTGGAATTAGTTTAGTAGACTCAGCAGGGGGGTGAAAAGTTATCTCACATTAAATCTTCCTTACTTTAGAGATACACCCAACAGTAAAAACACCACTGGGCATTCTCTTATTGATCCACAAATTTCCCTTTCCACAGTGGTTACCAGCAGTGTCTTTTGCTGCTAACCCCATGTCATTTGTGGCTAGAAAAATGAAGACACCCAAGTGTGCTATTGTCAGTCCCAGTCCTCAGCCAGACTGTAACAAGGGAGCCTGGGGAAGCCTGAGTCTGCAAGCCTCTGATGTCTGGCTCAAAGAGCATCCCTGGTGCCACCAGGCAGTAAGACGACAAAATTCATTTCTATGATGCAAAAATTAGACCTGATTGATAGGAACCCACTAATAAACTGTCATATCTTATAGATGTGGAAGGACCACGGTGCCAGTGATAAAGTGAGATTGGGCAGGTCTGACAAACGTGCACGGGAGCTGTGTTATTGACAGTGGGGGATAGTATTGATTGAGCTGCCAAGCTTATCCTATTACTCAATTATGATATTAGATTTGCATTTTTAATTCTTTTAGAAGGAATTGGCCCAAGGCAATTACAAGAGAGAAATGCTGTGATGGAGCCTGCTGGTCCAGGAAGGAGGAATCACAAGCTTTTAGGAAGAAGCAGACACTGTCAAAGAGAAGTTTTGCCAAGAAGACCCATGACAAGGAAACAATGGAAACACAAAACCAATAAAGCTTTAAAGGATTTGTTCCAAACAATCCTGTCTCACAGGACAATAAGGCAAAACCAGATGACCATTAAACCTTGGGTAATAAAGATGAAATCTACAAGCTATTTGCTTTGTACAGATCACAGTCCCCATGGATGTGCAGCCTGTAGTTTGCTGGGGAGTTTGCACAGACAAATGTCTTCTCTTTCCTACAACACAGTATGCAAAAGATTTCCCAAATCTTTTAATTCTAGGCCTCATCTGTTTGCAGAAGCCATCCAGGCTGGGAGCTACACATGCAGCTGTTCTGCAAGCCAGTGACAAGCACCCAGGAGAATGGATGTGTTGGACAAAATCTCTTCACTGATATGCTCATTGCATAAAGTGATTGTAGGAGTTAGTTTTCCACCAAGAAAATCCTTTGAGGACAATCCATTGGTCTCACCCTCTTTTGGCCCATTGTAGGTCTTATGAACAGGATAGAGGTTGTTTGCTGCATTCACTGTTGTATCAGTGGAAAAGACACTGGTCATAGTTATTCTTCATTTTCACTGCTATTAAATAAAAAGAATGTTTTCCAAGTGTCTCAAGATCTACAGATGAAATATTCTGAGATCAAGTTTTTTACTATCTCTCTCCTTTTCGGAGTACCTGATTTTTTTAAGAAAATATTTGTGCTAAGGAAGACAAACAAATTCAGCAATGTTGTATTAAAAGATTCCTCCCTCTTCCCAGTCTCATCTGCACTCAGCGAGTTCCTATTTGACTTGTTAACAGTCATTCTTCTGATTTGGAGCTACTGCATGATTTGTGTTCAGGCACTACCTTCCATTTTTTCTAGAGCCAATAAATATGAGAACTTTATGATCTGGAAGAACTGGAAAATTTCAAGGGTTATTTTTCCTTTCCCATATCTACAAAAAGGCAGCAAATACTTCTTTGGAAGAACAGCCAAGTCAACAAATTCCTTAAGGCATAAAGGAAAAGGAAAAAAGGAGGAAAGAAGTAAGCAACCTTATTTGTTAGAGTCAGACTCAGGCTGCTAGGGTGAAACCCAGAAGGTTCCAACAGCTGAGGGCTAGTGTCCACAGCTGGGTTATGGTTCAGGCCCACACTTACATCTCAGAAAAAGTGTAGAGGTGTGTCTCTGTGTGTTTAGTGAATCATCAGTGGTTTGAAACAGAAGCAGGAAGCTGGGTTTGGGGTGAGAAGGGGGAAGGCGAGTCAAAGGAGTCCCTGACCTCTCTCTAGCCCAGTACTGGACTGATGAGATTCATGGTCATTCTTTCAGAGTGTATTAGTTTGTTCCCCTTTGGTTTACATAAGTGTTTCAAACACTAGCATGGTCAAAGGACACATTTGAAATAACTCTGATTGTTAAGGGACAAGTAAAGGTCAAAGGCATCCAGGAGCAAGGGGAGTTCCCAAAACTCATTTAAATGCTTACTTTTCCCTTACTGGTTTTCTTTTCCCCAGCTGATAACATAATTCTGATGAGAATGTTAACTACCATCACTATAATAAAATACTTCCCTCAGATGGCAATTTAGAAAATGTCTGATGTCTGTGTATCATCCATGTCACAAAATGGTCCAAGGGACATATTGAAGCTTTGAATTCAGCAGGACTTGTGTGGAGCAACAGGGCTTAGGGGCTTTCCTAAACAATGATCCTTTCTAGCCTTTCTGAGCCATGTGATTTTCTTTTATAGGTTCAGCATTGATACTACAGATGTTGCAGTACAGTTTTTTTGTTGTTATCAAGCACAATGAACTTTGCAAACAATGAAATCATCAGATGAGAGTGGAGCACCAGCTATGATGACCCATCAGCATATTCCATCTCTTGGTAGAAGTTAAAATAGACAATGTGCCCAGTTTCTTCTGTGTCAATTCAGTTACCATAGCATTTTAAGAAATCTAATTTAACCCCCCCAATTCAGACAGTGACCGTGTCACAGGAAGCAAAGACTTCAGATGGACTATTGGGAGACTTAACTCACGTGAAGTATTAATCATTAAGTACAGCAATAAGGAACAGAAGAGGGAAGAAGCCTTGAATGACCTCTCCTACACATTCCTGGGAAGGGTATTACTCTTCTGTCATTGTGTCTTTTGCAGCTGATCCACAGCAAGACCCCAGTAAATGGCTGCAGAAACCAGCTGCCCAAACAAACAAACAAAAGCATGAACAATATAAACTGAATTTTTACACCCATGCACACATACAGAAGAGCACCAGCACCTATGAAATAAAGATGTTCCATTCAGAATCAGCTCACATGACGAGAATTTTTGTTGCAGCTGGCCAGAGAGAAAAAATTCAGTGTCAAGAAACTTTTAAGGTTCCAGAAATGTTTTTGTTCCACACTGGAATAACAACAAAACTTCCAGAACATTTTTTCTTACTTGGAATTCTGTCAAAAATTTCTATATTCAGATTGAAAAGTACCAGGTTTTGGTACAGGACTCTCTCTGCTTACAGTCTGAGATCCTGAGCTTCAGAAATCTTTGTAAAACCACTATGTCTCCCCAGAATATTTCAGCTTTGATAATCAACATATTTTAATGAAATGACATTTTGTTGAAAATATTCCAGCCAGCTCTTGCTGCAGCCTTTTGTTAGATTGGGCAACAGAGCATTATTAATATTGCTAAATCTTTCTTTTCAAAGGCTCTTGATGTCTCTTGATGATCACTGGACATAAGGAATTAATTACTTGGGGCAGTGGGAAGATGAGGAGATGCTGAGAGGGTTAGTAGTGTGGTTTACTGGACCCAGGCATAGGAGAGTAATTAATACCCACAGTCATGTTGCAAAACATATTCTGTTTTTGTTTTTTATGTATTTATGTGAAAAAAGAAAGAAGTACCTCCTCTCAGCTGGCTGTGAGCTCTTATCCTAGATGAGAATTGGGGCTCCCTGGATGAGCACCCAGGCAGCAGGGCTGGGGCAGCCTGCCACTAGCCATGGGCCTGATCCTGCAACTGCACTTGTGGGGGTTAAGCACACAGCAGCAAAAGATGTTGCATAGCTGTGAAATCTCTGCATACCAGAAGCCTGATGTCCTTGGTTTGGTGTCAATGCTTTGGGGAGCTCCTCCGGATAGGATGGAGGAGAAGATATTCAGTTTTGTGTCCCTCACTATGTGAAAGACATAAAGGCATTAGAGTGTGTCCAGACAAGGGCAATGAAGCTGGTGAAGGGTCTGGAGAAGCTAGACTGTGTATATTATCCTTCTACTTTAAGTTTTCTGTCCACTATGTAAGGGCAATAAGAGAAAAAATAAGCGTTGCCTGTGGATTACCTTTCCTTTCTGGTATAATGGTATCAGCTTTACTGGCCTTGCAGAGCAGTCAGTACTGGAGAGGTTGTATACTTCACTGGCCATGGTTACACCACCTCCTGCGCTAACAAATCCTCAGGAAAAGCAGTTCGGATATAGAACACAGTTGGTGAGTACAGCTTTGGTCACCATTAGTTTACGTCCTGAGTCTATCGGCAGGCATTCCTGTTGGGCAGCTGTAAAAAACCCAAGGTGCTACAAGAACAGTGGGATGTGTCCTCTTCATCTTCACTATAGTTAATTTGTAGGCAATTACTGCATCTTGGAGCATTTTCATTTGCAATGAAGGAAGCAGAAGATTTTTTAAGTTAGTTTGGTTTGTTTTGTGTTTTGTTTTGTTTTTAATATTAATGATTGATGATACAGATCAGGAGCCATTTATCCCCTCCTCATTTTACAAAAATAACTGACCAGTTTTCAGTCTGGGAATGTGTATGGTGCTTATGAGTGCACTATGAGGGAAGAGGTTCTGCCAATTCCACCTTTCATTTTTCAAGAGCAGGGGAGATAGGCTATTGTCAAGTTTCATCTGGCTTGAGATTCTGTTACTGTAGTGCTCCTTTTGTTAGATGGAGCACACTTGTTTCCTGTTGATAGTATATAGCTGATGGCAGATAATTGCACTGACAGATTTAGAGAGATCAGGCACAGCTAAGAGCCAGAGTGTTATGAAGAAAAAAGGAGGAGACTGTGGTTTCACTGACAAGCAAAAGCCACAGGGAGACAGCCTTTCACTGGGTCTAGACAGCTAACATCCATTTACGCCTTTGGAAAGCTCCTCCATGATTTCTATTAGTTAACACTTCAATCACAGTGCTCAGTGAAGATCACAATCTGGAGCTTCCATAACCAAGCTACTTTAGCAATCAGCTTGATAATGTCATTCTGCCTACAGCCCATGTCATCTTCCCATGACACAAGATGGCCAACTAGAAAAATCATAGCTGAAAAATCATAGCCCTGTTTGCTGTTAATTTCTACACCTGAGTCTGCAGGAGCACAGGGGGAAAGGGTGATGTGAAATTGTTGCATCTATGGGACTTGTTTAGTCTGAAGGAGGCTGGGGGGAGACCTTACCTCTCTCTATAACTACCTGAAAGGAAGTTGTAGTGGGATGGAGGTTGGTCTTTTCTCCTGGGTTACTAGTGAGAGAACTTGAAATGACCTCAAGTTGCACCAGATTGAATGATATTAGGAAAAAGTTCTTCACAGAAAAAGTTATTAGTGTCCTAATTTCAGTCAAATCAAGGTATTCCATGCCACATGCATCATATTCAGTCCTTGAAACTTTCACACCAAGCTTAGGCCTTAGGGTCTTTTACATAATGCTTAAGGCCCAAGCAAGGCAGGTGCATGGTTAAGCTATTTAGCACCTAATTAACAGCCAATACAAAAAAAAGGAAGTTTAAGTCTTTACCCTTCCTGAAAGTTGAGCACCTGAGTCCTCTAGGGTGGTGGACTGGTAACTCTCCTGGTGAGGATCAAAAGCCCAGCTCTGCTGATACAGGACTCTGTTGATTCTTCATTTGATCTCAAACCAAGAGAGCCTGAATCCAGATCCAGGATCCAGCCTTTGAGTCTGATTCCCATCTGCTGGTGAGTCTTTCTGCTACAGCATCAGTGGTTATGGTGGCCATCCAGGGAGATTTGGGTGTGGTATTGGTTTTGTATGTGTGTATATATTTCATTTTCTTGTTATTAGTTTCACTCAAGTAGTTTCAGTTTCACTTCCAATCCACAAGTTTTCTCTCTCTCTATTTGAGCTTTCCCTTTTCTTCCCTGGAGTTGGGGAAAAGGGGATAATAGATAATATCTGTCAGTGGATTAGTGGTTGGCCTAGCCCTAAACCTTGTTACCAGGGAAGTGGTGGATTTGCTGTCCCTGGAGGCATTTAAGAAACATGCAGATGTGGTACTTAGGGACGTGGTTTAGTGGCATGGTGGTGGTAGCTTGATGGTTTGACTTGTTGATCTTAGAGTTCTTGTCTAACCTTAATGAGCCTGTGATTCTGTCTCATAAGATGAAACTGGCAAGACCTACAGTTGCTCTGTTTGTGCAACAGTTCAGGTGAAAGGACTTTTAGCACACGTTGTATCTATTGTCTATATAAATNCTCAAAAGCCCAGCTCTGCTGATACAGGACTCTGTTGATTCTTCATTTGATCTCAAACCAAGAGAGCCTGAATCCAGATCCAGGATCCAGCCTTTGAGTCTGATTCCCATCTGCTGGTGAGTCTTTCTGCTACAGCATCAGTGGTTATGGTGGCCATCCAGGGAGATTTGGGTGTGGTATTGGTTTTGTATGTGTGTATATATTTCATTTTCTTGTTATTAGTTTCACTCAAGTAGTTTCAGTTTCACTTCCAATCCACAAGTTTTCTCTCTCTCTATTTGAGCTTTCCCTTTTCTTCCCTGGAGTTGGGGAAAAGGGGATAATAGATAATATCTGTCAGTGGATTAGTGGTTGGCCTAGCCCTAAACCTTGTTACCAGGGAAGTGGTGGAGTTGCTGTCCCTGGAGGCATTTAAGAAACATGCAGATGTGGTACTTAGGGACGTGGTTTAGTGGCATGGTGGTGGTAGCTTGATGGTTTGACTTGTTGATCTTAGAGTTCTTGTCTAACCTTAATGAGCCTGTGATTCTGTCTCATAAGATGAAACTGGCAAGACCTACAGTTGCTCTGTTTGTGCAACAGTTCAGGTGAAAGGACTTTTAGCACACGTTGTATCTATTGTCTATATAAATGTTTTGGCTACAAATAGCTACAAGAAAATATAGATGTGAAGAGGAGGAAAAGAAGTTTTTAGCTAAAGGAGGCAGGTTCTCTGTTGCAGTCAAGATAGGAATTGATTATTATGAGCTTCTCCTGACAACACTATGTGGTTATTTGGTTTATTGCTAAACTTGGAGATTTTGATTTTCAGCTGAAACTCTACCTGGCTTTGGTCTTTTCAGCTATGCAGGTATGCATTGATGAGAAGATGAAATGAGCTGTTCCTATATACAAAACAAGAATTATGGAAAATATCCATGCAGTTGTTGAGATTAGAAAACTGGGTTTATAAAGTAAAGTATTAGACGTTTGCTTATCCGTTATTCCTATGTGGCAGAAGTACATCTGTGTAATGTTGACTCTTTTGAGGGGTGCTTGGATACATATACAAATCTGATCTACTATCCTTGAAGTAAAACGAGGTGGTGAGATTTTTCCTGAAATACTACAGTTTTTTTGTTGGTACAAACTGAAAACAGAATTGAAACTCTGTTTAATTAAAAAATCTTTGTCGGTTAAGGTGACAAAAAGATAATGAACATCATGCTTTCAGTCATTCAAGTCCTCTAAGTCCTAGTCAATAAGTTTCTAGCCTTTCAACAATTGTGCTCTTAACATAACTTAAAAGCCTTAGAGTGAAAAAATAGTCTAACAAGTGCTCCTGCTATAACAAGACTATTAGTTTCATTGATTTTCTAAGAGGAAAACCCCCAACTAAAACTCAAGAAAGAGCTTAATACAACTACCTTTTAATAATATTAACTTTCTTAAAATCAATATTTTTTCTCATATTACACTATACTTTGCTACATGCCAGCCACTATACAAGTAATGATAATCAATGCGAAGCCTGTGTATTTGCAAGGACCTTTTCAAAGGTTGATGTAAAGGACAAGGATTAGCCAAATCCATCCTGAAAAGCCAGAGGGCTAGTCTGATCTCAAACAACAGCAGCAGCTTGTAGGTGCTCCAGATCCAGAGGGCTTTTCCTTAGGCTTGTTCTGGTTCTGATAACAACTAATGTGTGAAGATGTAATCGATACCCTTGGCCTTGGTGGAGGCAGTTGTTTGTGTAACAGCACTGTGCTGTAAAGGCCAGATTGTAGACCCCTGTTAACTAAATTGGAAGAAAGTTTGGGGAAGCCTTCTTTCTAATAGCCTTTAGTAGAGTTCACTGGCATTCTGGAGAAACCATATTGAGATATTTATGGAATAGTCCTTTTCTAGACAGACATTTAGCATTTGTAGTCAAATGTAGGTCCAGAATTAGGCAAGGGAGGATGCCCATCAGTATCAGCCCATGCAGCTCAGTGACCAAAGCTCAGGTGAGGCACCCATGAAGTCTTGGAACCAGCATTGAGGCTGAGAGAACTCCTTTCCCTATTTAGCCAAATTGCCAGCAAAAAGTGCAACTGTCAAACCAATCCTTTTAGGCTTTCTTATTTATTAACCTCTTCTAAACATAGCAAAGTAGTTTTCCTTTACTACCTTTTGCCATACAGAAGACCTGTGCTACAAGAAACCTACCAGCCTGTATGGACTGGGGAAGCCCAGGTGGGGGTTTGAGCAGTGCCATGCCATGAGGCACTGCAGGTATTTCCTGGAGCCAGTGGAGACGGTGTGGGTCTCTGAGATGTTCAGCACAGCTGCCTGTCCCACACTTTTTATGGGAAATGATGGGAGGGTTAAAGCTTTGCTGGGCCTCCTTCACAGCCTGAAATCCTGACTCTGCACTTGGGGTAGTTCTGTCTGCAGCAAGCTGCAGCTGTGAGTGACAGGAGTTAGTGACAGGCTGGGTTTGATAGGACTGGTGGCTGTGACTGAATAATTCTCAGTGCCTACAAGCACACTCACACACACACATGCTCAGAAAAAGTGAAGTTCTCTCCGTCCACCCTAGAAAGAGAGACTGTTCCTTAAATGAATGATTAATATTGGAAAAAAAGGCTGAAAAATGGCTATCCCTTTGACCTTTCTAAGGTTTGTCATTTAGTTGACATACCCATTACCTCAAAAATCAAATGTGTTTGTCTAAACATTATTCTGATGTTTGGTTTGGGCCCCAAAGGTCAGACAGCTGACCACTAACTCGCTGACAGTGATCAATTCAGTCTGAAATCTTGTCACTTTCCCTGTTTATTCTGCTATCCATCTCTGCTTTGCCAGCCTCCCCCGCCACTTTCTGCTGTTGAGGCGCTTTTAAACCCAACAATAATCCAATTTGGAATTGATCAATGGGAATGTGTGGTCAGTAAGCAAAATGACAAAGTCTGCATATAACCACTGACCACAAGCTGCTGGTATTTTACAAGAGGCTGATTGCAAACTTAATGTATGGAAACGGCTTCCAACCACAACCCTTCCAGCAGAGAGGAGGTGGGAGGGACCAAAGTTTTGCATGCTGAAGGCTGACACTTGTCTCATGCAACAAATCTCTGCGTTACTCTGGTTCCTTATGTGACTGCTTATTCTTCCTCTGGCATTACTCTTTGTCTCTACAGCATCCTGGCCTGTATCAGAAGTAGTGTGGCCAGTAGGACCAGAGGAGTGATGGTGCCCCTAGACTTGGCACTGGTGAGGCTGCACCTTGAGTACTGTGTTCAGTACTCAAGGCACTCACTATGAGAAAGGCATTGAGGCATTGGAGTCTGTCCAGAGAAGGGCAGCAAGGCTGGTGAGGGATCTGGAGAATAGGTCTTCTGAGGAGCAGCTGAGGGAACTGGGGTTGTTTAGTCTGAGGAAGAGGAGGCTGAGGGTGAGACCTCATCTCTCTCTCCAACTACTTGAAAGAAGGTTGGAGCAAGATGCAGGTTGATCTCTTCTCCAGGGTTACCAGTGAGAGGATTAAGGGGAAATATTTTTCACACATGTTCAATTTGTAAGCACACCTATGTTTTAGTGCTCAATACTGGAGATGTTTCTGGCTTTGTCTCATCTATGTATGCAAAATTGATGGCAATGCTTTGCACAGCCTGTGTTACATGTGGCAGTGTGTGCCTCATACACTCATCTCCTCTGCTGAGATTGAACTTTCTCTGCTATGGAATGACATTTTCTGCCTCCTAGATATCAATTTTCATATTTCTGCTCTGATCTGCTCACTGAGCCTGCTAGATAGGGCTTATTTTTGAAGGAATTTGTTGTTCAGCTATGTGTCAGTCCTTCCACATGTCTTGCAAATTTCAAGTGTCACCTTCCTTGTGAGGGTTGTTTGTTGTGGATGTGCCCCTGTCCAAGCACTGAACTGCAGCTGTCACCCCTGCTATCATTATGGACCTGTGGCAATCCATCAGGGTGAAGAACAGACCCTGTCTACAGCATTTACAGCAACTAGCATTTCTCTTGGGAAATTTCTCTTGGGAAATGCTGGTTGATGTTGTTGGGATGATACCATCTACTAGGCCAAGAAGCATGACAAAAGGCAGCATCAGACTAGATGGCTTCTCTTTGCTTTGGTGTGGAACATTTCAATGGTCTGAGCCTTGGCTGCAGTTTCCACCCTCAGACTTCCAGGATGCAGGAGATACAGAGCTGGATGGCCATGGTGTGCCCTCTTCTTGTGACAGAGGGTAAAATACAAATCATAACATAGGAGAGCTTTCTCTTGGTAGCTCTCCAAGGAACACATGAGAATGTGATCTCTTGGCAGAGCCACAGGCCCAAACAGGTCTTGGAGTCTCTGTACCAATAGACACGACACCATCACTGATAGAAGGAGGTGTCATTTTATGTGCTGCAGTTGGCTTTTGGTGTACTACAGAGTACTGCTCCTTCTTGAGCTGCACCTCCTTCCAGTATGCTCACTGGCTTTGCAAGAGACTTCTGACTATCTCACTGACTCCAAGCTTGTGACATGGAGGTTATTTATGCTTTCAGCATCCTTGTGACTTGATGACACCAGTCTTTTGTTGACAGACTCAGATTTTAGATGTCTTGCATCTTACCATGAATGATTTTGATAGGACATTTTTTGAAGGATGATGGGAACAGTTTGGGCTCCTCTTTAGAAAAGCACCCTTTTGTTGTGGAACCTTGACACATTCCTTTCTTCTGAAACTGCCTTTTTATTTTGTCTCTGCTTAATTCAGTAAAATTTATGGGGCAGACTCTAGTCTCAGTGCTGCAGCCAAGTTGAGGGACAGAGTTTCAGGCCTGGCAGATTTCCTCTTTTTCTATTGTTTCTCCATCTTCCTTTGTCATGGTGAAGAGCAAAGGGAAAATTGCCCTTTCAAAAGACATGACAGACTAACTTCAAATAAATAGGTCTTTGAGATAACCTTTTAAACCTCTTGTATTCAGTTCTTTTTGCTGAACTCAACTTTCCTCCCTATCCTCACTTCACTTGAGGGAACCTTTCCACGACATCTTGCTCTGACAGGAAGATGAACACTTTCAGCTCTGATATGATAAAATTAATTTCTTATTTGGGCTTCCTCCTAAGATTGCAACTGCAGATTCTCTGTCTGAGTATACTGGAAAGCAAATCAGTAGAATATCATTTGGCTTGGGTACAGATACATAACTTCAGGATTTGGAGATAGGAGTTGTCATTTACTGTGGAATCAGTGTACTTCAGAATTATGTGCAGTAACATGCAAATGCTTCAAAAATAGCTGCTGAGGTGTACATAGTATCAAAAGACTTAGCTAGGGAATGTTAAATAAAGGTGGCTAGACCACAGCACATGTAAGTAGCCAGCCAGTAAAGGAGGTCTCCTTGGACAATAGCAAAAGACTTCCAAATTCACAGAGGGTCACTTAAAATTAGGAGGAAAAACTCCTTATGGCATGTGATTAACAGTTCTTATATAGAAATAATTTAATGTCTGTTGCTTCCTGCAGATTCTTGATGTCAATATCCATTGCTAGTATACATTTATGTAGGCTGATGGAACACAGGGGTGTTATGCTAATGGATAAAAATGGCTCCAAGTCCATACACTTTAATTGGCTACCAAGTTCTTACTCCTGCACTCACTTTTGTGCTCAAATTTATTTTAAAATTTATTTATAGATTAGAAAAAAAACCTCATGACTAGTTGACAGCCTTGCTATTCATATAGCAGTATATGTATAGACTAACATTGCCAGAAATCCAGAGATGGACTGTATAGAAACAATAGCTTTCCAGGTCTGATTTCTTTTCTTAATTTTTGAGCACACTCCTCTGATTAGAAAGTATAGATAATGCTAGAGTATAGCAGAATTATTCATATTAGTAGTGCTCATTTAAAACTATGCTCCAATCATATTTCCATGCATTCCTCCTACTCAAAAGACATTGGTTTGTTAAAATAACACATCTCAGCAATATAATCTTCCTTTGATAGCCTGTTCAATAAAATTTTAGAATGTAATTAAACCATATCAGTACAGTGACAGCAAATTGATGACTTTTTAATTATTTCAGGATAGCTGAGTGCATAATCATTTCTCGTATACCTTAAGAAAACAGAGAATTGCTTTGTGAATGAATTATAAATGTAAATATGGTAAGGTCTTTTTGGTTCTCAGTTTTAGACATATTATCTAGGTTTTGCTGTTCACCAGGAGCATGTGAACAGAACACATTTGCTTTGTCCCAACGTTTGCTTTACTAGAAAGTCTGTGTAGCTAAATCCTTCAAATCCTGGAAACCAGGTCAGCAACACATGTCAGATGATTAAGATATGTATGATCAATGTGGAGATACATTTTTTTTTTTTTTGGCCAGTTTTGAGTTAGTACTGTGGGCTGTGAACCTTTGAAATATATGATCCTTTGTAACTGACCTCCCTGAGCCGTCACTGATGAGGTTACCTCCAGCACAGCTGTAGCACAGCACAGGCAGAGCAGAGCATGCTCCTCACCCCCTGTGCTATGCAGGGGCATACATCTTATGCAAGAACTATGGCCACAGTGCTTGTACCTAGAGTCCAAGGTGTCTGAGGCCAGTAGCTGTGTCTCCTGGGAACGTTTTTTATTTATTATTATTTCCTAAATTTTTTTGGAAGCCCAGATAACAATGGATGTCCAGGAGGATCAGTTCAGAAAAAGGTCCAAACCCAGAAGGTTGAGCATGTGGTCCTTATCACCTGCCTGGATAAAGATATGGGAAGATAATGCCCATTAATTTAGTTTTCAGACTGTTACAATTGATGCTGATCTGCATGGCTGAGTCCCAAAGCTCTTGAGATTTCAGTGGGCTTTCTACTGACATGGGAATTACTACAGTAAGAGTAATAAAACAAGTCTTTTAAACACTTTGGGGAATAGCTTTCCCTGAAACAGAAGTACTTCTGAAGAGTTTGCCTCATCAGCCTTTGACCCAATAACCAAGTACAGAGTGGAGGCTTGTACAAAGCTGAAAAAAGGCTGCATGTGGGAGATGCTGCCTTTTTTTCCCTTAATGAAATTAATGTCAGATATGTAATCTTTAGCAGGATTTCTGAAGTCATTAATTCAAGAAAGAAGTAGGACTGTTTTATAACAAAGTAGCTCAAGGAAGTGATCTTGATTCATTATTGTGTGTGGGGAACATAACACACACTTCTCATGTAGCTTTTTGCTGGGTACACTTTATAACTGGACCAAGCTTATGATTTCCTGTCATATAGTACATTTTGGTTTTGTTCTTGCTGTGTTTATTGGATTTTCTTTCTCCCTTGGCCAGTTTGAGGGTTTCTTTGCATTGTTCATGTCAAAGATTTCCATTAAAGGCATGCTTTTACAATGATACAAGAAAGCTAGAAGTCTGTAAGTGATGGGAAAGGGGCAATAAGGCTTGCATGAAGAATGACACCCATGCTTTTACACATCCAAAACCCAGCCACAAAGCACAACCAGACAAGAATAAGATCAGGGACTTCCAATATGACTGCAAAGAGCATGACAAGTAAAAGGTAACCATCTTGCTCCACTTAACCAATGCTTTTTCATTTGGGGTAAAACTTTCTTGACTGCAAAACTAGTAATTTTTAAGATGAACAACCTAGTCTGTGCCATTTCAGACTGGTTACCTAATTCATGAAGTTTCTGCTGTGAGTAAGACCATTCAACATGTTTTTGGCCAGCGCAAAGCTGTTAGCTAAAATGGCTATACAAGGAAAAACATTCTGTTCTTTGTTCCAGCAACTTGGATTTATTTTCCACCAAAGGCAGCAAGCTGCTTACCACAGCTCTTTGCCCAAACCAAAGGAGCTCTACTTCAAACATTATCAGCTGTGCCCTACCATGTTGCCACAATTCCTAACAGATGGTGGAATGTCTTGTACACTGCATTGTTTGGATTAAACTGCATGAGGACTCTATATGAGTAACATTCCACTATGACTTGGAACCAGCCAATCTGTGAAAATTAAGGAACAACACTGAAATCCACAGTTCAGGCTACATATTGCAGCCTATACAGTATGGTACAGCCTGAACACCCTGAAACAGGGAAGATTACATGAAAGTATTGTAACATTTTTTCCAAACTTCTGAATTTCTTCGCTTTTATTAATGCTTTCTGACCTGGGCTTCTGTGGTTTAATTTCCTGTAGGTATCAAGTAGCAGTGAATCAAGCAAAGACCTTAACCTTTAGTCCCTTTTGCATTTAAAGCTGCCTTGTCTTGACAGTGTTTAAACTGGTGTTAATTCCCCTCCCTTTCTTCCGCCTCCTCACTTAATCCTTGCTCTCCTGTAGAACATCCACCTACTGCTTATACTCATATAAGCCACCTTTATTAATTGGGTAGTTTTTGAACACCACCACCCACACAAAAGCAGCTTTCTAGCTACAGTTAAATGTTTTGTTTTGTCCAAGTGCTCTAGGACTGCTCCAGGCAAAAGCCTGCACCGTGCAGGGCAGGAACTGCATTGTCTGACACAAGAGGAGTCCCAGCACTGCTCCTTCAAGCTATTTCACAGTGGTGCTGTGAGAAACTAGACACAACAACAGGGTCCTGCATCTGCAGCAGATTTGGTCTCCTCTGGTATAGCTATGCTCCAACTGAGATACCCCAAGCTTATACCAGCATCCCAGGGTGATTAAAGATATTCCTTCTGTGAGTTGAGGAACTGAGAAACTGCTGGCTTCAGAAATTTCTACAAGATGAAAGATTTAAGTTATACTGCAGGAATGAAAAGAGCACATAGGGTAGTTGCACCTTGCTTAATTTTCTGTTTTCCATACCTTGTCTTTTCGTTTTAAACAAAAATCTCTGTGGAGCTGATGGTCTAACCTGTTACCTGAGCCATACTCTGTTCCTTTCTTTCTAAACAAACTTTAAATATCATAACTGATATTACAGCAGTAAAAATTTTTTACTTGCTTGCATCTAAGGCAAGTATCTCAGGAAAACTCATACCTGCCAAATTTAGGGCTCAGGCAAGAGAGCAGCTTTTTACAGTGACTGAGCTATAGAGTCTGAAATAGCTTGGCATCTTGAGGCTTTTGTTTCTGGAGCCTGTTAACTATTTTGATGGTTGTTTTCTACCAACCATGTGCCATTACTTAATAATAATGTGTGGAGTTTTTTTATTATAGTATTTTGAAAATGGTGTTTGAGGAGGAGTTCTGGTTTTCTGAAGAGGAGTTTATACCTTTCACAGTATTTTATTTCTCCCTCTTTGCTGTCACACAGGTTTTCACTTTGCTGAATTAGCTGGTTTGATTCTCTTGTTACAGGCTTATACATCTGAGAATGTTAAAACTAGAAATTCTCTGAAACTTGAAGTGCTTTGGCTCAACATTTTAATGAGTGGCTGAGGAAGGCTCCATCATCCCCACTCCTGCACAAAGATCTATGTAAAGCAGCACAGGGCAATGTGCCCCAGCCAGCAGAACCACACCAAATCGGTTCTCTGGCTGGATATTGCAGTTCCAAAGGAGCTCAGCACATATCCCCATGCCTGCATTTCTTCTTTTGGCCTTTTGGTGTCATTCTGTGATTAACAAGGAGAGTAAAGAGCCTCATAATTGCTTCTCCCGTCTCCTTTTCAAAGCAAAGCAGAGTTGGTCTTAAAATGATACCTGCTGAAAAGACGATGAACATGACTAACCTCGTCAAATTTAAGGATGGAGTTAAGGCTTTATATTGGGTCCAGGTCCTACTGAGGTTGCTGAGAACCTTGTGCTCATCACTTTGTCAGTGAGGTGGTTTCATTTTTAGGTTAGTGACGTTCAGCTAGAAATGAGATGGGGTTAAACCTCCTGGAGATTCCTCACTGAACCTGCCTTGGCTCAGTCCATGCCCCAGAGAACACCTCTGAGGATGGTGTTGGCCAGATGTGGTGCCACAGACCTGGTGCAGCCTGGGTGAAGGGAGGAGGGTACAAAAGCTGCAGGCCTGGGCTGCAACACTATCACTCAAACCTAGAGTGGAAAAAAAATGCAAGCATGCACACTCAATGTACTGCTGTTATACTGAAGGCTAAGAGATGAGAAGGGCATAGGAAGGTCCTGTGTAATCAGCTGCTGTGGGACTGCATCATAATGCAGATCTGCAAGTAGGAAAACATTGCCTCCTGTGTCTCCAGGACCCTGGAAAGGCTGTGCTCTGGTGCACACTCCTGCATCTGTCTTGTGGAAAGAGGCACATGACAGGGAGCACATAGGGGAATGAAACCTGTGGCAGAGATATAGCAACAACAGATATTTTTTTAGTTTACTGATGAGTCTAGGGGTAAAAGAAACTAGTTAACAGGAAATTTTCCTAGCAATTTGAAAAAAAACCCAGAAAGGTCAAACAGACTATTTCCTGTGATCGAAAAGAAAATATTCCATCCTTCCAAAGTGTGTGTATTTATGGGGGAGTAGTGCAAATTTTTGCAGTTTCACCTTTCTGATTGAAGGATACTTTTTAACTAGTGTAAATTAATAAAGTGCATCTAGTGAGTGCAGCAGAGCAGGAATGTCATGGTTGTGTGGATAGATTTGACTGGCCACTCTCTGCAAACACAGACTGAAGCCTACTTTATGCCTGCTAAGAAATTGCCCAACACTTTGATTCTGTTAGGCTGAAACATCTAATAGCTGTTTCAGGATCTACCAAATTGGGAGGCACTTGAGAAATTATAATGCAATCCTGCCAGCCACTTTGAAAGGAATAATTTCTTTTCTACGGAGCTATCTTACAGAAAACAATTTAGTTTGCCATCTTCCTGAAATCTGCTCCACTAGCTAAAGGCACGACATAAAGCTTTGCATTTGTGGAAGAACATAAAAAAGGGTTCATGGCTTGTTTTTGTTTTTTTCTTTTTCTAATGAGCTCTCTTCAAAAAGTAGTTTTGTTTTCTTTGAGGACACCTATTTATAGCCAATTGTAAGGGCTCTGCTTGAATACGCATCTTAAACATCAGAAAGAACATTAAATGTTTCTAGAAAATTTGGGAATATAAAAATTATTCCTTTTTTCCTTCTTTTCCCCTCTTCCTTTTGTGAATGTTTGTCTCTAGGAATGGGAAGTAAATCGAAACAGTTGGATAGCAGGCACTACATTCTGCCACGTATCAGAACAAAAATACTGACAAAAATAAAATGAAAAATAAAGACCTTTATGGTACTTGGACAAATCTGCATTTTTGCTGCCTTGAATTCATAATCCTGTCGGATTATACTCTCCTTTTCTTGAAACTCTTAACAAGGTGAAAAATACTTAGGAGACTCTTTTTAGAAAATTGAATCATGTAGGGAGAATGTTCTAGTGCAGTGGAAACACTTTATGCTAGCACTTACCATGCAGAACCAACATGCTGGAGAACAAGAGTGTTGATTCTGGTTGGAAAGCATTTCATGACTCATATGCCTAAACAGATGGACCACCAGTACAAGATATAGGAGTCAGGCAGTCTTTCCTTGCTCTGTATCAGCAATATGGTTTGAAAACCACTGGGTTTTAGCACATGTAAACCTTAGCATGCCTGATCTCCCCAGCCCATTGAAGGTAATCACAAGGCTCTCAATAACTTCCACAGGTCTTGCATTGGCTCCAATCATCTTGTCTGGTACATTCAACATGCAGTAAGATTGTCAGGGGCAGAGCCCATAGACTCCTCTCCATGCCCACTCAAGTCCTGAGAAGATTGTTTGCCTTTGCTGAGACCCTAGGAGACGGTGCAGCGGGTGTCCTTGTCACTGTGCCTGGACATGCCAGTGGATGTGCTTTGGGAAGGAGGGCTGGGGCAATGACCTTGTTCTGCCCAGATCCTTTTGCACCCTAGCTCTAGAAAATGCAGGTGGTTCAGGATGGAGAGCTTGACAACTCTTATTGGACAAAACTTTTTGGATATATTTATCTTTTGATTTTGAGGTCTTTCTTCCAGTCCTTCAGGTTGCTCTATGTTGATAACATGCTGACAAATGATATCTTCTGGAGGAGTGGGGTTTTATTTCTTTTTCAGTCTGCTTTTGAGGGATTATCTGTCAGACTGCAGGAAGAAGTAAGAGTGTGTTGGTTTTTTTTGTTTGTTTGTTTTTTGTTAAATCCTGTACCAAGGTGCTGGCCTCCCTCCATAAGCCCTATTCTCTACAGAAACAGAAGTACTTTCCATAACCAATTCTAATCTTAAAGCCTAGAGTTTGGCTTGAGGTTTCAAGATGAGATTTGGAGTGACTAATATTTTGCAAACGTGTCTGCCCACTCTCTTAGAGTTCCACCACCTATTTAAGGTAAAAATATGCAAGCTAGTGCATAATGCATACTGCCTGCATGCTCCAAACCACAAGTTGCTCAAAAAAGCCAGAGTGGTGAATCCTGCTGGGAAAGTTCAAAATAATGGAAGAACTGCTGCTTCTTGCTCTCTTGCTGTCTATGACAGCTATATTTGTGATGCCAACTCACATGGGGAATATGAAACCAAAATATAGTTAGTTAATAAGAGCCTTCAATCAGTGCTGGTTACTCAGATGTTCTGTTGGCACCTTCTACTGAGATTTCAGTGCTGTTGGTCTTCTCGAAAAGATGTAGCCTGTTCAAGAAGAGTAGATATTTTGTAGTCTTTTGCGTAGAATATTATTTTTTCTTATGATTTAAGACACTTATTCTGGCAGAAACTAGCTCTCTTTTAGAACAGGTAATGTGAGAATCCAATATGCAGACCAGACTCAGCCCACAAGCAGGTCATGTCCCTCTCTGGGGCCTGGGTAAGTGACATTACCAGTTAAACGCCCCTGTCTGGTGCAGCACTCAGGTTATTATTCTCTGTTGGTTCTTCAAATTAGCAGCAACAAGGTATCAACAAGCAGTCCAAGGCTAATCAAAAGAGATTTCAGGGTCTTGGGACATTTGGTTGAAGGCTTAGGAGTGCAGGTAATGTTTTCCCTGTTTCTACCAGTAGCAGAAAAGAATATTGAAAGGAAGAGCTGGACTCAATCAATCAACATGTGGTTACAAGGTTGGTGTCATCAGAATTTTGGGTTCTTTGATCATGGGAGGGTTTGTTCATCACCAGGTCTGCTGTCACCCAGCAGGATGCACCTATCTCTGAGGGGTAAAATGCTCTTTGCACAAGAGTTGGCAGGGCTGATCGATAAAGCTTTAAACTAGGTTGGAAGGAGAAAGTGGATGGAGCCAGCCTCACTAGTGACATGCAAAGAGGCAGCACCCCAGACTCTGAAGGGCTAAGAGCTATTGAGATCCCTCAGGCTGCTTCACGAGGTGATGGGGATAATGAACTATTCTTGAAATGTTTTTGTACTAACTCATGCAGCATGAGGAACAAGTAAGAGTTAAAACTTTGGTGTAGTCCCTGAGATAAGACACCACTGGCATAAATGAAACCTGCTGGGATGAGTCCTGTGGCTGGTGTGCCATGATAGAGGGTTACAGACTCTTCAGGAGAGATAGACAGGGCAGGTGAGATGAGTGGTGGTGTTGCATGTAACAGAGGAGCTGGAATGCATGGAGCTTGCAGTTGGCAATGACACAGTTGAGAGCCTCTGGGTGAGGACTAAGGGACAAACAAACAAAGCAGATGTCATTGCAGCAGTCTACTACAGGCCAACCAACCTGGATGAAGACACTGATGAATTATTCATTAAGGGATGCCTCTAAATCAGCTGCCTTGTCCTAATGGAGGACTTCAGATGTCAACAGGGAATGCCACTCTTCTGACACAAATATGTCCAGAAGGTTCCTAAAACACCTCTAAAATAACTTCTTGGTAGAGGTACTAAGGGAAACAACTAGGAAAGGTGCCCTCCTTGACTTATTGCTTGTTAACAGGGTCTCATGGATGAAGTGGCAATAGGTCAACATCCTATTAGGTGTTTAAGAAAAGTATAGATGTGGTACTTAGGTATGTGATTTAGCGGCATGTTAGTGATAGGTGTGGTTGGACTTGATGGTCTTTGAGGTCTCTTCCAACCTTAATGATTCTGTGACTCTGTGATTCTGTCTTGGCCACAGTGACCATGAAGCAGTTGAGTTTAAAATCCCTGGAGGAGAACTGCCAGGAGGAGAGCAGTCTTCAGGCAGCTCAGGGAACTACTTAGTAATGTTCCCTGGGAAAAAGCTTTGGAAGGTGGTGGGGTCCACCAGTACTATCACTTTTCAAGCACTACCACCTAAGATCACAGAAGCAAGCAATTCCAAAATGTTTGAAGTCAAGCAGGCTTTGTTCAACTGTGAATGAACACATTGCTGTCTTTTAGATCAGATAACATAGAAAAGGTTACTTTAAAGAGATGATTTTTTTTGCTGCATATCTCCAGATTTTGCAGAATGACAACAATAAAGCATCAGAAAAACTAAGAGAGGAAAGCATAGTGCTAATGGAAACAGATGTATTTTTCCGTGCTCCTTAAGAAAAACAAAAGCAGCTGCCAATTTATCTTGAATGGTATCTCTGATTGGACTGAATCTCTTCTGTGCTATTCTTTTGTTCTAATGGGGGCAAATAAAATATTCTTCTGTATAACCCAGGGGAGTAGTTAGCCATCTCCTCTTAATTTGAGTGATCTTTAGATTTCTTATGTGAGGTTCTGAATCAGACAAAGTGCTCAGAGTCAGCTCTTATCCCTCCATAGTAAATAAGGTTGAAATTTAAAAAAGGCCATTAGCAATCAATATAGCTGGGAGATTTAATTTCCAGCACATGCTTGTTTTGTTTTATTGTTCTATACCCTAAGAGTTCCAAGGGATTATTTCCTTATTATTGCATTTTCTAGGTAACCTGCCCTTCTCTGCTCACCCTGTTTGCTATCTGGCTTGATCTGCTCCTGCAGTGTTGCTACCTTGTAGAAGGGCTAAAGGACAGTGGTCTTACTGGAGCAGCCACAGGCTGCTGGCTAGGATGCTGAGGAAACAATAAAAAAGAATATTCAGACCCCTCCCTTGAGATAGGATGTGCTTCTCTTCTGCCAGCTTTGGACTGAGAGCCAATTCACTGCTCTGAGCTTTCTACCTACTGCAGAAAAGCAGAAGCTGTTCCAAAAGCAGCTTCCTCAAAGCTGTTCTTCAGGATAAAATGCAGCTGTTCAACATAATGATTTAAAAATATACTGCATTCCTTGTAACTTAATAGACCAAACACTGTCGGGGCAGGCATTGGAATTGCTCATTGCTGTCATTCTCCTGAGGGATAAGAGCATCTTGGCTCAAACCAGAGCAAATATCTCAGCAAAACTAGTGGTAAATTTATGCTGTAAAGTTAGTGGTGCATCTTGCCTGTTAGCTGTGGTTAATCTGTATTTGTTCCAGTGAGAGAGTGGGCTTGTGGGTTTGTCAGGCAGTCTTCTGGGCTGGGGTCTCTCCTCTTAACATGACAATCCCGAGATTAAAAAGCAGTGAGAAGCTAAATGAACCAAAGAATGAAAAGGGTCTCCCCCCAAATACTCAAAACTGCTTGAGTATGTCTTTTAGCATTCTCTGTTAAGCAGAGTTTTTCACCCAGAAGACTGTGAGTGATCCCTCATACAGTCATTTTGGCTTTATGCTGGTGGTCTCAGTGAGATTCATAAACAGCATTTTGCTGTAATGCCAACTAGCCAATATTAGGTATGAAAGTAGAGAGCCACAAAAGTGTAGTGCCTAACTTATTCTGTATTCGACAAGGGAATCATATAAAAGCCAAAAAAAAAATTACCCAAAGTGAAATTCAGTTCATATGAGGTCTCTCTGTAAATATGTACATAGAATTTTGATGTAATTTATCAAGCACTTCTAGAAGTAGTCTTCTTTAAATCAACACAATTCTGAAATCAAATCATGGCATACAGTCCATAGAAACAAGGTTAGCATTTTGTGTGTTCGTAACACAAGGGTGCAAATACTTTTTTTTAGATTCAACAAGACTTTTGAAGCACAAAGTTGACGCAACCTAATATATGAGGCTTCTGTTCTTGTCTATTTCTTTAGACCTATTACATCTATATAGGAACAGTTTAAATATGCTTAAAAAAATAATCAGCCAGTTCATTATCACTTTAATTTCTTTGTCAAGATCTAATGATTTCAAAAGCTGGCTAAGACTGTGGTCAGGCTCTTGTATGGATTTAGGTGCTTGCTATCAGTTATTAACACAGTTAATACTAACATATATTTAGCTGGTAGGTAGAGAGCATGTCCTCTCAGGAATGATCCTTTAGTGTGCAAACACAACAAATTCAAGGGTAAAACACCTGCTCTGAAAACTATTTTTTTTTAATGTCACCTATTCCAACCTCCAAAGGATGTTTTTTCTTCTATTTGTAAGCAGCACAGAGTGTAAGAAGAGTCTCAGAGTTTTGAATGAAAGACTTGAGCCTGTCATAGGTGAGGAGGGAATGAAAGGGAAGGTTTTCTGGATGCTGCTTCTTGAAGTGATGCTAGTGCTGCACATATCAAACACTTAAAGGACAATGAATGCTTTAGTTCTGTGTTAAAGTGAGTATTAACAGCTTATCAGTACAGTCAGGACTTCTTTCTAAAAGCCTCCTCATATAGGAATACCATGGACTACACTTGTTCATTGTGAAGGAAGATTTCTTTTTATGCTTTCCCCTCTGCTATCTTTTTGTATTTAGGCACTTGATTAAAATATTTTATTTATGCATGTATTATTATACATATACTGCCACAACAGCGTTTGAAAATCCATGTCAAAAACCCTGTGGATTATCAAAAAGCAGTTTTATCTTGTTTTGGTCATTAAATTTGAGCCAGGTATGATATATCAGTGAGAGAAAAACCCTCTGAATAAAAGAGTTCTTAACCTAATTAAAGTGAATGGATCCAAACAGGCATATAAGTATGTAATCACCCTTCACAGGGATTAAATTTGCAGCTGGTAAATTGGGAGAGGTTGCAAACACTTAGAAGTCAGGATTAAAATTGTTCTGATCTTGATAAATATCTGAAAGAGGAGAAAAAATTGGTTTTTATTTGCTAAGGACAGAGGCAAATATGATAACATGAGAGCAATTTTTTTGCACAAGTGCAAGAGAGGAACGACTGGTTGGGCAGCACTATGGCCAAAGCAGCACCTGGGTGGTTGGTGGCAAGCACAAAATGAATACAGAGGTGACTCAGCTCCAGCTGTGCCTTGAGGGAGGGCACCGAGCTTTAGTCCCACAGATCTGTCACAGGAGATGTCAGGCTTCCACAGAACCACTCTGGATTTTGTCCACTTGCCCTAGGACACACAGGAAATCTGCAGCAGCATGTGAGCTGCAAGCTGCTTCTCAGGTCTGAGAGACCTCCTCAGCAAAGAACAGAAAAATCACTGCTCTGGCATTTGGGGATATGAACATTGATATCTTAATGGCTATGAAATACAGCTGCTTCATTCTTCTAAAGGAAACATGCTGCTGAGCTGGAAGGCAGCATTAGTTTCAGTTGGACTCCTTTCCCCAGTACTGAAATTCCTGGGTTAATACGCTTGCTTTTGTTCTCATTCTCAGCCTCTTCCATGACAAAGTGACTCTTCCTGTCCAATCTCACCTCCTCTTAGGGGTGCACAGAAGGCCAGCTGGCAGCAACATTTAAGCTAGTTACCATCTTGAGGGAGGTTTAGTGTTTGAAACAGGCAAGGCAAACAGATCTACCAACAGAATTAAACTCATAATTCTGTATTCTTTCCAGTCTCTGCAACTCCACAATCTGGAATTGTTAATACTGCTACAGTTCTCGTGCAATATCTCACAAAAAAAAGTTATATTTCAAAATTGCTGTTTCTCTCAAAACTTGACAGATTTCAAGAACTGAGATTAATATTTCACAGCCTTCTCAATTTCACTTTTTTACCAAGGTACATTTTGCATAGACACCAGTGCTGACACTTGACTTCAGTAAAGTGCTTTAATTTTGAAAGGAATAAGGTGGTAACAGTAGTGTCAACGTAATAAATCGCTATTCTAAGACAAAATAGATTTTTAGAAAGAATTTTCATTAACTGAAGAAGAGTCAGGGGTGGAACTCCAGTTTAGACTAAATGGTAAGAACACTGTTTGAAAAGTGGTTATAATAATCATACCTTTCAGTCTATTTTTCAGTGCTTTGGAGGGTGTTGAAAGAGGTGCACAACTTTTTAGAAGGATGAAGCTGCAGCTTCATCCTGGAAACTTAGAGATATTCCCCCAAAGCCTTTGTTTGCCCTAATATTCCATAATGTTAGGCTTTTAGAGTCAATAACCCATTAGTAATCAAGAGATGTATCATTTATTAATTATGCACCATATTAATATTTAATCTTTTGGGTTGCTGAGCATATTTCTAAATCTACTTTTTAATTACATTAAAAAAATAAATCTTCGAGGCAACCATTAGAAAAGTCATTTTTCTGCACATTATGACTTCAATTACTTTGGAACAGCTGTCTGTGAACTCTTTGTGATGCTACAGTACTTGGTAAAATGGCCATCTCAGCTCATCCACCCTCTTCACTCCTTTGAAAGCTAATTGAATATTAGAGCAAAGGGAATGTTACAAAGAATTTCCTATGAGCACTAAAGTACTCTGGAATTAGACCTGGAAATGTGGTGCCAACTGCCTGCCACCACCCACTTGGCAGAAGGTTGCCAGCCAGTGATAAACAACCATCTGCATCTAGTCTGAGACAAGATTTCTGGCTTAGTATACAGGGCAAAACAGGGGTGCTAAAGAGCCTTTCTGCCCCTGGTATTGGGATGCAGGAGCGCTCTCAGCTCCACCAGGGTGGGATCCCTCAGAAGGGAGCCCCCCCCAAGGGGCTAGTCTCCCCTTATAGCTCTCCCAGGAAGGCACAGGGAGTGGGGTAAAATGCAGGGAGTGCTGAGTCCTGGGCAACCTACTTGGGAAGGCAGAGCTTTCCTACCCGGCTTTGCATGGATGTATTATTAATAATGAGAGCATCATTGTGGTAGACTGGTGCCCCAGCATAGGCCTGTGCAGAGACAAAGCATCAAGTACTTTGTTTCCCAAAAGATGAGTCTGATAAGATGCTCCTCTGTTTAAGTGCCACTTTTCTTTGGCACTCCTTGAAATGTCAGTTGCTCCAGAAGCCTCTCATGGTTTCCTTTGTCAAAAGCCGAGTTTTAAAATGGAATAGAGGAAATATTCCCAACCTCCCTCTCCTTTACCTCACATCTTCCAGTTGTAAAGTGTCTGTCTGTATATGATAACCATGCTCTGGTTGCTTGGGTATCAGTAAAGGAGAGAGTTTGTTTGAAAGATGTGGAATGTGGAAGGAAATTTTACATACTTGTGTAATACTTTCAGAAACAACCTCTGGAAATAAATCCCTTCAGTCACAGGAGAATAAGATATCTGTGGAGAAAATGGTGTAATGATTCTGAACACTGTGTTTATTGGAGTACCCAGCTGAATAAGGGAGGAGAAGCAGAGAAGTTAAGATGAATTACCTGCAGAGTTGAAGTCCTGCTATATAAAGAATATGCATTAAATAACAAAGGCCATATTCTTACTAGAATAATGGTGTTAGCTCAGTGAAAATTTTTCTGCTCTGTGGATTCCAAACCAAGAATGAGAAGCTGGGCACATGTTTGAACTAGGCAAACACCCTCCTGAAATTAAAAGGTGTCTGGAGTATGACTGGCTGAAGCCCTGGATAGTGCATATGACCCTGGAAGAATTTAATAACAAACTCAAAACCAAACAGAAATTACAACAAAGAAGTCTAGCATCTAATTCTCTGAAAATGTTTATATTCAAATCCAGAATTGATAATGATTTCCTGTACTTCAAACCTAGATTCTCCCTTTTCTTCAAATGAGGCATTAGTATAAAAAGTCTTTATAAAAATATTTGAAGTAGATCTTGGCTGTGCCACCAAGGGGAAAATATTCTTTTTTCAGAAACATATTCTTGGGTCAATCCACATAAACAAAATTCAGAAATGAGGAGAAACTGTTGCATTCCTGTCACTTGTGTATTATTAAAAACATCTCCTCTTATAACTGTATGTGTATGTCTATATTTGGCTCAGAGTAGACTGAACCTCTTGGAAGGTAGAACTTGTCAAAGCTGGATCATGATGTAGCTCCTGACAAGGGACAGTATTTCTGGATGCCAGGCCTCCAGGGTTCAATTCTCTTCTCCCAGCCATTGACCCTCTTTATGGCTCTCAACAAATTCTCTTTCCTCCATTTTCCCATGTGGGCCTATTAATTTATGAAGTGATGGTGAGTCACTTAATGATGCTGATGATGGGAAGAGTGCCTTGGAAGTAGCCAACCATGATTTCCCCCAGAGAGGAGATCATAATGAGGCATAGGGGATACTTCTGCTGGTGGACTGGGGGGTCTGGTGCACTGGTGTTTAAGAAATGTATAGTTCTACTTAGGGATGTGGTTTATTGGCATGTTAGTGATAGGTAGATTGTTGGACTTGATGATCTTAGAGGTCTCTTCCAACCTTAATAATTCTGTAATTCTGTGACCTAGTTCCAGTGAGGGATCCTGACAAAGCAGTGGTCAGGGAGAGCATCTTCCCAGAGCCCAGCAGGGAAAGAGGTTCCTTAGGATTGTTAATTTGTCTCCTGACTGGTCCTCTTCTATCTCCATGTTAATGCTGTGCATAGCCNAGCTGTCTGTGAACTCTTTGTGATGCTACAGTACTTGGTAAAATGGCCATCTCAGCTCATCCACCCTCTTCACTCCTTTGAAAGCTAATTGAATATTAGAGCAAAGGGAATGTTACAAAGAATTTCCTATGAGCACTAAAGTACTCTGGAATTAGACCTGGAAATGTGGTGCCAACTGCCTGCCACCACCCACTTGGCAGAAGGTTGCCAGCCAGTGATAAACAACCATCTGCATCTAGTCTGAGACAAGATTTCTGGCTTAGTATACAGGGCAAAACAGGGGTGCTAAAGAGCCTTTCTGCCGCTGGTATTGGGATGCAGGAGCGCTCTCAGCCCCACCAGGGTGGGATCCCTCAGAAGGGAGCCCCCCCCAAGGGGCTAGTCTCCCCTTATAGCTCTCCCAGGAAGGCACAGGGAGTGGGGTAAAATGCAGGGAGTGCTGAGTCCTGGGCAACCTACTTGGGAAGGCAGAGCTTTCCTACCCGGCTTTGCATGGATGTATTATTAATAATGAGAGCATCATTGTGGTAGACTGGTGCCCCAGCATAGGCCTGTGCAGAGACAAAGCATCAAGTACTTTGTTTCCCAAAAGATGAGTCTGATAAGATGCTCCTCTGTTTAAGTGCCACTTTTCTTTGGCACTCCTTGAAATGTCAGTTGCTCCAGAAGCCTCTCATGGTTTCCTTTGTCAAAAGCCGAGTTTTAAAATGGAATAGAGGAAATATTCCCAACCTCCCTCTCCTTTACCTCACATCTTCCAGTTGTAAAGTGTCTGTCTGTATATGATAACCATGCTCTGGTTGCTTGGGTATCAGTAAAGGAGAGAGTTTGTTTGAAAGATGTGGAATGTGGAAGGAAATTTTACATACTTGTGTAATACTTTCAGAAACAACCTCTGGAAATAAATCCCTTCAGTCACAGGAGAATAAGATATCTGTGGAGAAAATGGTGTAATGATTCTGAACACTGTGTTTATTGGAGTACCCAGCTGAATAAGGGAGGAGAAGCAGAGAAGTTAAGATGAATTACCTGCAGAGTTGAAGTCCTGCTATATAAAGAATATGCATTAAATAACAAAGGCCATATTCTTACTAGAATAATGGTGTTAGCTCAGTGAAAATTTTTCTGCTCTGTGGATTCCAAACCAAGAATGAGAAGCTGGGCACATGTTTAAACTAGGCAAACACCCTCCTGAAATTAAAAGGTGTCTGGAGTCTGACTGGCTGAAGCCCTGGATAGTGCATATGACCCTGGAAGAATTTAATAACAAACTCAAAACCAAACAGAAATTACAACAAAGAAGTCTAGCATCTAATTCTCTGAAAATGTTTATATTCAAATCCAGAATTGATAATGATTTCCTGTACTTCAAACCTAGATTCTCCCTTTTCTTCAAATGAGGCATTAGTATAAAAAGTCTTTATAAAAATATTTGAAGTAGATCTTGGCTGTGCCACCAAGGGGAAAATATTCTTTTTTCAGAAACATATTCTTGGGTCAATCCACATAAACAAAATTCAGAAATGAGGAGAAACTGTTGCATACCTGTCACTTGTGTATTATTAAAAACATCTCCTCTTATAACTGTATGTGTATGTCTATATTTGGCTCAGAGTAGACTGAACCTCTTGGAAGGTAGAACTTGTCAAAGCTGGATCATGATGTAGCTCCTGACAAGGGACAGTATTTCTGGATGCCAGGCCTCCAGGGTTCAATTCTCTTCTCCCAGCCATTGACCCTCTTTATGGCTCTCAACAAATTCTCTTTCCTCCATTTTCCCATGTGGGCCTATTAATTTATGAAGTGATGGTGAGTCACTTAATGATGCTGATGATGGGAAGAGTGCCTTGGAAGTAGCCAACCATGATTTCCCCCAGAGAGGAGATCATAATGAGGCATAGGGGATACTTCTGCTGGTGGACTGGGGGGTCTGGTGCACTGGTGTTTAAGAAATGTATAGTTCTACTTAGGGATGTGGTTTATTGGCATGTTAGTGATAGGTAGATTGTTGGACTTGATGATCTTAGAGGTCTCTTCCAACCTTAATAATTCTGTAATTCTGTGACCTAGTTCCAGTGAGGGATCCTGACAAAGCAGTGGTCAGGGAGAGCATCTTCCCAGAGCCCAGCAGGGAAAGAGGTTCCTTAGGATTGTTAATTTGTCTCCTGACTGGTCCTCTTCTATCTCCATGTTAATGCTGTGCATAGCCCAGAGAGGGAAAAAAAAATATTAATACTTATCCTCCATTACCTACCAGATAAAAACGAAAGCTGCTTTTTTCATTAAGCCATGCAATAGCCAGTTCCTTGAGTTTTCACAAGACATTAAAGGAATGAAGCATTATCAAAAAGACATTCTGTTACAAAAGAACACTAATCAATGCTGAGAACATTGGTTATAAATTATTCAGATTTTGGTATAAACTACTTGGATCTTAAAAAGACCCAAACCCCAAGCCCTTGTGGTGTTCAGCAGTGGCTGCTGGATACCACAGCATGACTGCCTCACCTGGGAAGTCCCAATATGATACATTGCATCTTGCAGCATCCAAAGAGATGCAGCACAGAAATGCCTGTTTCAGTGGATTATAAGGAATAAATCACCGAGTGGCCTTGCCCCCACAATAGAACCTGATCGCTGTAACTTGTTGTGCATTCTTCCTTCACCACACATTAATTTTTAATGAAAGCATTTAAAAATAAAGTCATAATGTGAATCATAAATCACCAAATTGTGGTAGTAAACCACTTTGGTTTATATTAGCTCTGTGCAGATGATACTCAAGCATTTCCACCATTAGCAGGGCATTTGTGAACGTTCTCTACACAACATTTCCTCTATTACTTCCATCTTAAATTGTGGAAATGTGGGAAGCAAAGCCAGTTCCAATCAACCTCTGGGTCACTGTTTATTCTCTTAATTGAATGATCATATGCTAACTAGTGGAGATTTTTAGCACTTTTCTGACAGCTGCAAAGTATTTTCCTGTAATTTAGAGTTATATAAACAATGCTGCCAGGTACAGCTGAGATGGAAAATGGAAAGAGAAGAAGGATGGCAGTGGAGGGAAAGGCATGGTTAACTGACATGATGGTTAGGCAAGGGTAAATATTACTGGTTTATTATCGTGTAGTGTACAGGCAGATCAACTACAGGACCATCTCTTATTAAGAGGAGGAGCCATATAGTAGATATATAATACAGACTATAAGTCTTGTACTTTATTTTTTTAGTTATTATTTTTTTGCTAGAATAATTTTTACAGGATATGCTGAGCTTTTCTTCTTGCTGGTCTCTTCTACTGTGGACCTTAACAGGACTTATAATACACACCAATCAGGAGTAATTCAAAAGAAGACCTAGACCCTGCAAGCCAACACCTCACACAATACAAGCATTAGGGGTCCCAGATGTTTGGAGAGCTGCACAGAACTGACTTTCATTTCTGGACTGACTTTCTGGCCACAGAGCTGTTTGCAGGACATGTAAGACTCTATATGTGGCCAGTGATGTAAGACTGTCCTGATCAGAGCAGGGAACTACAAAAGAATAATATAGACTATTTCCACTCAGTGAAGCCTCCTCTCTCTTAAACTTAGTAAGGTACCAAAGCTAAGAGAATATACCTGATGCTTTAGAAGTGATGGATCAGTGTTAGAATAAATTAAAAAACTCGTAGCAATCACAACACAATTAATTATCAGTTTTCAAGAATTTACATAGTAATTGTCTTGGCAACTTTCAAAAGTGTTTTCTTCTCCACTTCCAAGCATGCAAGAATCCTGGGGCCCCTAACCCATGGTGATCTCTTAATTGGGAAAAAAAGTATTTTCCAATTAGAATTATCCTTGTATGTTTCATAACCCTGAGTAACACCAAGTCTGTATTCACACCTCCATTCACAAGCTTCTGAGGGACTTTGGGAATGCTGGAGTATAAATTAACATTAAGTAAATATGTAAGTTCTGGTTCTGGAGAGGGAATCATAGCATCAATATCTCAATGAAAGAACAAATAATATATTTGAATACAGTCTGAGGCACTGTGATTGAAGATTTTCCATAGAAGTTCTGGTTACATATATGAATTGTGGAAATATCTACATCTTGACAAACAATGTTTTGATACCTTAGGAATGTGGCTAACATCAATCAGATCTAAAAAAAAAACCACTTTGTAAGTTGAGTTCAATGCAGTAGCAATGGAGGAGTTGCAGATGTTTAAGACATTTAAATAACCTGTCTACTCTAGTCCAGCAGAGCAGAGTTTGTCTCTGCACATGGTGTGCTCAGCCTGGAGTAGTTAGCTGTGCCAGCCTGCTGACTGCCCCTCTGCCTCCTTGGGGTCACCTTCTCTGCCACCAGGTCCAGCCTCACCAAGTGCTGGCTCCAGTGAGGTCCTCTCCAGGAAGGAACTTTATCAAGTGAAAGCTCTTTGCTGGCAGACCCTCTCAGGCATACCTCTCCAGCCACCCATAGGGTGTGGGTTGGACTAATCATTTAGGAAAAACAATTAAATTAAGTGATTTCATGACAAGCACTAAATGCAAAGATTGACAGAAAACAGGCTGCTTGGTGGAGAAGTTTGGTCCTAAGGCCAGACATTCCCTTTTATGAAATGAAGATAGGGAGATGGGAAGATGTGATTGGAAGGTCCTTTAGGAAGCCATCTAAATCACCTTCCAGGCTGGAGGAGAAGCAACTGTGCCAAGGCCATTTCCTGAGGGACTATCTCAACCTGACAAGAGTTCCCAGCTTCTCCTGGCAGCACAATCTCCTGCTTCTGTCTAATAGTGTCCAATAAGCATCTTGTGTGCTTATTTTTCTTCAATATAAACATTAAATTACTGATTTAAATGCTACAGAGTGCATGCATATTTTACAGAATCCAAAGCTGCTTATAATCTAGATGAACATGGATTTATTTAAATGCATTTTACCTGCTTGTTCTGTTAAAATGGTTTTAAGCATTATCTAATGTGTAGTGGAAATTCAATTTCAGTGAATACATCCCAGTACTGCTAACAACTTTGCAGAAGGTTCTTTAAAAATATATATTTTCTCAAGATAACAACTTTGAGAATGACTACAGGAAGGAAATATATTAGCAATTAAATTAGTGTGTTTTAGCACAACAAGCAATAAACTGCTTAACATTGAGCTCCTGTGAATTAAAAGCCAGAACAGCATTGGACAAAAGTCAAGGTTATGCTGACACATTTATTTCTCAGTAAATGAAGACTGTTTAGTTTTAATGCATTTGTGGTTAGCAATAGTTTCAAAAGATCAATGTAAATTCATTTTGAACTAGTAAATAATGTCTTAATGAGACTTCTGACAGCATGCTTTCACACCTTATGGTTCCTTACCTTTAAAAATGCCCAAAGGTGAACCTATTTTTCCTGGCATTTTACAATAAACAAATAACATCATGCAGTATTTTATGACTTCTGTCTGAAGTGTATTGGGGGGAACTGCACTTTGGTTTTAACAACTACAGGACTGGAGTCGTTCAGTCCACAGTGTGTTACTGTTCTTCTGCTACAAGGGCTTAACTCTGACTCAAGGTAAAAAAAAAAAATAGAAAAGGAAGTTAAATGATCCCTTTTTCTTACTCTGTCACATGAGGTAGTTTATATGAAATGAAGTGCAGGATTTTACCATAAACTTCTGATGGTATCATGATGTAAACCATCTGTCACATAGAAACTTGCTGGTGTTTATAAAAGCACTTCCTCATTTTCTAACTGGAAACCCAACTCACTTGCCATGTAGGTCTGAGTCTTTCTACTGGTTTTTAATAGGTGTTGAATCAGACACGCAGTGAATCCATCATGGTAGGCATAAGGATTTTACAACACGAGTCCGAGATGGCATCTTTGCTCACAGGGGTAAGGCAGATCATTCCTAAAAAGTTATCAGACTGGTCTTTCTAACACAGTGTTACTGGATCTGCAGAATCTGAGTCTTGCAGGAGGGCATATGTTTTTCAACAGTGTGGCTTCACATCAATCTGTTTGTGAAGCCAGATGATTTAGGTTAGACTTCCTCAGAGCTGTTCATATGACTGACAGTATGCATCTGCTCTCTGACTCAGGATGCTAGGTCTGAGCCAACGCTACAGGTCTGAAAGGAAAACAGGAAATATAAATCTTGCATAAAATTGAAGAAAGTTCTAAAAATAACTCCTAAGATTGCATGTAATAGATTTTCAAAGTCTGACACCTTGCGACTTGCCAGGTCTGTAAGGGAGTACTCTGGCAGTCAGGTATATAGAAATATTCCTCTTACTAATGATATCCAGCTCCCTTATTTTAGGTCTAATAAAGTAGCAAGAATAATAAACTGGATCTTAAAACTGTCAGGTCCTTGTAAATGCTATCCATCCCTGACCTTGAAGTAACATAATTCAGAGGAAAGGATTGCTAAATCTTGGCAGGAAATAAGTATTTCTTTGGCTCTTGACTTCTGGTGAAGCAAGCTGCTATTTCCTGAACCATTCCTCAGGAAAAGCACACATCTTCAAACCTACTTCACTATTGGTTGCTCTGCTAGTTCCTCCTCCTGAGGAGGCAGGGTGGCAAGGTGAAATTGAGTTCTTCCCAAAGCACCTGCCCTCATTGGGCCCTCATTAGCCCTTGTCCTTGCTAAAAAGACTATCTCCATCTTTCTCAAAGGCTCCCTTTAAGTACTGATGGGCTACAATACGGTCTCCCCGGAGCCTCCTCTTCTCCAGGCTGAGTAACTCCAACTCTCTCAGCCTTTCTTCATAGAAGAGGTGTTCCACCCACCTGACTATTTTTGTGTTATCCTCTGGACTCTTTCCAAACGACCATGTCTTTCCTGTACTGTGGACTCCACAGCTGCTCACAGTACTTCAGGTGGTGTCTCCCCAGAGTGTAGTAGAGGGGCAGAATCACCTCCCTCAATCTGCTGGCCATGATTCATTTGATGGAGCCCAGGATATGGTTGGCCTTCAGTGCTATGAGTGCACATTTTTGGCTCATGTCCACAGTCCACGTCCTCCACCTTAAACTGAGAATCTCCTGTGATAACCCATGTCTGGTATTTCATTTCTTTCCATGTTTTCTAAATATAGTCACTTAGAATGGCATCCAAAGTAGCCATTCAAATCAGCTGTATTTTAGAGGGTATCTTGAACAACTTTGTTAAAGGCTGAAAATGTGTCTGAAGATCTTCAGAGTAAAATAGATGGGTATCAGGGGAGTTCT
>VWZO01002745.1:74989-100913 GCA_013396975.1 Bucco capensis | reverse complement strand
ACAGGTGCAGGCAGGGAGGTTACAGGTGCAGACAGAGAGGTTATAGGTGCAGGTAGGAAGGTTGCAGGTGCAGGCAGGGAGGCTATAGGTGCAGGCAGAGAGGCTATNAGGGAGGTTACAGGTGCAGGCAGGAAGGTTACAGGTGCAGGCAGGGAGGTTACAGGGGCAGGCAGAGAGGTTACAGGTGCAGGCAGAGAGGTTATAGGTGCAGGCAGAGAGGTTACAGGTGCAGGTAGGGAGGGTACAGGTGCAGGTAGGGAGGTTAGGGGTGCAGGCAGGGAGGCTGGAGCATCACTGTCCAGGGCAGTACTAAGGTGCTGGCTGGTTCTGGCTGTTTGGGTTTCTTCCTCTGGGTTGTTTCCAACATGTTGGAAATGCTTCTTCCAAGCCTCCTGCTCTGGGAATTAATGTCTGGGTAATAAAATTGTCTTCCTACCGCTCCCTCCTACACACACATGCTGGAAATGTCTCCTGTAACATAACCAACCCCTGGAAATAGATTTTAATCCTTTTTTTTTAATAGATCAGGCTGTTTGGATCCACCTCCAAAGCAGACACAATCAGGCAGATTTGGGTGTTTCTGCCCCCAGCAAAGGTCTCTCAGCTCTTGCTACAAATGGCAGGGATGCTCAGCTCTCTCCCTAACTCCAGCCTCTGGGCCAGGCTGGATAACCTGGGCTGGCTAGTGTCCTGCTAAGGGCAGGATACTCCAGCCATTGGCTAATTCTCATTTCAGGCTCCTCTGCAGTTCTTCATGTGGAGTTTTTGTTCCTTTTTCTTTCTTCCTCAACAGATGCATCAATTTATCAATTAACTGGCTAACAATAAATACAGGCATGGAGTAATTTCCTGCAAAATGGGCCAAATCCTGCTGTTACTCTAATCACACCACTTCCATTAAAGCATTTAGGATGTGGAGATCTGGCTCCACACAGGCTCTCTGGAAATGGGAAGTGTAAGCTGAGAGACTTCTGAACTACAGAAACAAAGGGGCAGTGTTTTTTTTCCTTGCAATATCACATTCATGGCTGTGGCAAGAGGTGAACCAGGTCCTTATTCCCTCCTTTGGGACATGGTCTGCTTTCCCCCATTTCATGAAAGCTAAAGGACAAGGGAGAAGCCTCCTCCCCCTGGCAAGAAAGGAATTCAGATGCTGTTCCTCCAAAACACTGGCTCTTAGCTGCTCTGAGGTGAAAAGTCTCTCTCTCAGCTCTGCTGTCAAACCTGATTATAGCTTAATCTCATTTTCAAATGCCAAGCCCTGAGGATTTAGAGCTCTCCCTCCCTCGCAGCTCTCCACTGACCCAGTTTTGCAAAGCCCTGTATTTCTGGAAGGGAGCATGCTGCCTGCCATGAGGCAGATGTCTGAGCCTGCCTGCCGGCAGCTCCAGCTCCCAGAGGCCATGCCAATGGGATAAATCCCACAGAGACTCCCTGGAGTAACAGGCACAGCTCCCACACAGCCTGCTCTGCTTTTCCCTCTCTCAGCTCCTCGTGCTAAAGGGGAGCTCTCAGGCACAGCAAATGGCTGCAGCTCTGCTGTGCACTCCAGAGACACTGATGTCTCACCTCTTGTCATCTTGACCACCAGCTGAAGGGCTCTATGGCCACTAAACCATGATCCTAACTATCACATCTAGACATCTCTTCAACCCCTCCAGGGCTGCTGATTACACCAGCTCCCTGGGCAGCCTGGGCCAATGTCTAACAACCCTCTCAGGGAAGAGATTTTTCCTAATATCCAACCTTAACCTCCCCTGGTGCAACTTGAGGCTGTTTCCTCTTGTCCTGTCACTAGCCACCTGGGAGAAGACACCTATCCCTATCTCACCCCAACCTCCTTTCAGGGAGTTAAAGAGATAGAAAAGGTCTCCCCTGAGCCTCCTCTTCTCCAGACTAACCAACCCCAGTTCCCTCAGCTGCTCCTGATAAGACTTACTCTCCAGGCCCTTTCCCAGCTTCCTTGCCCTTCTCTGGACACACTCCAGCACCTCAAAGTCCTTCTTGTAGTGAGGTGCCCAAAACTGACCCCAGGATTGGAGATGTCACCTCCCCAGTGCCCAGGACAGGAGGATGAGCACTTCCCTGGTCCCTCTGGTCACACCATTTCTGATACCCCACATACCTTTCCCTTTCTCCTAGGTACCCAGAGATGATGATGCTGCCAAACCAAACAGGTCTCCTAGGAAAATCAAATGTTTGGCCTGTACCCAGCAAGAAGATTCTCACTGCTGGGAACCCCCCAGAGATGTCCTATTTTATATTATCCCTAATTCACAGAACAAACCCACCAGCCAAGGCTGCCTCACACGTGCAGCAGTTGTAAGTCTCCCTTTCTAAGGCAGCTCTGACTCCACACAGGCAGCAAACACCTCACAGCACCAATTCTGTACCTAGTTAATGTCAGCAATGCTATGCATCACCAGCCCATTAGCAGCTTCCATCCTGAAGCAGGGGCAGAGCCATCACAACTCCTATGCTCTGCTGGCTCTCCTAATCACACCCAGCCCTTAGCTCAGAGAATCTCTTTGCTCATTTCTGTGTAAAACACAGCCTGCACTTCCAAACCCCATCCCCATGTGACTCCTACCTTCTCACCTCCTGAGACATCCCTGGGGACATACCACAGGTCAGAGTGCTGCTGACCCTGAGACATTCTAGAGGGATGCAAGTTCCCAGGTTCCTCTTGCTCTCAAGAGACTTTCATGACTAAGTAGAACAAAACATCTTTAGAAACTTCATGTGTCAGGTCTTGGAATATGACCAAATAATTCCAGAGTCCAAAACTCAAGATTTGGACTTAAGTTCTAAGCATTATGTGGGAGACACAACCATTTGCAATAATACAGCTGGTTAAGGTGCCATGTAGACCCAGGCATCAAGAGACTGGAGCCTGATGCACCAAACCACCTTCATCTCTTCTAGTGCAAACTTTCTGTGAAGATACTCAAGGCACAGAGGTCCTGCTCTGACTTGACTTCAACTCTGTTTCCCCAGAACACAAACTAACTCTCAATGGGACATTCTTAAGGTAAATCATGAACATTAACTGTAGACAATGTTCACATTGCCATCACAAAACTGACATCAACTTGGCCGGCTTACCTACACCTCTTACCCCAAGTGCTGTAAGGAGCCAAGTTACAGAAGCACAGACTGGTAGGGGTTGGAAGGGACCTCTGGAGATCATCTAGTCCAACCCCCCTGCCAGAGCAGGAGAAGCTAGAGCAGCTTGCATAGGATGGGTCCAGTTATAGCAATGATTTGGGTTTAAAACATGTAAGTGAGGGTGAGAATTCAAGAAGAAGCAGGTGTTTCTAGCAGCCCAGGAAGGGGCCAACAAAACAGGGCAACAGGTAAGGATACAGTTACCAAACAAGGTCAGGACGATGAAGTAGATGGAGGAGAACATCCCCGAGTGGACCCCTCCCTGCGACTCGATGCCGTGGTACATCACCGCGTTCCAGTCCTCCCCTGTCAGGATCTGCACAGCAAGGGCAACAGAGAGCGAGAAAGTCACTCAAAGCAAGGGCAAAGTAGAGTCAGAGGNTGCTGGACTCTCTCCAGCAGCTCCCTAGCCTTCTGGAGCTGAGGGGCCCACAACTGGACACAGCACCACATCTACACAGCTTTTCAGTCCCTCCAGGGATAGGGACTCCACCACTACCCTGGGCAAGGAAATGAGATCTAAAGCAGCTAGATATTGATCATCCTAAGGAAAAACACCCAAGACTCAAATAAGCTTTGTCATGCTAGATGCTCATTTTGCAGCAGGCTGACTTGTCTGCTCCTCCTGCTCTTTCTCCAGGGACTGTAGCACAGCAAGACTTGGGGCAGCTCAACAGGTCATCTGCCATGGCACACTTGAATGAACAGGAGCTCCTTTTAGTACATTAAGACATGTCCACTGGGATGTGGAGCTCAAAGTCCTAAATAGGAAGTGATCTTTGTGTTCAGTAGAAGAAAAACAACAAAATATAGCACATAGCAAACCAAAGCAAACTAAAAAAGAAAAACAAGCAGAAAGGCCAAAGCATGGTGAGTGCTGTAGTTCTCAAGTCCCATGTGCATCCAACATGCTTCAAAACCTTTGCAAATTCCAGCCTAGTCATCAGCTGCTGATAAAGAGGAAATATCTAGCTGCAGGGTTGGAGCAGATGACAGCAGTGTGCTGAGAGCACCTAGAAACACAAGGACACCCAGTGCATACACAGACTTGTTTCCTAAATGTAGAATCTGCTCTCAATCACTGAATCATTCAGGTTGGAAGAGATCTTTAAGATCATGAAGTCCAACCATACCTATCACCCCCATGCCACTAAACCATGGCCCTGAGCAGAACATCTCTAAGTTTCTTAAACCCCTGCAGGGATGGTGACATCATTCCCATCCCTGGGTAGCCTGGGCCAAGACTTAACAATCCTTTCAGTGATGAAATTTTTCCCAACATCCAATCTAAAGCTCCCCTGGTGCAGCTTGAATCCATTTCCTCTTGTCCTCTCACTGGTAACCCTGGAGAAGAAACCTAGTCCCATTTCACTCCAGCTTCCTTGCAGACAGGAGAAGGCAGAGCCCAAGCCTACCCTCCACCCTTGGACTTACTCTGGATTTACACCAGAGGATACAAAGCAGGGCACTGAGCTGTCAGCTCTGCACTGTTCCCAAACTTGCATTGACATCATTTCCATGAATTCACAACTGTTCCTGCTCTCTGTGAACAACCATAGAGTGATTTCTGCTCACCCAAACATCTGGGGAAAGAGAGACCCAGTGGGAACACTTCTGTGCCCGCCAGAGGTCACAGGTCTCACAAATCCCTGGCTGCACTTAAACAAATCCAACAGCTTGGGGCTTGAGTTTGAAAATCCAACTGGATTTTTCTGGAAGTAGAACAAAAACTTATAGGAGAGGGGAAAAAGTGTTTTATAGAACTTTTGCAAGGAGATAACTAGTTCAAACTAAGCAGCTGAGGATGCTCTCTGAGGCCCTGGCAAGAGGACAGACACTTCCACCTGGTGTCTTTCCCACTGTTTGCTGTCACCCATCAGCTAGAGGAGTAAAGCAATGAGGTAGCAGCCCTCAAGGAACAGAGCACATGCAGTAAATATAAGTCTTTCAGCTCTAGAAAGTTTCTGTTTCTGGCTGCTGCAAGAACTTCTTGCTCCAGGAGAGAAGGGGACGACAGCATTGTGGAGGGAGAAGGGGAAGCAATGAGGACTTTGGAGTGAGGTGAAGCCCAAACATTTTGTCTGACTTCCCCTAAAGGAACATTTTGTCCAGTGCATCTCAGTGTTTAATAATGGCTGAGGAGCCAGCAGGTGATGGAATAAAAGCATCCATCAGGAGCTGTTGTGAAACCTTAATGGACTAATGAGCACATTAAGGGTGGGAGAGGCTCAGCTGCAAGAGGAGCAGCATCACACTCTTTCAAAGGGCTGCTCTCAGAGATGCTTTCCTCAAGAGGAGCCTGAGTAAGCACAAAACCACATCAGCTCAGTGTTGTCTCTCTCAAGCAGGTCAGCTAGGGGCACTTGGACATCAGTGAAAGCAGCTCTGCTCTCCAAGCATTGGCAGGTCACCCCTCAGCAGAGCTGAGCTTCAGTCCCAGCCTGCCCCTGCATCTCCTCCAGTGGTCCCCAGTGCTCTGCCTCTTAGCAGCAGGCTGTGATTATTTCTGCAGCAGCTCTCAGGGAGCAGAGCATGTAGAGATAGGACAGGGCATGCTGCTTTATGGACTCTCTGTGCTCAGGGATGTTGTACATGCTCCCAGCTCAGGGATTGCTGGATCAGGGAGGTGCAACGAGTTAAAATCCATGATGCTCTTCCAAGGGAATGGTGGGAACGGGGGGCTGAGTTGCAGCAAGCACTGAGTTCACCCAGCTAGGGCAGGCTGCTGAGGACTTGAATTCTGCTTCTTAAAGAGAGACTCTTAGGGAGGAGCAGAGTGTATCTGCCTTCTTTGTGTTTGTTCAGCACATGGAATGCACTCCCTGAAAACTGCTGCTCTGCTAGCCTGCTGGCTTGCCTGAGCTCATGGAAGAGGAGGTTAGAAGAGAAGCCAAAGCCCACACTGAAGTGGTGTTGACATGGTATTTGCAGTTCAGGACTGGGAGCAGAGGTTACTGAAATGCCTCTCTGAGGCCCCAGGATGGGTCTTGTTGCTTTTAATTCATAGCTCTGACATCCTAGGCAAACGTCATAAACCCAACAGTGTTTTCCTTCATCCCACAGCCCCTCCTTTCACCTCAGGAATAGAAAGGGAATATTGCAGCTGAGTATTCTCCCTAGGTAGCTTGAGTCCCAAAGCCAAACAACATGAGCATTTGCAGCTGCTCATATCCGGAGCCTGACTGGGGCTCAGTTCCTGCTCTGGGGCAATACCTGCAGGTTGCTTTAAGCCCTTGCTTTGAGGAGGACTAACATATTATGCAAATAGTAATTTACCATGATTTGCAATATCCTGAGAGGTAACTACTGGCTACAAACCTGCTTCACGTCTGGAGAGAAACAATAACCAGAGGGAGCTGCTTCTGCAGAGGTCACAGGACACAGGTTCGTTGAGTCTTTTCCTGCTTTAATCCAAACATTGTCATCAAACCTTTTTGGTTTGTTTTTTTTTCCCCACCCCTATTCCTTATTGGGACAATGATGCTGAAATACATAAGCCAAGCCTTGCTGAGAAGTTTGGAGCTGGGAGCTTAAGCTCTCATCAACAAGCAATATCAATACAGGACTGTATTCCATGAATCTGTGAGTGGTACCTGCACATGGAGCAGGGGCAGCATCCTCAGCTCTCTACTGAAACACCCCAAAAATCACTCTTTTTAAAGAGGCATCCAGACAACAGCTGCAAAATTAGACTCTTAAAACTGAGCATTGCCTCTGCCAGAGCTGCAGCTTCTTCCTGCCATCACAGGAACTTGCCCCAGGGCTGCTACTTCTTTCTGTGCTCCCCTGTGCACTGTAATTCTTATCCAGCACTATCTTATCTGGAGCTATTACTGTGCAAAATGCCACATGATTTCCTTACTGCCTGGAGCTAGCTCAGGCCTCTCATTAAATGATGGTAACCAGAGGGGAGAGTGAAGCAGGTAAAACAGTGTCTAGGGTTGCAGAGAGGATGCTTTGTGCAGTGGGGCACGTGCAAGGGCTGCCCTTGCACCCTGCAGCCCCAGGGACGGAGCCTGAGCACACACACACACTTCAGACTCATCACACCCATCTTCAGACTCAGCACACGTATCAGGAGGAGGGAGCCAGGCTCTTCTCAATGGCATCCAGTGTTAGGACAAGAGGGAATGGGAGCAAGTTGGACCACAGGAGGTTTAGTATTAACATGAGGAGAAACTTCTTTACAGTAAGGGTGCCAAAGCATTGGACCAGGCTGCCCAGGAGGCTGTGGAGTCTCCTTGTCTGGAGCCATTGCAGAGCTGCCTGGACACATTGCTGTGTGAGCTGCTCTAGGTGATGCTGCTCTGGCAGGGGGGTTGCACTAGATGATCTTTCTAGGTCCCTTCCAACCCCTGACATTCTGTGATCCTGGGATACTGTGATCTCCAGGCTCAGCGCGCGCGCCCATCTCCAGACTCGTCACGCGCGCACCTCCAGACTCGTCACGCGCGCACCTCCAGACTCGTCACGTGCGCACCTCCAGACTCAGCAATATCTTTTTTCCTAGCAAATAAACCCCTTCTATTCTCTTTTTCCTTCACTCCCCAGAATTGCTTTTCAATGATGCATTGATAGGTCAGGGTGGCAGAATCCAGGAGAAGGAGGGACATTCCCAAATCCCACAGCTTTTCAGGGACCTCTTTGCCCAGCATCAGGTGGGAGAATCCCAGAATCCCAGAATGGTTTGGGTTGGAAGGGACCCCTGGAGGTCATCTAGTCCAACCCCCCTGCAGTGGGCAGGGATATCCCCAACTAAACCCTATGGTTTAGATGCCCAGGAGTTGGTTCTCTAATGCTCCCTCAGGATAAGGCATGGCTTTACCTGGAATACTGTGAGGATGGCAGCAGGGAAGGTATCAAAATTGGTGGTTGGTGTTTCATCTTGGAAATTGAACCTAGAGAGAAGGGAGAAGTGAAACCAAGAGCAGTAAGGGACAAGTCACTCTCAGGTAGTCTCCTGACACCCTGTACCCCAGGCAAAGAGCAACCTTTGTTCCATCTGGCAGTAACACCCCAGGCAACACTGGCAGGGAACAGAGTGTCCCTGAGGAGATGCTGAACACAGCTATCAGCAGAAACTCAGTTGTACTCCTGGAGACAATTCTGATGCTTTGAAATCCTTTTTGATTCACAATTAAAACAAAGAAGCCACATCTCCGGTGAATTTGCAGCACAAACCATTCCAAGAAGTTTGTGTCAGAATTGGAATTGCCCTGTTACTAAATCATTGCATTTTAATCTTTTAAAGATAAAAGTGATTGATTTAAAAAAGTTACTGTATTTCCAAATTGATGCTGGAGTTCTCATGGGAATATTGTGGGATTTCTTGCTGCAAAAAAAATCATCACAACTGGCATTCCCAAGCAGAAAAATCAAGTTTAACAAAACTAGGTTTTCCAGCAGAAAACTATCCCAGGTGAGTATGTATCTCATCACCCTGGCTCTCAGGGGAAGATTTGGCCTTTTCCTAACAGCAGCAAAAGTGCTGCCTCCCCCAGCCCTGTTTCAGAGTTCTGGGTGTACATGGAGACCATGGAATGTTATAGGAGCTTTGAATTAGCCTAAGCAGGCAGACTTCAGCTCCAGGTGAAGCCCCAGGAGAAGAGCTGTGTTCCTTTAAAGCAGAGACCACTCCTGAGCAGCCCAGGGCTGCCATCTGCATCCTTCAAGCCCTGCAGCTCCTTCCTTGGCTTCCAGCTTCCCTCTGAAAGGCTAAGGATGGCTGAGACTTACTGTCCTCCAAAGAGCTGCATCCCCAGCAAAGCAAACACCACAATGAAGAGGAACAGCAGGAAGAGCAAACTGATGATGGACTTCATGGAGTTCAGCAAGGAAACCACCAGATTCCTCAGGGAATTCCAGTACCTGTGTTGGAGATCAGAGCAGCCAAGAGAGGACATGAGTGGGAGAAGAGCCTTCCCTGACAAGCTGGTTTGATCTAGTTTCTTATCATAAACAGGGCAAAGAATGGCAAGGGCTATCAGCATCTTTCAACTCCTCTCTGTGACCAGAAAACACAACTCCCTGAGGGATAACACCTCCTGCAGCATGGCAAGGGCAGAGATGGGGATCATCCAGCCCAACCCTTCTGCTCCAGCAGGCTCACCCACAGCAGCTTGCCCAGGATCACATCCAGGTGCCTTGGGAATCTCTCCAGACAAGAAGACTCCACAAGCTCTCTGGGCAGCCTGGGCCAAGGCTAAAGAAGTTTTTCCTCCTGTTGAGGAATGAACAGCTCGTTTCAACCAGGATGACTTTGCAGTGTCCTTCCAACCTCTCAAAAGCCAGTATCCACCAATGGACATAAATTCCCACATGTTCAAACATTCCTGTAGCTGATGAACACAGACATCCATGCCCAGGGATGCCTCAATGTGTGGGGCAATTCAGCCACACAATTTAAGTATCCAGGACTGAGCAAGCACCTCAGAGGCTGAAAGCCAATCCAGGACATGAACCCCAACATGGCAAGAGGGAAAGGCTCAGCCTAAATCCTGACTGACACATCCAAGTCCCATCTGGCCAGATAGTGAAGTGAGTTTGCTTTGATGTCCCCATCCCTGAGCCAGCTCCTGGCAGGACCCCCAGGCAGAGATACCAGGCTGGGGAAGGGGCTCAGGTACAGCTCTCCTTCTTGGCTTTACTGCCCTGCTGAGGACAGACAAGGAGCATTTATAGTAGGAAAACTACAGAATCAAAAATGCAGAAATAGCCATTAGCAGAGGAGCTCTCTGACCAGCTCCTCTTGGACAGACAGGCATGTGGAAGAAAGGAGCTGGAGCAGGCAGGAGGAAAGGAGTGATTCAGAGCCACTTCATGTGTTCTCTGTGAAAAGTTTTGGGTCTTTCCCTTTTGGGGAAGAAGTTTTTATCCAACCAAACCCTCTCCTGGTGCAACTTGAGGCCATTTCCTCTTGCCCTCTCACTGTTAACCCTGGAGAAGAGACCAACCCCCAGCTCACTGCAACCTCCTTGCAGGAAGTTGTAGAGAGAGATAAGTTCACGCCTGAGCCTCCTCTTCTCCACACTACCCAACCCCAGTGCCCTCAGCTGCTCCTCACAAGCCTTGTTCTCTAGCCATGCTATGATTTGCTAAGTCAAATCTCAGCCTCCATCACTTCATGACATTGACTAAAATCCTGACTAGGCAAAACCCACAAAAAGATCATTTTAACTTGAAAACACATCCAAAACTTTGAACCAGCACAACACACAATCAGATAGAGGAAATCACAGTAACTCCACATCAAATTAACTGCTGAAAATTAATTGCTATTGATTAGCTACAAAAACCTGGAGTTTCCATGAAAAGCTGGGCTGGAGAGGGACATTTCTGGAGCTGGTGCCCACCTATTTTGCTGGACATTGAGAGAACTTACCCTTCCCAACCCCTTTGTCCCACACCACAACAAATGACCCAGTAGTACACTCAGCTCTTGGATCTGCAAAACCATGAGCAGATACAACTCAGCAGAGCTAACAAAGCCTGGGTGCTTGAACAGCTGCCAGACTCCCTGGTGACTGCAAATATCTGTCTGGCTCAAATATGCTTTATCTACTTGAGGTGGTTGGGGTCTGGGGAGAGAGGTGCTACTCCTCCCTTTGTCACTTCAAGCCAAGAACAAGAGAGTGATGGAAAGAAGAGAGTTCTGCAGAGGTAATGGTGTAAAATGGTGTTGAAAAGGGGGAAAACAACAGCAGGAGAACAGAAACATATCCTCCAGCTCCACACCACAACCTTCAAACCCTGCAGAAATGGATGTGTGAATTGCAGAGCAACTCTTTGCTAATGCCAGCACACATTAATGCAATGCCTGAGCATCAAAACAACCAAAAAGCTGTGACAACCCAGCTCCAGGGAAAATTCAACTTCACAGGCCACAGCTGAAAGCCTCAGACATTCCCAGAGCAGACACAACACATTCCACATTTATGCCAACACAGTGGCTCAGGCTCTAGGATTTGGTATCTGGTGATGCCCAGGGCAGCTCAGTTTTCCACTTCCTAAGTACTTAAAGAATTCTCACCAGCTCAGCAGCAGATAATAAGGAGAGTGGGAAGCTGATGGAGCTTCAGAGGTAAATAAGAAACCTTTTTTCCTTCCCACAAGAAATAAGAGATGACCTCAGGAGATATTTAAGTAGGCTTGAAAAGAGAGAAGGAAGCTCTGGTGCAGCTCATCACTACACCATGGAGTCCTCTGCTCCTGGGTAACCAAACCTGTACATGAGACTGGGGGAAGGGCTGCTAAAAGTCCTTGTGGGTGCAAATCCAGGCTCAGGAACTCCCTATACTTCCACCTGCCAGAAACATCCATTGCCTAGCCAAAGAAAGGGCAATTCTGCATCTGCTCCTGCCCCTCTTTAGGGCCAGAGCAGAGAGAGGATGTTAGGACAGACAGAACCTTGGTGCCAGCTCAGGCAGGGCATTTGGGGAGTTGGTTTTGATGGTTTTATCTTAAAAAAAAACCCCTAAGAAAATGTGGAAAGCTGTGGGGCTGGGGACACAGAGTTCCCATGCTGCTAAAAGCCTGATGTGAGCAGAAAGGGAACTGGACTTACTTTGTCACTTTGAAAATCCTCAGCAGTCGAAGTGCTCTCAGCACACTGATGCCAAATGAGGTGCCTGGTTTCACTGCAGCCCAAATCACCTCAAAGATGCTGCCCACGATCACCTGCAAGAAAAGGCCATTTTACACAAGGCAAAACTTCTGCTTAGCTCTTTGCAGTGCTTCTAGGAAGGCTCAGGAGAGAGCAGGAAGCAGAGCTTGGCCTATCCTGGTTTGTTTATGAAGGCTTCAGCTAAACCAACAGCACTAAAAAACCTGGCACCATCTTCCTACAGCCCAGCTGGGAAAAGGGTAATAGAGTCACAGAATCACAAAGGTTGGAAGAGAGCTCTAAGATCATCAAGTCCAACCATACCTATCACACCCATGGCACTAACCCATGGCCCTAAGTAGCACATCTAGACATTTCTTAACCCCCTCCAGGGATGGTGACCCAGCACCTCCCTGGGCAGCCTGGGCCATGCCTAATAACCCTCTCAGTGAAGAAATTCTTAGAAGTAGGACAGATGCAGATGAGATCACATGTGGGGACTTGTTGCTTTTTCCTCTAGCCAGCAAACTACCTTCAAATAACCTTTTGGGAAGATCCCTGTACTTTCCCCCCACACACTGGCTCAACTTCAATGCCCACACTCTATTTTGCCAGCCCACACAGCTGACCTGCAGAAGGATACTGGCCAGTCCTCCCCTTCCCACCAGAAGCACCAAATGTCTTCACCCACAGCACTGCAGAATATCACAGTATCCCAGTATGTTAGGGGTTGGAAGGGCCCTAGAAAGATCATCTAGTGCAACCCCCCTGCCAGAGCAGGATCACCTAGACCAGCTCACACAGCAATGTGTCCAGGCAGCTCTGCAATGGCTCCAGACAAGGAGACTCCACAGGCTCCTGGGCAGCCTGGGCCAGTGCTCTGGCACCTGCACTGCAAACAAGTTTCTCCTCGTGTTAATACTAAACCTCCTGTGGTTCAACTTGCTCCCATTGCCTCTTGTCCTACCATTGGATGCCATTGAGCAGAGCCTGGCTCTCTCCTCCTCACACTCACCCTTCACATATTTCTAAGCATTGCTGAGGTCTCCTCTCAGTCTCCTCTTGTCCAGGCTGAAGAGACCCAGCTCTCTCAGCCTGTCCTCCTAGGGCACATGCTCCACTCCTTTCAGGATCTTGCTGGCCCTGTGCTGGACTCTCTCCAGCAGCTCCCTATCCTTCTGGAGCTGAGGGGCCCACAACTGGACACAGCATTCCAGGGGAGGCCTCCCCAGGGCACAGGAGAGGGGAGAAGAACCTCTCTGGCTCTGCTGGCCACGCTCCTCTTCATGCATCCTAGGATGCCATTGGCCTCTTGGCCACAAGGGCACATTGCTGCCTCATGGGCATCCTCCTAGCCACCAGCACTCCTAGAGCTTTTTCCCCAGGGCTCTTCTCCAACAGATCAGTTCCCAGTCTGTACTGATCCATGGGCTTGTTCTTTCCCAGATGCAGTACTTTACACTTCCCCTTGTTAAATTTCATTAAGTTTCTCCCTGCCCATGTCTCTAGCCTGTCCAGGTCACTCTGGATGGCAGCACAGCTCCTGGTGTGCCAGCCACTACTCCAAGCTTGGGATCATGCTCAAACTTTCTGAGGGAACATAAAGCATTAGCTCTGGGCAAGATCTCCCAGAAGCTTCTGGCAACAGAGAGTCTTTGGGAGAGCACTGAAGGTAATAGCTATGAAGAGCTGCTGCAGAGCCTCCAGAAGACACATCCAGTCATCTGCCAGACCCTCAGCTTCTCAAAACAATTGTCCCCAACAGAGGTGGGTTTTCAGAGTTTTGCTTTGTCTGTCTGTTTTAAGGTTAGCAGAGAATTAACTGAAAGGACAATTAGAGCCACATAGCTAATAAAAGAAGACAGACACTTTGCTGCTAATTGCTGTAATTACCTGCATTAACCCAGGACTGCAGAGCTCCCCTAGACCATGGTCCCCAGGTACCTGAAGCACACCATAAACACATTAGCCCTGGAGCCCAGGAGCAGCTGGATCGTGTTGGGAGAGGGATTGTTAGTGGGAAATGAGGGCTGCAGAGCTGTGTCTGAGGATGACCAGGAGCTAGAAGTGTGCTCTCATAGCCAACAAGACCAACAGCATCCTGGGGTGCAGCAAGCAGAGTGTGGCCAGCAGGGCCAGAGAGGTTCTCCTTCCCCTCTCCTCTGCCCTGGGGAGGCCACAGCTGGAGTCCTGGGTCCAGTTCTGGGCTCTCCTGTCCATGAAGGACAGGGAACTTCTGGAGAGAGTCCAGAGAAGGGCTACAAAAATGCTGAGGGGACTTGAGCACCTCTGTGATGGGGAAAGGCTGAGAGAGCTGGGGCTGTTTAGCATGAAGAAGACTGAAGGGAATCTTCTCAATGCTTGTCAGTCCTTACTGGGTGGGGGTCAGGAGGATGGGGCCAGGCATTTCTGCAGTGGTGCCCAGTGACAGGACTAGAGGCAATGGGCACAAACCTGAACATAGGAAGTTCATCTAAACAAAAAGTGGAACTTCTGTACTTGAAGGATGGTAGAGCACTGGCTCAGGCTGCCCAGAGAGGTGGTGGAATCTCTGTCTCTGGAGCTATTCCAAACCCACCTGAACACATCCTGTGCAAGCTGCTCTAGCTGAACCTGCTCTGGCAGAGGATGTTGGGCTGGATGATCTCCAGAGGTCCCTTCCTAACCCCTAACAGTCTGTGAGTCTGTGAACATGAGCAGTGCTGGAAGGCTCAGAGGTTTGGAAATCCCTTTGATAAACAGAAGATGTCTTCTGAAAAGTACAGCACCACTTGCAGCAGCTCTGCAAGGAATGCTGTAACCCTGAGCTTGAAGACAACACAGTAGGAAAGGGAGATACACAAGTGTTGCTCAGCCAGGTTCTCCCATCAGAAAAAGAAGGAACTATAACTTCTGTCCCCTAGCCTAGCACTCCTGGGAAGCCCTGATGAATCAGCAAAATGCTGTCCTCAAACCCTCCCCCATGTTACACTGATTAATGAATCTTCCTGGCATCTCAGCATGGCCTCCTGGGAGCTTGTTCCAGAGCAGACCCCCCCTGAGCTGCTGCTCCCCAGGCTGATGTTGCTCTGGTTTGTTGTGCCACTTGGTGCATTTGAACAGTTTCATCTTGATGGTTTGTCAAACTAAACTGGCTACAGATGTCTGATGTTCCAGTGGGGCTGAAGGAGCTGAATTCATTCTGGGGGCTGGAAGGTGGGTGAGGAGGAAGAAACACAGACAGAAGTAAGATCCCTATGGATTCACTAAAGGAGGAAGAACTAGAAACAGATCAACAGCTTTCACCTCCTGGGAAACACTCAGCAAAGCTTCTTGCCAGTGCTGCACTCACCACAGCATGGCACGAAGCAGAGAGCCAGCAGAGAGTTAGCTCTTGCTTAGTGCAAGCTCCTAAATCACCTGTCCCTGATGACAGCAGCATTGAGTGCACCAGCAGCAAGTGTGCAGGTGACACCAAGCTATGGTGCTGGGGATAAGTTGGAGGGGCAGGATGTCATCCAGAAGGACCTGGACAAGCTGGAGATCAGGGCCCAGGGGAACCTCAGGAGCTTCAACAAGACCTAGTGCAGGGTCCTGCCCCTGGGTCAGAACAATTCCCACTATCAATCCAGGCTAGGGGATGAGATGATGGAGAGCAGCCCTGCAGAAAAGGCCTTGGGGTGCTGGTGGCTGAGAAGCTGGCCATGAGCAACCAGTGCACGCTGGCAGCCCAGAAGCACAATGGCATCCTGGGCTGCAGCAAGAGAAGCGTGGCCAGCAGAGCCAGAGAGGTGATTCTGCCACTGCACTCTGCTCTGCTCACACCTCCTCTGCAATACTGGGGCCAGCTCTGGAGCCCTCAACACAGAAAGGACATGGAGCTGATGGAGCAGGTGCAGAGGAGGCCACGAGAATGCTCATGGGCTGGAACACCTCTGCTCTGAGGACAGGCTGAGGGAGCTGGGATTGTTCAGCCTGGAGAAGAGAAGGCTTCAGGGGAACTACTAGTGACCTTCCAGGACCTAAAGGGAACTTCCAAGCAGGCTGCAGAGGGCCTGTTTGCAAAGGCCTGCAGGGAAAGGACAAGGGGCAATGGTTTTAAATTGGAGAAGAGTAGATTTAAACTGGACATTAGAAAGAAGTTCCTCCCCACGAGGGTGGTGGAACACTGGCCCAGGTTGCCCAGGGAGGTGGTTGAGTTCCCATCCCTGGAGGCATTGCAGGTGAGGCTTGCCAGGGCTCTGGGCAAGCTGCTCTAGTTGGGGATGTCCCTGGCCACTGCAGGGGGGTTGGACTAGATGAGCTCCAGAGCTCCCTTCCAACCCAAAGCATTCTAGGATTCTATGATCAGTGACAAGCTTTTCTTGTAGTGGAAGGAGCATCCTAGGTACAAGGATCCAGGGAAATTGGCAGCCAGCATGCAGCTCAGAGTCTACCTAAACTATTGGTGAAAGGACATCATAGAAGTGCTTAGGCTGGGAAAGATCTTTAAGATCATCAAGTTCAGCTCAGTCTAGTGTCTGCCACTAGACAATAGGCAATGATATGATATCTTTAGAACACTGCCTGGCAATAGTGCAATAGACATCAAATGTCTTCAAACTCATCTTACAGAATCTGGGGACTTTGGGCACACACTGAACTTTATGAAGGCTGAGCCTCAGGCCCTTTCAACCTAGATGATTCTAGGATTCATTCCAGCCTTTGCAGGACATCTTCCCAGCACAGTCAAAGCCTTCCATGGCTTGGCTGCCTTCAGCTGAGGGGAGCCTCTCAGCTCCTTGGATTAAGTTCTTCCTAATATCCAAGCTCAGGCTGCCCTGGTGCAAGCTGAGGCCATTCAAGCTTTCATGCCTGTTCCTGCTCTGTGATCTGCTGTGGTTCTTCATCCATCTCTTGGCTCCTGGGCTTGCTTTCAGGGTGAGTGAGCTAGGTTTTTCTGACCCAGAATCAGGGGAAGTTTTGAAGCAGCTTCAGGAGGTGAGTTATTGCCTTTCTGTCACCTAACTGTGTGGTTTGACTTCTGCTTCTGGGCACTCATGTCTGAAAACCACCTTGAGGTAAAGGCCATTAAGCAGATGAGAGGGGAGAGGAGCACTAAGATGTGTGAGGGATTTTCTGCCTTCCAATCCCCTCATTTAAAAGGGGGAGAGGATGTGTCAGTACTGAGAGCCCTCACTGGTGCTGATGCTGTGTGTACCCCTGTAGCTGGCAGAGGCAATGAAGTCCCCAGCTGTCCCTGTGCCTCAGGAAGGATGATAGCTAGGGGAAGGTATCATTGCCACAAGGAGTGCTCCCTGCAGAAGACACACCTACAGCATCATTCCCCATGGATTCCCATCCTCACCCTTCAGTGCCCAACCCCACTGAAGCACAGCAGAGCCACACTCTCCACTCACCCAGCTGAACACTACTCACCCCAAAGTCAAAGCAGTTGAATGAAGAGTGGAAGTAATTCCTTGGCCCCAGCCCATACATCTTCAAAGACATCTCAGTAAGGAACAGACCCAGAAAGACAAACTCTGCAAAATCTGGAAAGAGGAAAAGAGATTCAATTAGTCCACGAGACCTTAGCAGGCAGAACTCTTTGTGGGGGGAATAATGGTAATTTTTCACAGCACTGATTGCCTCCAGCCAGATGAAAATCCCTTTGCAATGGCAAACAAGAGCCCCAGGACAGTTTCATAGAATCCTAGAATCCTAGAATGGTTTGGGTTGGAAGGGAGCTCTGGAGCTCATCTAGTCCAACCCCCCTGCAGTGGGCAGGGACATCCCCAACTACATCAGCTTGCCCAGAGCCCTGGCAAGCCTCACCTGGAATGCCTCCAGGGATGGGAACTCAACCACCTCCCTGGGCAACCTGGGCCAGTGTTCCACCACCCTTGTGGTGAGGAACTTCTTTCTAATGTCCAGTTTAAATCTATTTCTCTATGCACATGAGCTGTAGTCAGCCTTCAAGGACTGGGAATGTTTCCTGTGTGCTGTGGGGAGGTTGAGATGAGCATTAAATAATGTTCTCATCACCTTTGTAAAGGGATTTCAGAAGCAGCTCTGGATCCAACACTTCTAAAGGATTCATTTAACTGTACAGATGATGTGGCTTTGGGTTTTCTGTACCTAGAGAAGACAGGCACTTTGGGGAGCAGGGTGTAAGCTTCTGTACCATCCTCTCATGATAAAAATACCTTCAGAGCCAGCAGAAATGCTGCCTCCAGGAGCTCATCCTCAGAGTTGTTGTGTCTCCTCTTAGCCCACAGCTACCTTCAGTTTTGTTATGCCTCTCTAACCATGGAATTATGGAAGAGCAAGTTCCCTTTCCTTCTGCTCCACACAGCACAGGCACACTGGCTGTGAGGCTTTTGAGAGGAAAATGTATCCCTTATGATGAAACAAAGGGCAGAGAGAGCATAGCTAGAGACTTGCATTGCCAGCTCAGCTTTTTAGGCCTTGAAGGTATAGAGAACACTTTCCCTTTGGCATTTTAAGTCATGCACGTTTGGATCTGGAGGCCAAAAACAAACACCAAAAGGGCACAAAATCTTCTACACTACCCTAAACAAACCAAACATAAGGTAAACCTCTCCCTCTAGAGCAAAGAAAGGGAAAAGAAAGAAGCTTCAAAGGGTGGAGGTGAAGCGCAGTGCTTAGCAGAGTGCAGAAGGCTCTCAGCAGGGCACGTGCCCCAGGAAAGTTGTCTTTGGGAATCTCACTTGTATGATTCCTGGAATGACAACAGAGAAGGGGCAACAGGTTCAAGTTGCAACAAGGACAATTTCAGCTAGATAACCCTGAATCCCAAGAGCTTTGTACACCTCTTGCACAGGGAAAGACAGAGGGGATGGAGATCCTTTCAGGTTGGAGCTTTCACTCCACACTGAGTGAGCATGGTTGGCCCAGGTCCATCTCCTGGAGCTGCTTGTCCTTAGAAATTGCTTGGAAAACACAGCTTCAACTAGCAACAAATAAAAAGGGGGTTTAAATTTGAAATGAAAGGCAGCCATGAAATATAATGGGCATAAAGTTAACTGAAATCCAGGAAGCTTTAACTGGATGAGAAAGGTTTTAGGAACACTGCAGTGAGGAGTTTCCAAGGTACACCTCTGCCAGCATTTGCAATAGGGAGGAAAGAGCAGGAAGGTATTAATTATCCCTTGTATCCTGCTCTCCTTGAGAACAGGAACAATACCATTAAAGGAGACCATGGAGGGCAAAGTGTTCACATTTGAGGAATAAGATGCCAAAGGATGTGGTCTGCTGGCTTCTCAGCCTTTTCCCTACCAAGAGATGAGGTCCAGCCCTGGCTCTCAGTGCTCAGTGGAAGACATGGTCACCTGAAGGAGCAGCACAGCTCCATCTCCCTTTGAGCTGGGAACTTACTAGGAGAAGGATGTTCACATCTACATCAAGCTACCACTTTTCTCTCCTGTCTGACATCAGACTCAACAGCTCAGGGAGCAAATACTCCTTTCCACGAAAGGGATACAAGAGCAGAGAGTGATCCACAGTTGCCCTGGCAACCCATCTGGCTTGAGGAGAGCAGAGGGTGCAGGAGAGGGATCAGGTGAACCAAGGTCAGGCATAAAATCAGATGGTTGACAAGTCCAGTAACAGGAAAACACAGAGTTTTTCAAGCACATGTTCAATAGCATTGAATTGCCTTGCATCTAATTAGCAAAGGTCACCACTGGCAACTAGTAAGAACCACAAAATCCTTAATTATTCATAGCTGTCTCTGGAGATCAGAAGCTTCAACTAGCTTCCAGGTCAGCTCCTCAACTTCCACTCAGCACTCTTTGTACTCAGGAAAGAGTAAGAGACAAAGGCAGAACTCCCTCAATAAAGCAGATGCATCTTCTCTGGTGGTGGAAGGATTTGTGCTGCTGCCATCACCTAGTTCAGTTCTGAGCCCAGAGGGAAAGCTTGGGGCAGTGCTTGTGCTGACAAGAGTCTCTCCCTTGCTGGGATGTCATCCCTTCCACCTGTGGTTTCAGACTCAGCAGAGCTCAGTGATGTTTTCTGGAATGACTTCCATGCAAGGTGTCCCTGTGACAAGGGTTATGGAATCAGCAGTGCTTCACACCTACAGAAAGCATTGCTCAGCCTCCACCTGCTTCACATCTCTCTCTGGCAGGGAGATTCTTATCCCCTGAGCTACTCACCAGACTCACCTTTGAGAGCTACACCTTGGCTCTGCTCTGTGTTCTTTCACACAATAACAAAAGCACTAGCTAGGGTTTTTTACTCTGATTTTCACCAACAGACCTCAGTGTACTCTCTGCTAGGACAATTCCCAACATTCCAAAAGAAGAAAAAGGAGGAAAAAAAAATCCTAAGGATTAAAGTTCAGTCACTCATTTCAGCCTGGAGAAGAGAAGACTTCGGGGGGACCTACTAGTGACTTTCCAGTACTTAAAGGGAACTTCCAAGAAGGCTGCAGAGGGCCTGTTTGCAAAGGCCTGCAGGGAAAGGACAAGGGGCAATGGCTTTAAATTGGAGAGGAGTAGATTTAAATTGGACATTAGGAAGAAGTTCCTCCCCACGAGGGTGGTGGAACAGTGGCCCAGGTTGCCCAGGGAGGTGGTTGAGTTCCCATCCCTGGAGGCATTCCAGGTGAGGCTTGCCAGGGCTCTGGGCAAGCTGATGTAGTTGGGGATGTCCCTGGCCACTGCAGGGGGGTTGGACTAGATGAGCTCCAGAGCTCCCTTCCAACCCAAACCATTCTAGGATTCCATGATTCCTTCTGACACAGCCCTGCCCATATAATGGAAAATGCAATTCTGTTGTTTGCACCTCCTAGGACTCAGCCCCAAGGGTAATTGTATCTGCCTTAAGCAGGAGCATCCTGTAATGTGATTGAAGGAGAAAAACTTTGATCCAAGTACTCTTATTTCATTTCAGATCTGTGCTGTTGGCAAAGGCCACACTAACACCTCGGTGCCCCACACCCTGGGGCAAAGAGATGTTAGTTGCTCTTTCCTGTCAGTCACCCAGAGATTAATTCCATTTCTGCCCTGTCTCCAAGTCCAATGTCATTAGGAGCTGGTTCCCAGCCTGACACTTTTCTTTCCTCTCCTCATCCTCTTCACATATTAAAGGAACCACAAGAACAATCTTGGTGAAGTACAACTGCCTCCAGCCATGAACTCTTCAGCAGAGAGAAATAAAGGTGGTCACTTCAGACAGACTTTTCCTCACAGTTTCAAATGCTGCAGGTTTATATCTGGAGGCAGCTGTTTATCTGATTCAAAGGCAAACATAAAAGCATCAAAAAGGGCCTAATTTCACCCAACACGTGGCTCAGCATTGTGCAGCACACAGCGAAGAGGTTCTCAGGCCATAAAAGTTAAAGCACTGTTTTCAAGTGTTGTATTTAGCAGCAAGGAGACACTCTGGATGCTGTTCTAGACAGATCACCATTGAGAAGTAAGTTAAGGATCACTGTGGTGGTAGCTGGAGAAACACAGAGAGAGCTGCTTCAGGAAGGGCAACCAAGCCACAGGAGTAGGGGAGCATGGAAGTGCAACCTTACTGATCCAGTGTGAAAACCTTCTCACCATAGTCTCTAAAGCCCACCCCATGGAGGCCAAAAAGCTCTGCTTCCAGCCTGCTACCACACCTTTAACCAGAGCAAGAAGAGACACAACCAAGACTATCTCTGCTGGCCAATGGAGACCACCAGCAGCTCCATCTCTGCTGGCCAGAAGAGACCACCAGCAGCTCCATCTCTGCTGGCCAGAAGAGACCGCCAGCAGCACCATCTCTGCTGGCCAATAGAGACCACCAGCAGCACCATCTCTGCTAGCCAATGGAGACCACCAGCAGCAGCATCTCTGCTGGCCAATGGAGACCACCAGCAGCTCCATCTCTGCTGGCCAATGGAGACCACCAGCAGCTCCATCTCTGCTGGCCAATAGAGACCACCAACAGCTCCATCTCTGCTGGCCAGAGGAGACCACCAGCAGCTCCATCTCTGCTGGCCAATAGAGACCACCAGCAGCTCCATCTCTGCTGGCCTCCTGCCCAGCACAGGGCATCCAAGTGCATTCCACTGTTTCCACATCAGGCTTGCAGCTTCTGCTGGAGGTCCAGGAGGTATATTAAAAAGGCCCAGACCTGACTGGAAGCTCCTTACCACCTCACCTCCCCCATGGACACAGCATGCACCTTGTTGCCCTCAGTTGAAGATGCATCTTTGCTACAGCTCAGCTAGGTAAGAGTTGTTTTCTGACACATCTCCTCTTTCTGAGCATCCTGGCAGTGATGAAAACCACCAGAAGCAGGTGGCAATCATGGGTGGCTGCATGAAATAGATACTTTCATAGGGAACTGCAATTTATTTCTCCAAAGGTCCATGCTTCAGAGAGCAGAACATGCCAAGTGTCCATGTGCAGTATGAGATAACTCCTGTTGCAATTTGGCATTGGAGTCCTCTCCATACAGAGAAGGGAATATCTCTGCTCTAATTTGGAGATAATTTCAGGGGCATGTCCTGTTCTTCATTATTCCCCAAGAAGTCAAAGAATTTCTCCTTAACTCTTTCAGTAAGACTAAAGAAACCCCAAGCCCTTCTCCAGCTCCTCCAGTCCCTTCTCTGCAGCAGTTGAAGGAATATGGAATGCCAAGCAGAAACAAGCTCAACAGAACAATCCAAGAACACAAAAATAAAAAGAAAAGACCAAGGGAAAAATAAATCACTGCAGACCTGGAGGCTTTTACCAACTGTTCTTTCAGTAAAATTAATTTGTAATGTAATTAAACTTCTCCCCAGAGGGACAGGTATAATTGAATTAGAGGTGCCTGGCTAGAGTTCCAGGCTGTAGCAGATCCTCCCAGGCTTTACCACACTCCTCTCCTGCTGCTGCAGCTCACAAAACTCCTCACCAGTTCATTTCCAAGCACCTCCCATGAAACAACATCATTAGAATTGGTTACTTGTGTCTTGCTCTGCATCAGAGCAGCCAAGCCCTGCTCCTCTCTAGTGAGCTTCACTCATCAACTCACTTGGAAGTCAGTTTTCTACTCTACCACTCTTATTGAACCACAGAATCATTAAGGCTGGAAGAGACCTCTAAGCTCATCAAGTCCAACCATGCCTATCACCCTCATGCCACTAACCCATGGCCCTAAAGAGAGCATCTCAATGTTTCTTAACCCCCTCCAGGGATGGTGACTCCAGCACCTCCCTGGGCAGCCTGGGATAAGACTTAACAACCCTTTTAGTGAAGAAATTCCTCCTTATATCTAATCTAAATCTCCCCTTTACAGCTAAAGGGTTTTCCCAACTATTTCTAGGAACCATTTAAAATCCCCTGGTTTGGTGCTATCTTGGTCTGCCTATATCTAATGGATTTATGCACTAATTTGGGGCAGAACAGGGCTTCCAAGAAGCACTCCTTGAGCCCATCTGGGCTTGTTCACTCTCCTGGTTTGGGTTAGAACAGAACTCATTGTGCTCAGTGGTTTCCCTTTCTGCAGTTCATGGTGTGTTCAATCCCTGATCTCCACCACAAAACAACTTCAGCCTTCCTGATCCTTTGTCTTCAGCTGAGGTAGGTTGGGAACCCAGGCTGTGGCTCATAGGAACCTCAAGTAGAAGATGCTAGCTCATGAATTTCCTTATGTTAATTACTGATTCAGGTGTTCCCAAACCTGAGTTTGGCATCTGAAGCCTTTCTCTTTTTTTTTGAGCTGAAAGACTTAAAATGTTTTTCTTCCTAGACATTTGGACTTCATTCAAGAGGAAATCCTCAGCCTCAAACTTCTAATTACTCTGCCAGTCTAGTTTATTATTTCCTTTGTTAAATTTAGGAAATGAGTAAGGAAGGCTGACTTCTCTGTGTAATCTGTCTCTGGTTTTAGTCTAAATCTTGGGAAAACAAAACAAAACAACCCAACCAAACCTTGAGGTGAAAGGAGTTTCTGTTCTTCTTATGCATCTCTTATTATGGTTTTAGTTACTTAGTGCTATTGAATATTTCAGCAAGCATTCACAGGGAGGATTTCTGAAGACAGAGCAGCTAATAGTCTTGATCTTTTAGGTCTATACATAAAAAAACCCCAACCAAACAAATAGAAACAAACAAAAAACTCCACTAACTGGTTTAGATAAGATGTCAGGAGCTATTTCTTTACTGAAAGGATTGTTAAGTCTTAGCCCAGGCTGCCCAGGGAGGTGCTGGAGTCACCATCCCTGCAGGAGTTTAAGAAACATTGAGATGCTCTCCTCATGGCCATGGGTTAGTGGCATGAGGGTGCTAGGGATGCTTGGACTTGATGATCCTAGAGGTCTTTTCCAACCTTCATGATTCTGTGATTCTGTGTAACTTCATTTGTTTCCTCATAATAAGACAGCACCTGAAGATCTAGAGCTAGAAATATTTAAGCATCTAATTTATACAGAAATCAAGAAAAAATAGGTGGAAAAGTATCTTTAATGATCTAACCCCAAAGGGTTAGGTTACACTGTTTGAAATATTTGGGGGTTTATTCTAACTCTTCTGTCTGCTTGTTTCAGAAGTTTTACTCACAAACTCTGAACTAACCACATCCAGAGAGCAAGAGGTGAAGAAAAAGCTTGCTCCCTGCTGGTTTACAGAGAAGTGGCCTCCAGAAAACCTCTCCTTCCCTTCCCTTCAGAAGGAAGGGCTTACACTGCTCCACTTTCACTGACACCATACCAACCTCTGCAAGTTTTCCAGCTCTAGGAGCCTACAACCTTCACTGAAATAAACCAAACCTCCCATCCCTCACCTTTCACACTTTTTGGTCACCTTCATGAGGTCAGTGCAAGCTCAGTGGACAATGATGTGTCAAGGCTCTGATGGCAGAAGCCTGCCTCCATTTATTGTTCATTACAGTGCAAAACAATATGCAATTTGAACAAAAATAAAAATACTCATACTTCCAAAGCCCTTAGAGAGTATCTGAAGCCTGAACTGATAGGAACCAAGCTAAACCAAGAGCTTTTGCACAAATATAGTATAGTTTTCTGTATGATATTCTTTGTATCACCATTGCACAGTTTCAGGGAAGGGCATCATGACATCTACCCCATCTAATCACACACCAGCAGCAAAGGAAGGCATGACCATCCCAAAAAGACCTTTTGCAAAGCTGCAGTCTTCTAAAGAATGAGACAATAATTGCTCCAAAGGTGGTGAATTAGTGTATGAGTCTGAAAGCACAGTTAGCCATTTTTATCCCCCAGGTAGCACATGCTGCTAGCACAGAATCCAGCATGCCTGGGGTTGGAAAGGACCTCTGGACATCATCTAGTCCAACTCTCCTGCTAAAGCAGGCTCACTCATAGCACTTTGTCCAGGATCACCTCCAGGTGGGTTTGGAATCTCTCCACAACTTATACCTGTTAAACTGCTTTAAACTTTATGCTGCTTTTAAACAAAACCAGGGTAGATTTAGACTAGATAAAAGGAAGAAATATTGTTTATGCTGAGGGTGGTGAGAGACTGGCCCAGGTTGCCCAGAGAGGTGGGAGATGTCTGTCCTACCCCTGGAATCAGCCCAGGTCAGGTTGTTTGGGGCTCTGAGTAATTTAATCTAGTTGCAGATGTCCCTGCTGATTGCAGGGGTTGCACTAGATGGTCTTGAAAGGTCCCATCCAATGCAAACCATTGTATGACCCCAGGGACCTAAGAGCAGGCAGAGCGTTAAGTATGCTCATGACAGAGATCACCCATGGATGAAGATCAAGCTGCAAAGCAGCAAGAATTCTGCAGTTCTCTGGGCAGATGCTGATTAGATAGAGAAACCTGTCCCCAGAGATCCTTTCACCCACATATGGAGCCATTCCTCCTCCTTTCCTACATCCTGCTGCTGAGCAAACCCTCCTGCTGCCTCACAAGATTTCAGTGTGGTTGAGTCTGAAGTTTCAGGTAAGGTTTAGGATAACAACCCCGTCTCAAACCAGTACCACATCCTGGTGGATATCTTCTGAACTCTATGACTCAATTACTCCTCAGTTACTAGAATCACTCATTGAGGCATTCCTGACCTCCCTCTGAGGGAGGCAGGAGAAGGTGAAGACCTTCTCCTTCCTCATGGGGATGTGACAGCAGTGCTCAGAGCTGACTCCCCCACAACATTCTCCTGGCCAAGTTAGAGAGCTATGGATTGGATGGGTGGACTGTTCAGTGGATAAGGAACTGGCTGGCTGGT
>VWZO01002745.1:62918-74760 GCA_013396975.1 Bucco capensis | reverse complement strand
AGTGAAAGGACAAGGGGCAATGGTTTGAAATTGGAGAGAAGTAGATTTAGACTGGACATTAGAAAGAAGTTCCTCCCCACGAGGGTGGTGGAACACTGGCCCAGGTTGCCCAGGGAGGTGGTTGAGTTGCCATCCCTGGAGGCATTGCAGGTGAGGCTTGCCAGGGCTCTGGGCAAGCTGATCTAGATGGGGATGTCCCTGGCCAGTGCAGGGGGGTTGGACTAGATGAGCTCCAGAGGTCCCTTCCAACCCTAACCATTCTAGGATTCTAGGATTCATGACTGGAGGGCAGGTGGGTGCCAGTACTCACAGAGGGCAGTGGTGAGCTTCTCAGGCTGGTCGTAGTGCACCATGGCGACACAGAGCGTGTTGAGTGCCACCACACAGAGCACAATCCAGTAGAAGCTCTGAGCTTTCACCATGCGCCGGATGAAGAAGCGGAACATCTTCTCTTTCCTTCTGAAGTAGGAGGAGCTCTCATTCTTCCCACTCTTCAAACTGGCACGGGCAAATGGAGACCCTGGGACAGAAAGAAGAGTCAGCACACCACATCCCAGCAGGTGAAAGGCAGGAGGAGGTTCCTGGGCACACAGACCTTCTCCCAAGCACCAGAAAGGCAGCTGAGCAGAAAGCTGGGCACATTGACCATGGGCTGAGCAAGGGCATCTTGCTTGCAATGGCATTGTGAAGGATGAAGGCTGGGATTTTAGAACTTCGTGGATGAATGCCCAGCTCTACCATCTAGAGAAAGTGGGCTTCCAACTCTTGGCTTGTCCCAGTTTAACTGACAGCTTTGGGGTTCCTGGTTAGCTGGAGGGACAGAAAGCACCAGGCATGGTGGAATTGCTGCCCACAGTGTGGAGCACATCACCTTGGAGCTGGGTAAGTGACTATAGGAAACCTGGTCCCTATTTCCCCTGCTCCAAGGAGCAGGCAAATACCCAGAACTCACTACTGAATTGAGTGAAGTTTCCTTATTTTACTCTCATGTATTTCTACAGCAGAGGGCTCAGTCTGCCTCCACACACCATCAGATTTTGGGCACAGCCACTTATTTGTGTCAGTTCTGCCTATATCAGCTACATTTCTGATCTGAAACCCTGGAAGGGAGTCAAATGTTTGAACAATAGGAAGCTGATGGAAGACATGATTTCTGATGTAAGCTCTGCCCCTGTGGGAGCAGGCACTTGTTCAAGTGAGTGATGGAAAGGCCATCTCCAGCCAGTGCTGAGGCAGGAGAAATCAGCACAGGGCAGTGTTAAACAAATGTATCCATTGGGGTCCCTCTGCAGCAGCCACAGATGCTGTAGCAAGAAGGGAAACCATGTCTGCCACAGGCTGTCCACTCCTCTCTTTCACACTCTGCTCTCACCCCTCAGAAATGTCCAGTGAACTTTGTTTCAAGAGGGTTTGTTGCAAGATAATATGCTCTTTCACTTCCCCATTATGGGCTGGAGCATCCCAGCAGGTAGGGCTGACCAGGACACACACCATCCCATCTTGGAGCAAACTGTGAGGGGCAGATGATTTTCATGGGCTGTAGCTGGACATGGCTGAGTTACATGGACTAACTGTTTTGGCTGCAGCAGCCAAACTTCTGAGTGTGCTCACTTCCATTTTAACACTTGGAAGGGGGGAAGATCTCCCTCTCTTTCCTCCAGCACCCAGAGAGAGGATGAAGCACCCAGATGTGACAGCAGTAGGTTCTCCAATCCTCACAGCTACCCAAGAGTGTGCTGAGAAAGAAAGATCCTGGCTCCATCTCCCATTCCTGACCATCCACCAACGTGCCAAAAAGCAGAGCTGGCCCTGGCCAGACTTTGATCAAACTCCTTGCAGAAAAGCTCAGGGTGCTGTTAGTTAAAAAGAACATAAATCATCGTGCTCATCTACTGCTTTAAGACAACAAAACGAACTACAGGTTAAGATACAAGCTCCACCATATAGTAAAGACCTCTCAGACATTCAAGCCAGCCTCTGCTCTCAGGTTTGCATGGGAAGGCTCTGCTGCCCTTCTGTCACCTCTCTACTGATCTTCCAGAAAAGAAAAGCAGCAGTATTTCAACTGCTGTAACAAAGAAAACATTCACTTCCCCAGCTTCTCTGTCTGGCAGTGAAGAGAGTGACCTTTGTCTGGTGGGCAGCCAGAAGGAGCCAGCATCTACTGCTGCAAAACTTGTGAGTGAGGAAAGGAAGGCTTAGAGTTAGGAGGAAAGAAAAGAGTAGATATTAAGAACAACTCCAGAGAACACACTTGGAAATGTTTATCACTATAGAGCTTTATAAAGCAATTAGAAAGCTCCTTAAGATCCTTGTGTTTGGATTCAAGTGCAGCCTGGCCAGCCAACAGCCAGTAAGGGACCTGTCAAAGTCTCTCCCACTCTGTTCTGCATCCTCACTTTGCACTCAGTAATTGTGGTGTTAGCTCTTCCACATTCCTTATGCTCCCACCAGCAAGACATTACAGCAAGGCATCCAAAAAACTCTTCTCTGAACAACATATTCTTTCTGCATAATTGCCCATACGATCTGATTGTTTATGTTAGGCAGAGTTTCAGCCTTTTTGGGAGCCTGCAGAAGTCTCTGCTTTATCCATGTCTTCTGTTCTGCCTTGCTCCATGAATCAAAATCAACACCACTTTTCCCAAGTGGATGAAGCACTCAGCAGAAGGTGGAAAGCTCTGCTGTTGTTTTCCCTGCCATATGCTCCTGAGACAGTTCCCAGCTCTGCATCAGCTTAGCCACGAGTCCAGCTGCTCTGTCATCCACTGCCACCTGAAAGGCTGCATTCAGAGATCTGTTTGGGTGGCATGGGTACCCAGAGCCTGGAGGGACTTGGGTGGTGAAGGCAAAGATCTCTGCATTATTGCAACCATGAACAAATATTCCAACAGTGACCATTCCTGGTTTCCCATGCAGGGATTGGAGCTGCTCAGAACAGACCAAACCAAACCAAACATGCACATCCCTGCTGCATTTGTGCCCTCACACAGAGGTGTCAGCAGTTTAACCACAAGAGCTGGAGCCTGCTCAGCTTGGGGGGATGCTGTAGCTCAACAGTGGGTGATGGTGTCAGTGACATGCTGAGCAACACTCATGTCCTTCATTTAAAGGGGGGGGGGGGGAATATCCAGCAGCAGCTGTCATCTCTTACAATGTTAATGCCACATTTCCAAAGAGCATCTGAGGCACTCATGCTTGCAAACATGCACGGACATGTACTCTCAGATATACTCTGTGTGCAGCTAACTCTCAGGCATCCAGGATTTGCTGCTTGGTAGTAACTGGGGTGCCAAGACATTGCTTTAGAAGATAGAACAACTGCTGCTGCTACAGCAGCAAAACAAAACACAGACAACGACAGGGAGAGGAACAAGAAAACCAGCTAACTCCTCAGCACTCAGGAAGATGCCACCCCAGGCAGCAAGGGAAAGGTCTTTCTGCTGCTCTGCAAAGAGCTGGGGTGCTGTGGGCTCAGAGCCTGCCTGCCCTTGCAAAGCCCAGAGCTGCTCCTGCCTCTCAACCTGGCAACATCTCAGGAGGGAATGAGCTCTGTCAGCTGCAGAAGACACAGTTCCTCCATAGCCTGACAGGGTCTTACTCTCCAGAGCTGAAGGTACCAAATACACTACAAAGGATACCACACTTTGCTTTGAAGACAAGTGGGTAATTGCATGCACACCCATGTGTATCTCTGTATCTGACTTTAAAAACATGGAAAATTGCTTCAAGACCTTCTTCTAAGGCAAGAATGAGAGAATTAGGGCTACTGTCCAGCAATTCCCAGGAGCCATTCATATGGCAAACACCACAAAACTCTACACTGTGCATTAGTGGCAGATGTGACTAAGTGTCCACTTCCTCTCCATCCCACAACAGATGAGCTTTAGCAGGGTCACTTGGCCTTCATTAGCATAAATGAGCATGTTCCAAGCAGAACCACAGTATGGCCAACACAGCATGGACTCTCCAAGCACTTCAGCAGGGCTCTTCTAAGGGCTGCAGCATGCAAGAGCTCAGCAGGGCAGCATGGGGGAAAGGGTGAAGCCATGAAGCCATTTGCTTTGGGAAGTTGAGTGCTCCTGCAGGAGCAATTCTCCTTCTTGACACCACAGCTTCTGGAGTGAAGAAGCCGCTCAGAGGAAACATGACAGATGTGAACCTCAGGGATTGCAAAGCCAGTACTCACCAACGGAGCAAATGTCTGTGAAATGGTCCTCACCTTCTTCAGCATGAATCAGGTCATTTTTGCTCTTCTTTATTGCAGCTCTTTTCAACACTGTGTGCAAATTAAAGAGAAAAAGTCCTGTAAGTGCTCAGAGGAGATTCTCTCTCTCTCCCTGCCTTCGCTCTCCAGGGCCAGCATTTCCTTCCCAATGCCAGCTTTAAAGCTCTCACACAAGGGCAAGCTGGAGCATATCAGTCCACCTTCAAACCTTGTAGGGCCTCTGCAGGCTTCCAAGCCACAGATGTTTGTTTGTTTGACCTTCCAGCTCTTGAAGATTTGCCAGGTGCAGGTCTGCATGCTTAACACTTTGCCCCAGTGGATGCAGGAGGGTGGGGAAGTCCCTGCAAAACTGCTGGACCTTTTAGTAGCACAGCAGCAAGGCTGGGCAGGGTCACCGAGTCTTTCTGAGGCCCAGTGGGTTGTGAGATGAGTGCTTCTAGCCATTAAAAACGTTAATGCTGTTTACAGCAAGCACCATTAAGAGGTTAGCGCTCGCAACGCTCGCACACCGAGCAATGCCTCGAGGAGCAGAAAGGCTGTGTCGAAAGCCACTGCCACAGATCACTGAACATCCTCTTAACAGCACCCACTGCACAATTCCTTCCCTCCAGGGATGGCATAACCCTTTGGAAAACACACTTTGTCCAACAGCATCTTTCTGTGGGGAGGGTAAACAATGCTACCCTGTTGTAGGAGGAACAGGGAAGGAGAGGTCCACGCCGCTCAGCCAGCGCACAAGGGGAAAGGCAGGGACAGTGTGGGCACTGCTCCCTTGAGCACCTACCTGCAACACCTCCAGAACTAGCAGGAAAAAATAGGTTGGTAGAGTTTGGTCACAGCTTGAAAGACACACATTAACTAAGCGCCGTCTGCTCTCAGCAGTAAGACACCCCACGGTGTGGTGATACATAGACTGCTCAGTAGGCACACACAGCAACCCCACTCACTCTGCAAAGGTTGGGATGAGAGGATCCCCTCACCCTACACAAGTTTCCTGCCTTGACAGAGAAAAGGATGCTCTTCTTCCTCCACAGCTAAGGCAAGTGTTAGTGCTTTCATCACGTCAAGGAAACACCCAGAACATCACCCAGGTTTGGAGAGAATCAAAGAGGAGAGGATGTTCTGGGGCAGTGCTCTGGATCCATTTCTTTGCAGATAACCACTCTTGCTCTTTTCTTCCCCACCCAGAAGCAGGTTGAATCCTCAGTCCCAGCAATACCAGCTTTTGGGTCCTTCAGCCTGCATCATTCCAGCACATCCAGGGTCATCCCCAGCCCTGGGAGCAAAGCTTTACTACACTTCTTGGCATGAATTGAGCACCTTCTTCTTTATCTCCTCCCCCAAAAACTCCTGCAGATGTTTAGCAATAAGTTTGTGTCACCTCAAGAGGCACCTTGGATGCAATGTCCCCCTCTTTTGGAGACTAAGACAATTTACCAGCATAGATGTGGGCTGCTCCATACCTGTGGGCTTCAAGACTGGGAACATTGCCAGGCTCCTTCAGCTTCCTAGTGTAGAGAGAGCCTTAGCATACCTGGGTCTTTACTCCATGGCCTACACCCACCTCTAGTTCGCTGACACCACTCAGCTTTCCAGACTACTCTCCAAGCTCTCCTTTCAGCTCCAGACTAACAGCTCTGACTGCACCCACATGCTGGACAAGCTTCCCCAGCTCACACACACCCACACACACCCACGAAGACTTGCCAAGCACACCTCAGCCCTGATCTTCTGCAGCCCCAGCTCTTCCATCCCTGAGCCCTTCTCAAGCACAGGTCACCAGTTTGGCCAAGTTGGGCTAGTAGCCAGGCACGTGATGCCCCAAGAAGCCACGTGGCTTGGAGCAAGGTGGAAAACCACCTGGGAAGCATCTCTGGTGCCCTGGGCAGGTAGAGGTGCAGGGGAGGAAGCCCTGTCCCACCTAAGCCCCTGGTGATTTGCAATCCACTCACTGTTGTAGCTGCTGCCGCCGCTAGTCTCTGCCGGCGCGGTGCCTTGTGGAATCGGCCCCTCCGAGGCGGCCCTCCCTGACAGTGAACGGGAGGAGAAAAAAAAAGAGGAGGGGAAGGGAGGGGAGGGGAAAGGAGGAGAGATGGGAGGATGAAAGATGGTCAGAAAAGGGAGAGGGAAGAATCTTTAACTGAGCTTTGTGTGGCTGTGGCGCCCTATGAGCTCTGGTGGAGGCCCAGGGAGAGCAGTCCCCGTGGCCTCGCCACACCTGCGTCCGAAGCTCGCTACCTCCAGGCATCCTGCAGCACTAGGGTCACGCGTCGGAAGCTAGGATCACCACACCCTGTTATGTCTTACTGCTTACAAGTAACAGGGGGCTTAGCCTCTTGCTCAAATCCGTTTGGAAGCCTCGGTTCAGAATCCTGCCTTGTCTCTTGGCCAACGCCTTTCTCTCCTGGCATCCGCTCTGCAGCCTACCCCCACCACAACCTGCCACCCTGGGTGGAGGCTGGTGGCTGTGCCTGTCATGCTGTGGTCCCAACAGGCAGCTTAGGGACCTACCTACACCCAGGGCAGATCCCCATCCCAGAGTGGTGTCACATAATTGCTCATCATCCACCTGCAACCTCAAACAGACCTGATAAGGGAAAAGGGACTCTCGAGCCCAACTGGTGGCAAGTGCATGCAAGAGTGTGTTCCTCACACCCTCCAGGTTAGAGTGGAGAGCCAGCTCAACATACAGCAGGTGAACCTCTCACATGTCACTGGAGGAGAAGTGCCCAGCAAAAGGACCTACCATCCAGAGGAGACTTCTCTTCTGCGTTCTTGTCTTCCTCTGCCAGCATCACCTCCTCTGCAAAAGGAAAACCAGCAAAGTTCAACCTCAGATTTATCACATCTCTGGTCTGAAACCAGCTGGGCTTGATGCAGCAGGCACCTGTTCCAGCTGACACCAACCTCACCCCATTGTATCACCCAGCTACGTGAGGCCTGTGGAGGAAGGGATGGCTCAGAGAGTCATGTCTCTTACCCTGTGTCCCTCTTGCACAGGGGCAGGACGCCAGAAAAAACACTGCAAGTCTGCAGCACTTTCTCCATGATTTCCCTTTCCACCATCAAGCACCTACTCCAGTTTCTTGACCTAGCTATCACGTGCAAAGTACTTCTGGAGACCAAGAACCTTCCTTGGGACCCAAGCAAGAGCACAGATCTCCACAAGGCAGTGGAGGTCCCTTATGCCCAGCCACCTCAGAGATACTGTTTGAGAAGTGAAAGATGCTCTATACCATTTCTGCTCTTCTGTCTCCATCAATAAATAAAGGGCTTAGAACCTAAGCCTGAGGAGGAAAGACTGAGGGATCTGGGCCTGTTTAGCCTGGAGAAGAGGAAATTGAGGGGAGACTTCATCACTCTCTATAACTACCTGAAGGGAGGTTGTAGAGAGGCAGGGACTGCTCTGTTCTCTCTGAGAGAGGAGGAATTTCTTTGCTGCAAGGGTTGTGAGCCATTGGAACAGGCTGCCCAGGGAGGTGCTTGAGTCCCCATCCCTGGAGGTGTTTAAGAGACAGGGGGATGTTGCATTGGGGAGCATCATTTAGCAGGTTGATAGAGCTAGGACAAAGGCTGCACTCATGATCTTCAAGGTCTCTTCCAGCTGGAACTGTTCTATGATTCTGTGAATAAGACCTGGACTCAGTCTCATGGCAGAGAGTGACACAAGCAGGGCCAGCTGCTGCATGTCAGCTACAGCACATCTCAGCAGACAACGTCACCAACATCCATGGCATCAGATCTTTGTCCAATTGAAATCCACAGCAAAGCTTCCATGGGGCACTTCTGGCCAGCATAGGTCAGGGTGTGCAATACATGCAAGAACAACAGTGTTGGGTTTCCATTCCTCTGTATCTCACCTCCAAAACAATGAAGCTAGTGAGAGGTCTGGAGAATAACTCTTGTGAGGAGCAGCTGAGGGAACTGGGGTTGGTTAGTCAGGAGAAAAGGAGACTCAGGGGAGACCTTATCCCTCTCTACAACTCCCTGCAAGGAGGTTGGAGTGAGATGGGGGTTGGTCTCTTCTCCGGGGTTAACAGGGAGAGGACAAGAGGAAATGGCCTCAAGTTGCATCAGGGGAGGTTTAGATTAGATACAAAGGAGGAATTTCTTCCCTGCAAGGGTTGTTAGGCATTGGCCCAGGCTGCCCAGGGACATGCTGGAGTCATCAACCCTGGAGAGGTTTAAGAAACATTTAGATGCTCTACATGGTTTAGTGACATGTTAGTGCTAGGTATGGTTGGGCTTGATGATCTTAGAGGTCTCTTCCAACCTTTGTGAATCTGTGATTCCTACAGTTAAAGAATTCAGAAAACACTGGGACAAAAACCCAGCCTCCCCAAACTGACTCATTTTTATCTGTGTGAAAGACAACCAAATTTCCTGAGGTTTCACAATGCAAATGTCATCCCCAAGCCAATGTGCAGAGCACATCACACTGCTCCAGCACTGGAAACCACAAAGTTCATGGAGCCTGAGCCACAGAATTCAGCTTCCTGTGTACAACTCTGTGAGGATTTGCTAAAGGACAACCTAGAGCAAAAAAATATGGAGCTGGCAGCTGGGAAAGTGGGTTAGCTGGATTATTGCAAGTGATAAATTCTTCCCCATGCTCGGCAGAGATGGAATTGGGGACCTTGCTGAAACATCTGATGTTGTGTTCCCACCAAGTTTTGCTTGGAAGCCCATTGAAGCCAGCCTAGAGAGAAGGCAAACTAAGAAAGAAATGACAGTAAAATTACAAACAAACCAGATGCCAGACATCAAAGTGTGGAGCTGAAACCTCTCTAGGAGGATACTAGAGGGATCAGCACTACCACACAAGGCTTATATAATCTCTTTATTAATCACTTGGGAGAGATATATTAATAAGATAGCAAATTGAGAAGGCTGAAAAATAATATCCAGGCCTGAGGAAGCCTGGAAATTCCAGCAGAGGAGTCAAAGTAAGAAAGTGTAAACTAGTGCATGATAGGCATGAAGAAAGAAGAGCTGAGAGAGAGTTAAAACACCAGCTGAGCTAAAAATCTGCACTTTAAAAGGCATTAAATCTTTCCAAAAGCCCACAAGCCAGTGCAATGCAGGTGTTTGCTGAGAATCCTTAGGTCAGAAGAGTGAAATGGGCTCCAACCTGCAGCTCAGAAAACTAAAGCTTCTTCTGAAGTCTTGCCTAAGGAAAAGCAGTCCTGGTGTCTGGGGACTCTGGTCATGGAAGGAGTTAAACGGCAATGAGTGCCCTAAAACAGGTGGAAGGGATGGGTTAGATGTGGAGAGCCCTTCCCAAAGGCCTGTCAGTGTGAAACACAAAGCATACCTGTGCTGGAAGGAGCAGGAGCAATGCTCTGAGGGTTGTTGGTTCCAGTTATGTTTTGTTAAAACACCCTAAAACACTCCAGGGAAAGAGTGAGCCTATTTATCTAGCTGCAGACTCACTTCAGTGCAGGAGGAAAAGCATTGTCCTGCTTCCTCTCAAAGATCCGAGCAGGAAAAAGAAATCTTCTCCTGTTTCCAAGTGGCTTCTTGTTTTGCACTTTGCTGTGACAATGTCACCAGCCTCCCCTTTCCCTTGGGCTCCCATTCAGGGCCCCAAGCTGCTGCCCAAATGCATCTCCATCCACAGACATCTCTCACCAGGGCTCAGCTGTACTTAAAATGAACAAACCTCAGGTTTCACCTGCAATTCCCTCAAGCCTGACTCTCCTCCACCATTGCTCCCCAGTTCTCCTTTCACACTCCTTTCTGTCTGGGAAACAAAAGGACCACATGTGCCCTCCTGGGGCTCTGCATGGTTCCTCAAGCCTGCTAAGAAGAGAGCTCAGCATCAGGGAACCATTTTAAGCAGACAGCATCCTGAGCAGAGGATCAGAAGTTGCATTGCCTTAGTCATCAGTGTAACACAGAGGCTGGAAGAAGATAATGAGGACACCTGCAAACCCTCCAGCCAACAGTGCCTCTACATCAGAGCAAACACTCCACAAAGAGACAGGATCACATCAGCTACTTCTCCAACCAAAGGCACAGGAGCCTCACTAGAACATCAGTGAGAGGTGTCTGAGCAGTCAGATTAATTGCTGGTCATTAAGCCCTGACAACACACAGGGTGTTAAAGGACTGGAAATAAAGGCAAAGCCTACACTGAGGAACTGGCAAGCTGAACAATGGAGGCAAAGCAGCAGAGGAACATGGTGTCCCTGCTCTGTGGCATGGGCAGAAAGGACATTGTGGGCTCAGAAGAGTGGAGTCCAGGACATCATTCACATACAACAGGCAGCAGCAGTTAGACAAAAGGAAGAGCAACTGAACTGTTAAACCTTCTGACTTGTTAAACATAAAAAAAAAAGAATAAAATGTATCCTTTAGAAGCTGTCACACTCTGAAGAGGAACCCTGATTTGTGCTTCTGGCAGTTGTCCTCCCTTGCCATCTCACACACACACCTCCATGCCCTTTTTCACTGAGGTAGGTAGCAAGAGGCTTGTTGCTCTGTTCCTTCTACAGAAAGCTGAGACCTGAGGTTCATGAAGCTCTGTCATGTCAAGGAACAGCTCTCTAGTCACAGTGAGTTGGAAGAGAGAGGTTAAACCCATTCCCAAACCTGCTCACTCCAGGAGAAAAGCAACACTTCCAACCAGTGCTGTGTGAAAGAGATGGATTTGGAAAGAATTAAAATGCAGAAGACAGACAACTTGATTAGCTCTGATCACAGGCTTCCAGTCTGTGAGCAAAGAGGTTTCCAAATGATACATGTCCTTGTAAGATAAGAGAAACATCTTTAAAAGGATATCTATGGGCTTAGGAGCATTTTGCTCTGTGCAGAGAGCTCCTAGTGCTCTGCTCCCCATTGGAATTGCTGCTTGACAGCCTGGGAATTGCTACAGCTGTGAGGGGTTTCATGGAAAAAGCAGTGGTGGCAGCACAGAATCATTAAGGTTGGAAGAGACATCAAAGATCATCGAGTCCAAGCATACCTATCACTCCCAGGCCACTGAACCATGGCCCTAAGTAGAACATCTATATATTTCTTAACCCCCTCCAGGGATGGTGACTCCACCACCTCCCTGGACAGCCTGGGATAATGCCTAACAACTCTTGCAGGGAAGAAATTGTTCCTAACATCCAACCTAAACCTCCCCTGCTGCAACTTGAGGTCGTCTCCTCTTCTCCTATCACTTGTTCCTTGGGAGATGAGACCAACCCCCACCTCACTCCAGCCTCCTTTCAGGGAGTTGTAGAGAATGAGGTCTTCCCTGAACACCCTTTTATCCAGGCTAACCAACCCCAGTGCCCTCAGCTGCTCCTCAGCACACTTGTGCTCTAGAGCCTTCCCCAGCTTCGTTGTCCTTCTCTGGACACACTGCAGCACCTCTTGTCTTCAACACCTCCTACCTGGCCTTCATGTAGTCCTAAGAGAGGAAAGCCAACTCAAACTCTAAGGAAACTGGTCAGATCTTAGGTTGATGTTTTTTCTTCCAAGTCATCCACATCTAAATTCAGCACATTGATATAGAATCATAGAATAGAATCCTAGAATGGTTTGGGCTGGAAGGGACCTCTGGAGCTCATCTAGTCCAACCCCCCTGCACTGGGCAGGGACATCCCCAACTAGAGCAGCTTG
>VWZO01002745.1:0-62745 GCA_013396975.1 Bucco capensis | reverse complement strand
CTTGCTGCTGCTGCACTCAATGCTGCTGTCAATATCATTTATACAAATATTAAACAGTGCAGGCCCCAGTACAGAGCCCTGAGGGACACCACTTGTTACTGATCTCCAGCTGCACTTGGAGCCATTGACCACTCCCCTCTGTATGTGACCAGCCAGCCAGTTCCTTATCCACTGAACAGTCCATTCATCAAATCCATAGCTCTCTAACTTAGCCAATAGAATGTTGTGGGGACTGTGTCAAAGGCCTTGCACAAGTCCAGATATAATTCTCTCTTCCACTCCCCAGCCCTTTGTTGAGATGTATTCATTCCCCACTTGGTCACTTAAGGCTTGCTGTATGTAGTTGTCCTGGTTTGACCATGACGTACACTGTTAAATTTTAATCACTCCAGGACAGTAGTATAACTCACACAAGTATTTGCACATTAAGCTTGCCACTCTTGGTGTAGGTGCCTCCAGCAGATATGCTGCTGACTCTATCAAAGCATCCCCATTTCAACCAGCCTGAGCTAGGTTTGCTCCAGCTTCAAGCAGTGCTGTACTCCTGGGGATGGCACCAAAGCCTTTCAGCTGGGCCAAGGCACTTCCTTCAGAACTTCACAGGCACGTTACCAAGATTTTCTTCCCTTTTGTTGTCTTGTTTTACTGCTGGGGATAAAAATTAGAAGTGCCACAAGAAAAGTGTCAAGCTCATTTCCTCCAGAGGCAGGTTATGACAAAGTCATTTCATTCTTACAACAGAAATGGAAGAGGAGTCACTGGACCAGGGCTAGGACACACTTGAGTCAGCACTTAGGAGGGAGAAAACAAAGAGCCACTGTGTTCTCCTGGAGGACTAAAGAGTCTACAATTTCAGTATAAGAAAGGGTTGATAGCAAATAATCCCAAAATTGCATCTGAGCCATCTTTTTACTGTAATATGCACAGCAAGAGGCAATACATCAGGCTTCAGATTACAAACAGTGCAGGCAGTGAGAAACATTAAAGACACTCCAGAGTGGTCAATAAATGATGAGCACAATGTTAAATTAAAACCACTGTTGACAAATGGAAGGTAATGTACAGGAAAAAAAAAGGAGTTATTTTAGTCCCTCAGCTATTTTCCTTGGTCCTAAATCAGTTACAGCCCTTGAGGTGGAAACTGGAGCACTACCAAGAACAAGGAAACCTCCTCTCCAGCTCCAGCAACTCAGAACATGTAAAACATCACAGAGCAAACCCAATCAGGTTAAGCCTGAATCACTGGAATGCAGCTTGCCCCTCTTCCTACTTCCATCCAAACTAAATGAGGAAAAAAAGAACAAACAAAATGCTCAGGGAGGATACTACAAATATTAGGAGCCTGGAGAGGCTTCCGTGGGAGACGGGACAATGAGCAGATATAAAGTGAAGAGAAGTGAGAGAAATAACAGCAATATAAAGTGCAACAATTAAAATCAAGGACAGGACATGCTATTTGATGGGTTAGTTGATCCTCTGAGGATCATCCAGTGCATCTCCCCTGCTCCAGCAGGGTCACCCACAGCAGCTTGCCCAGCATCACCTCCAGGGGCCTTGGGAATCTCTCCACACAAGGAGACTCCCCAAGCTCTCTGGGCAGCCTGGGCCAGGGCTCTGCACCCTCACAGAAGTTTCTCCTCCTGCTCACATGGAACCTCCTGGGTTGCAGTGTGTGCCCATTGCCCCTTGGCCTGGCCCTGGGCACCACTGAGCAGAGTGTGGCCCCAGCCTCTTGCCCCCTGCACCCTTCAGCTCTTGCTCAGCATGGAGCAGCTCCCCTCTGGCTCTGCTCTGCTCCAGGCTAAGCAGCCCCAGGGCTCTCAGCCTTTCCTCCTGCCACAGATGCTCCAGTGCCCTCAGCATCTTTGTAGCCTCTGCTGGACTCTCTGCAGCAGTTCCTTGTCTCTCTTGACCTGGGGAGCTCAGAACTGGGCCCAGGACTCAATAAGAACAAAATCCTCCAGAGTTACATCAGAGTTAGCCAAACCACTCTAGGACTGCAAGATTCTCTGATTTGCTTAGCCTTCACACCACCTTTTTCTATTCAAAGATTTCCTAACACCACCAAGTTGACTTTAATTATTATTATTATTCAGCTGCACTAGGAAGCTTTTTATATTCCTATTGTATTTTCAACAATGCCTTTCCAGAGTGTTTTTATTAGGCCTGATTCAGCTATTTTGCATACACCTTCCTGTTCTAGAAAGCCTTCTGGAACTTGTGCTATTAGTCAAAATAGAATTTTACAGCAGTTTCAGCCCTTCCTGATGTGGCATTTATTTAGCACTGGCAACACAGAAATAGAACAGGCAGCCCATTCCCACAGGGATGCACTTTGGAGCTGAGAGTGGCTGTGTCTTTTATCCCTTCGCCATCCCAACTTTCAGACAAGTTCAGCTAATGACCTCTGCCTAGCTCCTCTTGGCAGAACAGTCACCAAAATGAAATGAAGCAACCCACATCCCTGCAAGGGAATTCTCCTCTTGATCTTGCTGATGGGATTTAGTCAAACACCAGGATTTAGGGACTGGGAGATGCTTGAGAGCCTTAAAAGCAAGATGGCATAGAGCCAAGGGAGAAGCATTGTGCACTCTGCTGCCCAGCTTTCTGGACACAGCCTGAATTCGAGTTTGAGATAGCACAAAAGCTGGAACCAAATGAGAAGACAAATTCTAAATGGGAAGGTTAAGTGAATGATTCTCTTTGCCTGAACCCTGCAGAACCACAGAGTGAAGTGTGGTCACCTAATTGAGGACAACTGCTGTGGAAGAGTCCCAGTGAATAAAGTCTGTCAACACCCCTGGCACTCAGCTGCCACTCTGCAGAGTGCTGTGGGGAATGCTGAATTCAAGTCACCACATCAACTGCTGCTCTTTTCCTGTTCTACATCTCAGTGNCAGCGTGCTTGGAAAAGGCGCTGAGGAGGAGCGTGGGTGGAGCCCTCCCTGGAGCTTCGTTTGCAAAGCATAGCCATACATACATCTCAGTGCTTCAGCATTTTTGCTCTCTGGCCACGCTGGCAAAACTCATGCCCAGATCATGATCTGTGGGGAGGTCTCACAGCTGCCACCTCATCCCATGGTCCCAGGGACCTGAGCAGGGCAGAGCCCCACTGCCCTGGACATAGGCTGGCAGAGAGCAGAAAGCAGTGGGAGCCATGTGAATATGCTCTTCCCAATCCTGCCACCCAGGCTGTGCACAGGAACCAGAAGCTGTAAAGCCAGACCAGAGGCACTTATATGCAGAACAGCAGCAGGATGCTCTGGCTCACGCTTGTAGACATCTTATGCACATGCAACCCTGCAAGGAGCTGCTGTGGCCACACAATTCCTTGCTTGAACATCTTAGCAGATCAGACCACTGGCATCAGCATGGATGGCAAAACAAGGAATGATGGCATGGTTTCTAGCAGGAGGAACTTCTTTACTTTAGGGTGCCAGAGCACTGAATCAGGCTGCCCAGAGAGGTGGTGTAGTCTCCTGTTCTAGAGAGATTCCAGCCTGCTCTGGGTGAGCCTGTTCTGACAGAGGAGTTGGAGTAGTTATCTCCGGAGGTCCCTTCCAATCCCCAACATTCTGTGATTATGGTGCCAGCTCATGGTTTGGGAACACCATTGAGTGCCACTTCTGCCACCAGGTCCATCAGCTGATGTCAGGAGAGTCGCTACTAGCTGGAGCTCAGTTTCCCCACTTGTCAAGGGACAAGGTTGTAGATGACCTGCCTAGAAAGGCACCTGAACATCTAATTGAGAAACCACTACTTCTGTATCTCCCCATCCTCCTTTTCAAAGGTATTTTCACTTCACTCAGATGTTCCAGCTTCTCAGAAAAGCAGGCAAGGAAGCAAATTAGCCCCAGAAGTTTTCTTGATGCTAGATGAATGAATTGTGCTGTGCTTATGTCAGTATATATTATCAGCTACTCTGCAGCCAGAAAGGTTATTGGTAATCTTTACTGCCCAATAAAGAGGAAAATAAAAACATGCCATTTGTTGTTCAATCAGTGCATTTGGGTCCTTGTTAAAGCTGCTCAGGGCTGGCAATGAAGTGCAATGTTCAGTGATAACAGTTCTAAAGCAATGTTAGGATGTGCTGGGCTGACTTCCATGCAAGTGATCTCTGTAGCTCATAAAAATGACACTCCAGTGTGGTTTAGCATCCTAGCAAGAGAAGCTTTGAAAGCAGCTGTGGTGACAAGTAAATAAGACAGAAATGACTCATGTAAGGGAGCAGTTCCCCCAGTGTGGAGACTTGGGCCACTGTATCGCTTTTTATATGATAGTGTATGAAGACAATCACCTTGATGGCAGCAATAAAGGGAGTTGGCTGAATAACTTTAGTTTTGCTTAACCAAACTGAGAGCTTTCACAACCACCTCAGTGGGACTGCTCAGGAGCAAGCCCAACACCTCCAGCACGTGCTGCCTGGGCTCTGCAAGGACCAGCAACACTGAGGACTAGCGCTGGGGCCCTTTGGCCTCTGTCATCAGCACAAAACTTGTAGAACCAAGCTGAGGAGCTCTCTTGCCTTACCTGCTTTGAAGATCCACTCCAGGTAGCCATTGAGCTCGCGCTCAATCTGCTGCTGCCTGCGCAGCTTCAGGAAGGCTCGGCGGTTCTCCACCCGCTCGCGCTCTTTGGCAAATTCACTGGGGAGAGAGCAGAGGGAGAAAGGTGTGATGGGCTACATGAAACAGGAAGTTCTTTGTGTCCTCCTTCTTCTCCCATACCTGTTTGTTTTGTTTTCCAAACTGCTCTGCTGCCGCCCCCTCCCCCAGCTAGCTGGCTCTGGTAGCCACGGCAGCTAATGGGTGTGTGTGGGGCAGGCTGGAGCAGCGCTGAGCCAAGCCCAGCCAGGAAGCCCCAGTGTGGTGCTGGAGCAGCGCTGAGCCAAGCCCAGCCAGGAAGCCCCAGTGTGGTGCTGGAGCAGCGCTGAGCCAAGCCCAGCCAGGAAGCCCCAGTGTGGTGCTGGAGCAGCGCTGAGCCAAGCCCAGCCAGGAAGCCCCAGTGTGGTGCTGGAGCAGCGCTGAGCCAAGCCCAGCCAGGAAGCCCCAGTGTGGTGCTGGAGCAGCGCTGAGCCAAGCCCAGCTGGGAAGCCCTGGCGTGGTACTGGAGCAGTGCTGAGCTGAGCCTGGCTGGGAAGCCCCAGTGTGGTGCTGGAGCAGCGCTGAGCCAAGCCCAGCCAGGAAGCCCCAGTGTGGTGCTGGAGCAGCACTGAGCCGAGTCTGGCCGGGAAGCCCCAGAGTGGTGCTGGAACAGTGCTGAGCCGAGTCTGGCTGGGAAGCCCCGGTGTGGTGCTGGAGCAGCACTGAGCCGAGTCTGGCTGGGAAGCCCTGGTGTGGTACGGAGCAGCCGCGGCACACAGGGCTGCATCCAGGCAGATCAGCAGGCACAAACCAAGGAAGTGACTTTTATGTGCAAATCAGCTGAACAAGAAAGACCGCACCTGCCATGGGGAGCCCTGGGATACCTTCTCTATAAAAGGGACAGAGACCTCAGACACTTCCTCTTTTTCTGCCTCCTGCCTCATCAGAGACTACTGNGGCCAGGAAGCCCCAGTGTGGTGCTGGAGCAGTGCTGAGCCAAGCCTGGCCGGGAAGTCCTGGTGTGGTACTGGAGCAGTGCTGAGCCAAGCCTGNTGCCATCTTGACCATGCGATGCTCAGCTTTCCATCTTACTGGGACTCTTTCTCTTCAGCCATCCGAGTCCCTGGCTCCATCGAGATCATCTTAGCTCACCTCACCTTCTTCCCACTCCAACCAGACTATATTTCTTGCAGGTTTTATCGGGGCTGGGCAGGGAGAAACCTCGTGGCATGGTGAAGGAGAGACCTGGAAATCTTTCTTACCTAATCCTGTATTTGAACAGTTATATATATATTTATTTGTTAAAGTTATTCTATATCACTTTGCCATGGGTGTGCATGTGTGTTCATTCTACATTTACTCCTTTATCGTGGGAGGGGGAGGCCCTTATTTCAGGGTCTTTCCCAAAAACTGTCTGGTCCAACGCAGACAAAAGGCCACAGGTGGGCAGGGGAGATACACAGCCCTTCTGCTCTCTTGCAGATTGTCTTCATCAAGCTTGTGAAGTTTTGATGACAGTAGCAGTGAGTGGAAGCCACAGCATGCTGCATGTGGTTGTCCAACCAACTACTGTGTGGGTTGGAGCTCAGCACCTGAAGCCCTCCAGGGATGGTGACTCCATCACCTCCCTGGGCAGCCTGGGCCAATGCCTAACCACTCTTTCAAGGAAGAATTTTCTCCTAATATCCAATTTAAACCTCCCCTGGGAAAACTTGAAACTATTTCCTCTTTCCCTATCACTAGTCAGCTGGGAGAAGAGACCAGCTCCCATCTCCTATCTTGGTATCAGATCATTAGAACAGGACTGTACAGGGGAGTCAGAGAGTAAGGTTCCCCCAGCCACAGCAAAAATCTTCTCCAAGTACCTCCTACTGCTCCAGTTTGCAATGATGCTGAGAGAGGAGTGCAGCCACCACCCTAGGAAAACAATGTTGTGGCTTTCCCCAAGTTAAATCACATCGTCTCTGGGAAGTTTCTGATATCTCACCTGGAGATGGAGATGTACATGCCCATCTACCATTTATGGAGCTCTGAAGCAGCCCCCACAACCCCTCAACTTTGAGTGTGCTCTGGAGTGACTCCCATAACAGCTTATTCTAGAAGGTTAAAGGTGGCATTGGGCTCATGTACACCAGTGGTTCACTCCTTCTCTCATTTAGCATGCTTCAGCTCCTCAGTTGACTGTTGGTTGCTGCCACCACTGCTCCTGACTCACCTAATCACCTCTTTGATAACCACACGAGCTCCTCAACGGCTGTCGAGGAGGAAGATGGAAGAATGGGGTGGAAAAGGCGCTGCAAGTGCCTGAGGCAGCTTTATCTTCACAGTCTACACTTTACCCTTGCAAGCTGAAGCTCTCTGTTCATCTGGCAGGACTGCCTGACCCGTGGAGAAGAGAAGGCACTGCAGGGAGAGCTTGGCTCAGCACTGCGATGCACACCAGGAGCAGCCACTGAGCTGAGAGCTGCCAGCAGCTCAGCCCTTATCTTGATTTTGGCAGTGCATCCCAGTCTCCTGACTCCCTTCCCCTGTCCCCATCTGACAGCACAGCCCATGACCCCATCCTTGAAAGGGAGGAAGGTGAAACACCTCTCAGAACTGAGAACGAGCTCCTCCTTGGCATTCAGCACAAGTGTGCTGGGTGCTGGGGAGCCTGCCCCTCTCAGCTGGGTCACTGCTGTGCTCCTGCTTCCTGTTTAATCTTCTCATTTCTGGTTCAGTGCCTGCTGCTTGGGGCCACACACCTCCTCTCAGTTTGATTTCTCTCTGCAGGGGGAGGAATGAGATCAGACAGCACAGGGTGACAACATGCATTTAAATTGCCAGGCATGGAGGAGCCACAGCTCCTGTGCTACAGGCTGGTGCCACCCCACATTTCCCAGAGTTGGGCTGTGCTGGATGGGAGCAGAAGGCAGTGTCCAACAGGGAGTTTCATGAAGGACCAAGCAGGCAGGGTCTCTGCTTATTGAATGCCTTCTGAGTGCTACAGAGCTGTACCAAAATCATCCAGGTTGAAGACTGGAGGGTCTTGATCTGTGGTCTTCCTGGCAGCATCACTTGCTCTTTCTCCTGTCTCCAGGAGAGAGGTTTGATGAAGCCAGAAGCTGTCAAAGGACAATGTATTAATAAAAGCATGTGTCTCTCTTTTACTACATCCATCACCATTCAGGACTTGCAATATTCCCCACTTGTGGGAACTGGAAAACTCCCAGAATTGCTGTTTGAGAGCTTTTCAGCAGAAAAAAAAATCAGAAGTATTCAGAGAAAGCCAAGATGTCATATTTCATCTCAAATGATTTCAGCTGAAGTTTTCCTGCCAGGTCTAAATGAAGACACAAAAAGTCCCATAGGGATGCTTGGTAGCAGGAAATAAGTTTCCTCTTCTACTCAGCAGGATTATTGTTCATGCCACTGACTTGCCAAAATCTCCCAAATCACCAAAAAGGAAACTTGAGGAGGAAATATGCTGCCCCTTGGCCAACTTCACCTCCAGCATTTTCTTCATAGCTGGTCCTCCACACTTTGGCCAATTCTGGAAGGAGCAGTGATGTTCATCCATTCCTATCCTTGGCTCTCATCAACCATCACGTGCCACAAAACCCCCTAAAAGAGTCATCTTCCAGCACCATCTGGATCAGCATGAAGAGGAGGCAAGCTGGAAGGTGGAAGGTCCTACAAGCAGCACAGCAACAGGAGCCAGAGCTGTGGGGGAAGCCAAGCTCTGCCTGGGTAATGACTACAATGTATTTGAGTTACAACATGACAGCTGTGACTAACTGATTCCACAGAGACAGCAGGAACAAACAGAGATCAAAGGAAGGACATTGATCATGGAAGCCACCTGCCAGCCAGGGTGTCACATTTTTCTTCTCAAGAGTGGTTGGTGCTTAAAGTCACCAGGGAAATGGATGATTGCTGCTGATCACCTTGGTGGGTGGAAGAGTAAAATAAATCTCAGAGTAAATATGCCCTGGAATAGCCACTTCAGGGAAATTCAAGAGCCCCCCCTCAGGCACTAAAGAGACAAGGTCAACTCAGGAGTAACCACCAAGGTCAGTAAAAGATGATAAACCAATGAAATTCTCACAGGTACTTTAGCCACACTGGTCTTAAATGAAAAACACTGTCACAGCAACCAAAAAGGAGAAAAGAAAAAGAAACAAACCACACTCTTCATCCCCTGAGCCTCTGATTAACTTTCCTATGTGGCAGCAGATTGCTGAGCTGGAGAATCATCTAACACTTCTCCTGGTCTTGGGTTTCAGAGAGTATTCCCAGGCCTGCTGCAGACTGATCACACCATTAAACCTCTGCAGGTCAGCTTTGCTGCTTAGAGAGCAGACAGAAAAGCTTCCCACTCACAGGGAAGAGGCAGAGAGAGATGATAGAGCATCACTGCCACTGCTGCCACTAACAGTGCTGATGATTAGTGACTCCTAACAACACCAGAGGTGATTAGCTCCTCGTTCAGAGTAACACCACTGAGCTCCACATCAGCTCATCACATCCCAGATGTAGAGTCTTCATCTGCTGAAGCTAAAGCACTGTTCAGGGAAGAGTAGGATCACAGAATCATTAAGGTTGGGAGAGACCTCTAAGATCATCAAGTCCAACCATCTACCTAACACTACCATGCCACTCGACCATGGCCCTAAGGAAAAAAGAAAGCAGCACAGATCTCAGAAGAACTTCACCCACCAGGGACTCCTGGAAAGTAGCTGCAAAGAGCTTCTAGAATTTTAAGTCTTAAAAAAAAAAGTCAGTTTGAAGGTTGGCTTCATCTCCAGTCCAAGTACATCAAAGGAAGGAGTGGAATTGAGCCTGGAAGGCATGTGACATCCAGGGAGATAGATCTGCTGGAGAAATGCAGCCCTCAAGGATGGAGAGGAGCCAGCTAATCCAAGTGGGTGAGCTGCTGGCTAAGGAAGCAGCCAGGACTGCAGATGTTTGTCTGAGTTCCTCACAGGCCAAAATGAATTCTCCAGGAGGAGAAACAAAATTGGCCAAGACAGGAGGCTTAACTTGGAAGCTTTGTTGCTCGAACGTGGAGCAGTGCCCATGAACAGGTTTGCTACTTGTCAGCAGCCTCTTAAGCAGCTCATGTCACTCAGGAGCAGCTTCTCTGGCTACCTCACCTGCAGGTTGGAGAAGAATCACTGTGGGAAAGAGGCGCTAAAGGAGTAGCAGTGATACAAAATCACCTGGGTTGTGCTACTGGAGGGAGGGCTGCCTGGGTGAGGAGAGGTGAAACATGAAACATGAAACATGAAAAATACCTCTCTGTTTCAGCCCACTTCCAAAGAAACGTGGAGCCAATTTCCCAGCCAGCTCTCAGTAAGCTTTCAGCAAGAGCAGCACTGAGGCAGGGATTTCCATCAGAGGCTGCAAAGGGACTGCAGAGAAGAANGTCTCTCTTTTACTACATCCATCACCATTCAGGACTTGCAATATTCCCCACTTGTGGGAACTGGAAAACTCCCAGAATTGCTGTTTGAGAGCTTTTCAGCAGAAAAAAAAATCAGAAGTATTCAGAGAAAGCCAAGATGTCATATTTCATCTCAAATGATTTCAGCTGAAGTTTTCCTGCCAGGTCTAAATGAAGACACAAAAAGTCCCATAGGGATGCTTGGTAGCAGGAAATAAGTTTCCTCTTCTACTCAGCAGGATTATTGTTCATGCCACTGACTTGCCAAAATCTCCCAAATCACCAAAAAGGAAACTTGAGGAGGAAATATGCTGCCCCTTGGCCAACTTCACCTCCAGCATTTTCTTCATAGCTGGTCCTCCACACTTTGGCCAATTCTGGAAGGAGCAGTGATGTTCATCCATTCCTATCCTTGGCTCTCATCAACCATCACGTGCCACAAAACCCCCTAAAAGAGTCATCTTCCAGCACCATCTGGATCAGCATGAAGAGGAGGCAAGCTGGAAGGTGGAAGGTCCTACAAGCAGCACAGCAACAGGAGCCAGAGCTGTGGGGGAAGCCAAGCTCTGCCTGGGTAATGACTACAATGTATTTGAGTTACAACATGACAGCTGTGACTAACTGATTCCACAGAGACAGCAGGAACAAACAGAGATCAAAGGAAGGACATTGATCATGGAAGCCACCTGCCAGCCAGGGTGTCACATTTTTCTTCTCAAGAGTGGTTGGTGCTTAAAGTCACCAGGGAAATGGATGATTGCTGCTGATCACCTTGGTGGGTGGAAGAGTAAAATAAATCTCAGAGTAAATATGCCCTGGAATAGCCACTTCAGGGAAATTCAAGAGCCCCCCCTCAGGCACTAAAGAGACAAGGTCAACTCAGGAGTAACCACCAAGGTCAGTAAAAGATGATAAACCAATGAAATTCTCACAGGTACTTTAGCCACACTGGTCTTAAATGAAAAACACTGTCACAGCAACCAAAAAGGAGAAAAGAAAAAGAAACAAACCACACTCTTCATCCCCTGAGCCTCTGATTAACTTTCCTATGTGGCAGCAGATTGCTGAGCTGGAGAATCATCTAACACTTCTCCTGGTCTTGGGTTTCAGAGAGTATTCCCAGGCCTGCTGCAGACTGATCACACCATTAAACCTCTGCAGGTCAGCTTTGCTGCTTAGAGAGCAGACAGAAAAGCTTCCCACTCACAGGGAAGAGGCAGAGAGAGATGATAGAGCATCACTGCCACTGCTGCCACTAACAGTGCTGATGCTTAGTGACTCCTAACAACACCAGAGGTGATTAGCTCCTCGTTCAGAGTAACACCACTGAGCTCCACATCAGCTCATCACATCCCAGATGTAGAGTCTTCATCTGCTGAAGCTAAAGCACCGTTCAGGGAGAGTAGGATCACAGAATCATTAAGGTTGGGAGAGACCTCTAAGATCATCAAGTCCAACCATCTACCTAACACTACCATGCCACTCGACCATGGCCCTAAGGAAAAAAGAAAGCAGCACAGATCTCAGAAGAACTTCACCCACCAGGGACTCCTGGAAAGTAGCTGCAAAGAGCTTCTAGAATTTTAAGTCTTAAAAAAAAAAGTCAGTTTGAAGGTTGGCTTCATCTCCAGTCCAAGTACATCAAAGGAAGGAGTGGAATTGAGCCTGGAAGGCATGTGACATCCAGGGAGATGGATCTGCTGGAGAAATGCAGCCCTCAAGGATGGAGAGGAGCCAGCTAATCCAAGTGGGTGAGCTGCTGGCTAAGGAAGCAGCCAGGACTGCAGATGTTTGTCTGAGTTCCTCACAGGCCAAAATGAATTCTCCAGGAGGAGAAACAAAATTGGCCAAGACAGGAGGCTTAACTTGGAAGCTTTGTTGCTCAAACGTGGAGCAGTGCCCATGAACAGGTTTGCTACTTGTCAGCAGCCTCTTAAGCAGCTCATGTCACTCAGGAGCAGCTTCTCTGGCTACCTCACCTGCAGGTTGGAGAAGAATCACTGTGGGAAAGAGGCGCTAAAGGAGTAGCAGTGATACAAAATCACCTGGGTTGTGCTACTGGAGGGAGGGCTGCCTGGGTGAGGAGAGGTGAAACATGAAAAATACGTCTCTGTTTCAGCCCACTTCCAAAGAAACTTGGAGCCAATTCCCCAGCCAGCTCTCAGTAAGCTTTCAGCAAGAGCAGCACTGAGGCAGGGATTTCCATCAGAGGCTGCAAAGGGACTGCAGAGAAGAACTTGCACTTGGAGCACTCAAGCCACAGGAACACACTGGGTGGTAAAAGAGGGAAGATGTATGTATGGCTAGGCTTCGTGAACGAAGCTCCAGGGAGGGCTCCATCCATGCTCCTCCTCAGTGCCTTTTCCAAGCACACTGATAAAAAGAGGATAGCAGATAGCACCCTCGAGCCTGCACTATGGATTTTTTTAGGTGAGACACAGCATGTGCAGAGCTGGACCCACCCTTTAGTCCTAAGGTTCATCTGCCAGGGCCTAGCAAGCTTGGACACTGGCAGCAAAGTCCTTAGGATGGAGGTTTAACCTCTTAGCTGGAAGGCCTTACAGGGCTAAACGAGCTCCATCTGCCCGGGTTTGGAATCAGAGTTGTCCTNCCCTCCCCTGCTGCAGCTTCAAGCCATGGCCTCTTGTCCTGTCACTAGCTGCCATGGAGAAGAGCCCAACCCCTACCTGACTACAACTTCCCTTCAGGTAGTTGGAGAGGGCGATAAGGTCACCTCTGAGTCTCCTCTTCTTCAGGCTGAATAGTCCCAGTTCCCTCAGCCTTTCCTCATATGGCTTCCCCTCCAGCCCCTTCACCAGTCTTGTTTTCCATCAGTCCTGCAGCACTTGTGTGGTTGAGATGGGGAGCTGTGTCACACAGCCCAGCTCACTTCACCAGGCTCTGATCCAGCTAACCCTCCTGACATTCCATTCATTGCCTGCTGCAGCATCCACCTGTTCATGGAAAAGCAAGTTCTAGCTCCAGGGAAACAATTTCCTCTGCAGGTTCATATCCCTGTCTTTTGCCCTCCTGGACATCAGTAAATCCTTGAGAAGGGGAAGTCCCTGCTGGATGCAACAACAAATCCCAACAGCTTTATGGCTGTAACTGTTTAATTAAGGACACAAAGCCTTGGCTCTGTGAACATTTCTTCTACCCTCTGCAAACCTGGCCTTGGAGACACAGAGGCAATGAGGGAGTCCTAGCAGAAAGAGAGAGGATCCATGGAGAAGGAGCAGGAGCAAGATGGACAATAGGGAGGGGGAAGTGAGAAGAGCAGGTGCTCAGTGTCCTGGATACACAGAGAAAGAGCTTGGGAACATGCTGAGCATCCTCAGCCCTCCTGAGAGGATTGTGTTGATGTGGGGAGTGCAGAGCACGTGGCAGGACTCTAGGTGCCAAGGAGGACAGGACTCTAGGTGACAAGGAGGACAGGACTCTAGGTGACAAGGAAGGCAGGACTCTAGGTGACAAGGAGAGCAGGACTCTACATGGCCAAGGAGGACAGGACTCTAGGTGACAAGGAGGAAAGGACTCTAGATGACAAGGAGGGCTGGACTCTAGGTGACAAGGAGGGCAGGACTCTACATGGCCAAGGAGCACAGGACTCTAGGTGCCAAGGAGGACAGGGCTCTAGGTGCCAAGGAGGAAAGGACTCTAGGTGACAAAGAGGACAGGACTCTAGATGGTCAAGGAGGGCAGGACTCTAGGTGACAAGGAGGACAGGACTCTAGGTGACAAGGAGGGCAGGACTCTAGGTGCCAAGGAGGGCAGGACTCTAGATGGTCAAGGAGGACAGGACTCTAGATGGCAAGGAAGGCAGGACTCTAGGTGCCAAGGAGGACAGGACTCTAGGTGCCAAGGAAGGCAGGACTCTAGATGGCAAGGAGGACAGGACTCTAGGTGCCAAGGAGGACAGGACTCTAGGTGACAAGGAGGGCAGGACTCTAGGTGCCAAGGAGGACAGGACTCTAGGTGAGAAGGAGGGCAGGACTCTAGGTGCCAAGGAGGACAGGACTCTAGGCGACAAGGAGGACATCTGAAGCACAGGTGCAAAGGTCAGGATGTGAGCAGGGAGAGCTGACACTTCCTTCCCTTGCTTTCTGAAGCATTTCCCTTCAACAGGCTGCACTGTCACTAGGGAATCATCAACAACAGCAGCACCAGTGCCTCTCTGAACTCTCTTAGAGATTGAAGGACCCAGCTGAGCCCACAGCATGGCTCTGAAAGTCTGGAAGAGGCTGCCAGGGAGGCAGCAGCAGCAGAAGAGCAGCAGTGCAGGGATGAGGTCCTGCAGGATTGGGATGCTGCAGGCCAGGACATCAATGACACCAACCCTTGGTGTTTCTCCCCAGAGCTGCTCCAGGAGAGGAGGGAAGCAGCTAGGAGAAGGGGCTGAGTTATTTACAGCAGCAATCAGGAGGTAAGGGTGAGGGAAGGAAGAGAGGAGACCGAGCATCGTTCCCTTGGGGCACTAACCTGGATGGATGCTGGTGAGCTAAAAATATAGGTAGAGGGTAGAATCAAATTTAGCTTAGGAAAGAAAACCATGAAATAAATGCAGAAATAAGTAGAGAAGTAGTGCAATCCCCAGCTGCTTGGACATGGAGCATCATGGCCTAGAGCTGGGAAGACACAAAGCCAAGAGACACAGCTTAGCACCTTGTAGCCAGAAGGGCTGCAAACAGACTGAGAGGAGCTCAGCAAGGATAGGGGATTCTTTACCACAGTAAGCCCCAGGAAGGCTTCAGGATGAGCCAAGGTATGGTTATTCTCATTCACAGGCAAAAAAACTGAAAACAGTTAATGCCTCTGACTTGCTGATTTGAAAATGGGAATAGAAATGTATGTAGAGTGCTGTTAAAGCACTGGGCTTGAATACCTCTAACAATCAGGCCCAGGTCACCCTGAAGGCAGGCAAAGTGCATTGATTAGAAAGCCCACCTGGAACAAGAGCAGATGTACCTCATTTGGACAAGAGTAATGTCTGAGGGAGGTGAAGGAAAACACTTCTTGTAAGGGAACTTCCAAGCAGGCTGCAGAGGGCCTGTTTGCAAAGGCCTGGAATGAAAGGACAAGGGGCAATGGTTTTAAATTGGAGAGGAGTAGATTTAAATTGGACATTAGGAAGAAGTTCCTCCCCACGAGGGTGGTGGAACACTGGCCCAGGTTGCCCAGGGAGGTGGTTGAGTTCCCATCCCTGGAGGCATTCCAGGTGAGGCTTGCCAGGGCTCTGGGCAAGCTGATGTAGTTGGGGATGTCCCTTCCCAGTGCAGGGAGGTTGGACTAGATGAGCTCCAGAGCTCCCTTCCAACCCAAACCATTCTAGGATTCTAGGATTCTACATCCCAGGGGCCCAGAGAAATCACTCTGGAAAGTGCTGAACGAGAGGAAACCAAGCAACAGATTCAGCTGGAAAGCCATCAGTAAGAATTCCTTTCTGCTGGTGACATTTGGTACATCTAAGACACTGTTCTCCTGCCCAGAAAGGGAGAAGCCAGGGTTGTGAGCCTTCTTACTGAACAAGCAAAGGCCAGAGGGGGACTGAGACCTCTGAGTGCAGAAGGTGACAAGGCTCTGTGGCTCATCATCCAGCTCAAGCTGTGCCATGAGCTGCAGGAAATGCCAAAGACACTCAGTGTTCCATGCTGCTGTCTCACCTAGAGCTGCAGGCAGCCAAGGTCAGACTGCACACAGGCTCAGGAGGCTTGTCCATCTCTCCCAGAGCTCAAACACACAGACCTAGCTGGCTGAGCTGCTCACCCCATCCTAATATCCATCAATCCTGCACTGCTAGAGCTGCTTCTGCTTCCTCCTCATTGCTCTAAAGAGAGAGGAAATATACAGCTCTCCTCAAGCAGCTGATGAGAGAGGAAATTACCCCTGAGAGACTGATCTCTCAGCACTGAGCCAGGCTTCACAGTCACTTCTGTCACTGAAGAGAGCAGGAAGATGCTTCAAATGCAAGGCAGATATGGGATGGATCTTGGGTTTCTCGAAAGAGAAGAGAGGAACAGCACAGGGGTGAAGCCTTCAATGCCTCTGCCTTCCTTTTGTCTTGACATTCAACTTGTGCCAATTTCCCTTTGATTCCACCTAATCCAATCTGAAAGGCTGTGAGGGCCACAGCTGAGCAAACCTGGCTCAGAGGAGCCAACAACAAAGAGAGGAAAGGGACCTGAAAAGGATCATTTATCTCCTAGGATCAGCCTGCTGCCATTGCTGGAGGAACCTCTGGCTCTGTTCAGCAAATCTGCAGCCCAAAACTCAAAGCAGAGGCCCCAGGAAATTCAGATTTAGGTCTCCTGTCTCATTCCTACAGCCCAGGCTTCACAGAAAGTCAAATAAAGGCAGTCCACCCACCCTCAGCAAAACCACCAAAGGAGCCCAGGACCCACACTCAGCAGGACACTGAGCTTGGGCAGAGGAAGCTCACCTGGAAAATCCTTGCTCCCTGACCTTTTCTCCTGCAGGAGACACACGTGCTTCCCACACACTTCTGCTTGGCTTTGTTAAAAAGGAGGATGAGCAAGGGGAAAAAGACATTTATGGGGGTTTTTTTTGCCCTGTCCTTCCACTCCTTTTTAAGCAGAGGCTAGGGAATGACTAAAAGCCATGAGAGAGCAAGCAGAACCTCAGATCTTTTCATGCTGCAGCTCTTCTGCTGCAAATAATTAGCAGCAGCCAAAGTCAGAGCCCAGCAGGTAACAGTGAACTAGGAACCAACTTGCAGGGGAAATGAATGATTGTCTCTGTAATGAGGGAGAAAGAGGACAGAAGTCTGCTTGGCCATGGTGACAAATGAATCAGGCTGATTCTCCTCCAGCCTCTGCACATCTTCCTGCAGCCTGAAGTTTTATCATCTCAATCTGGCCCCAAATCCTCAGGATAGAACATGTCATGAAGTTCAGCAGAGCAAGTCTCCAAGAGAGATGGTTCAGTGAGGGCTGGATGGGGCACTGCTTCCTCTCAGTGAAGAGAGACAAGAGCCTCAGTGCCCCAACAGCCACAAATAGGGAAAGAAATCCCTCAGGAAGGCTGGAGAAGAGACAGGGAGAGTGTTGCATGGGACTCTGCCCAGAGAGCATCACCCAATGCTCAAAGCAGGGTGCAGCAGTGAAGAATTAAAGCCCTGACCCTTGTTCTGCTGCAAGGTGCCAGCATGGTCTGTAGCTGTGTCCCTTGCTAGGCTCCTGCTGCCACAAAGATGCTGAACCCCCACCAAACATCTCCATGCAGCTCTTACTCCAGATACAGTCATAGAATCATACAACACTTACAGCTGGAAGAGACCTTGAAGATCATCAGTGCAGCCTTTGTCCTAGCCCTAGCAACTTACTAAATGATGCCTCCCAGTGTAACATCTACCTGTCTCTTAAACACCTCCAGGGATGGGGACTCAAGCACCTCCCTGGGCAGCCTGTTCCAATGGCTGACAACCCTTGCAGCAAAGAAATTCCTCCTCATGTCTAGCCTGANGCATTTGGCCTTAGTGAACTTCATGGCATTGGCCTTGGCCCAGTGATCCAGCCTATCCAGATCCCTCTGGAAAGCCTCCCTGCCCTCAAGCAGATCCACACTGCCACCCAGCTTGCTGTCATCTGCAAACTTGCTAAGGGTGCACTCCATCCCCTGGGCCAAATCATTGCTGAAGATGTTAAACAGGAGTGGCCCCAGGACTGAGCCTTGTGGGACCCCACTTGTGACTGGCTGCCAGCTGCATTGAACTCCATTGACCACAACTCTTTGGACTCAGCCATCTCTCCAGTTTTTAACCCAATGAAGCATATGCCCAGCCAAGCCAAGAGCAGGTAATTTCTTTAGGAGAATGCTGTGGGCATCTGTGTCAAATGCTTTGCTAAAATGGAGATAAATAACATCCACAGATGGTCTCATGTAAGAGGAGAGAGGTGTTGCACATCTCAGGACAGAGCAGGTCTAGAGCAAGGCTCACACCTGAGCAGGGAAGGGGCAAAGTGGACACTGCAAAGCCTCTCTCCACATCTGCTGGCTGTAGCCAGATGAGTCCTTCTCAGGAAAGATCATTACTGGCTGCTCTGGAAATACCTCAAGCTTCATATTTGAGGACATGACAAGCAGCACTTTTCACACTGGAGGAGAGACACAGGCTCTCAGTCTTCAGCTGCATCATTCCCAGCACAGTATCCTCTCTGGCCACCTCTCCTGCTGTCTTCACCACCCTCACCACTGCCTGAAACTGTGCCAAAAACCACTTAGCCTTGCAAGAAGCTCAATCATCTTCCTCCCAGCATCCCAGGATAAATGTTTATCCTCTTTACAGTGTGTAATCCAAAGCATCCAAACAGTCACCAATGTATTGTGGAGAATCACCCAGCTCATTAGCAGGCACAATGAATCCCCAAACTCCAAGAGCCAAGCAGTGGGGAGCTCCCTAATCCCATCAGCCCCCAGAAGCAAGCTGCTGGCTGGGCTGAGAGGAGGCTGAGGGCTGGCAGGGGAGCAGCAGCACTGGAAATCACTGCACCACAAAGCCAGCTGGATATGGAGATGGATGCTCACCTCTGGGGCATGGGATTTGCCTTCAGCTCTGACAGGAACTGCCCTTCAGTGATCCTGATGAATTTTTTATTGAACTCTGCACATGGTGCTGCAGTTTACAGCAAGGAAGGAAAAAAAACCCTCCCTTAGAACTCAGAAGTCCTGACCAACACTCATCTTTTTTTTCTTTGTCCTCTTTTCTTGCTAGCAGGATGCAGCTCTCTGCCATCCTGCTCTGGATATTCATAGACTCACACAATGGGTGGGAAGAGACCTTTCAAAGTCATCTAGTCCAACCCCTGCAGTCAGCAGGGACATCTGCAGCTAGAGCAGGTTGCTCACAGCCCAAACAACCTGACCTGGAATGGTTCCAGGGATGAATGGGACATCTCCCACCTCTCTGGGCAACCTGGGACAGGCTCTCACCAGCCTCAGCATGAAAGAGGTCTTCATTTTATTTATTCTAAATCTCCCTCTTTTAGTTTCAAATCATCACCCCTTGTTCTCACAACAGAGCCTGCTCAAAATTCTCTCCCCATCTTTCTTCTAGGCCCTTGAAGCACTGACAGGCTGCAGGAAGGTCTCCCTGGAGCCTTCTCTTCTCCAGGCTGAACAATCCCAACTCTCTCAGCCTGTCCTCACAGCAGAGAGCTTTCAGCCCTTCCATTATTTCTGAGGCTTCCTCTGGAGCTGCTCTAACAGGTTGATGTCAAAGCCACAGAAGATTCCACCATCCCTTTTGCACTAAGATGTTTGCAGTAACTCCCCAGCCCATGTGCTAGGTTCACTGGGGGGGCAGCTGGGTGTTTGCTAGGAGAAGCAGAGCTGAGCTGTGCTAGCACTGTGAGCCCAGTGCTTGTAGCAGGGATGGGGAAGGAGCAGAAGGCAGAGTGTGCCATGTGGGGAGGGTATTTCAATCTGAAGCACTTAGTATCANTTGTCCAGGCTGAAGAGACCCAGCTCTCTCAGCCTGTCCTCCTAGGGCACATGCTCCACTCCTTTCAGGATCCTGTTGAGCACTGGCAGTGCCTGCATCAGCAGGGTGAGGAACACACAGCCTACAGCAGGCAGAGCCAAGATGCTGTCAGGTACACCTTTAGCCAGGTACCCAGAGGGGATTTTTCCTATCAGCTGTAGCTCAAGACTGAGGGTTATTTTTATACCACCATTTTACCAACACTTGCAGCTTTCCCCATCTCCCTGTCACTTCCCTGCCTCTGCTTTTATTACCATTGCAGAGTGGAAAGGAGGTTTGCTCTCTATTTTAGAAGAGGTATTATCTCCTCTGTGTCATTGGCAATGCAAATGCTTCCACATTTTGCTGCCAGATGAGTTTTAGGAGCCTAACCAGGTCGATCTGTGAGGTCAGACTGTGATAGGACAAGGGGGAATGGTTATAAGCTGAAGGAGAGGAAATTTAGATTGGAGATTATGAGGAAGTTCTTTCCCCAGAGAGTGGTTAGGCACTGGCACAGGTTGCCCAGAGAGGTTGTGGCTGCTCCATCCCTGGCAGTGTTCAAGGCCAGGCTGGATGCAGCCCTGGGTGACCTGGGCTAGTGATTGGCATCCCTGCTCAGTGTGGGGAGGTTGGAACTAGATGATCTTTAGGGTCCCTTCCAACCTGCCCATTCTAGGATTCTATTATTCTATGAATCTAATCTTCAGTGCTCAAACAGACCAACCCAGGAGCTAAATCCACTGATGTTAGGGATCTGCCCAGGGTTGACTTGGGTTCCCAAGTAACTCATTCCACTAAGAGTTATGGCAAAACTCTCTGTAATCCACTGTTGGGAGGATGCTCAAGAACTTGTTGTCATTTCAGGTTATTTGCATTGCCATAATCTGTCTGCATACCTACTTCAGAAATGTGGAGCTTCCTTATTGGCCACTGAGGAACACAAAGAAGGGAGAGGAAATAGCCCAAAATTGACAGCAATGAGGAATGCTCAAGGAAAAGCTTCTTTCTGTGGCTTATCAAGGTACAGGCAGTGGCATCTTGAAGCTTAAGCCCCTAGATGCTGATGATGGATATGGCAAAGCACTGGAAAATCAAATACAAGCTGACCAGCAGGGATTTTTTGAAGGACAGTAATGAAGATCACACACCAGCAGCATAACCTCAGCTTTGTCATTGTTTCCTGGGGATATTACCTCCTTTCCTCCTACCCTGTTGGTCCTTATCCATCATGTGTGGAGAAGGAAAGCAGAGAACAGCATCTCACCCCCAGGATACAGCAAGGATAATATTGTCATTATTATCAGGTATCCAGATCATGAAAATAAGCAGCAGGTGAGTGGTTGCTGAGCTAACTCTGTTTATGGGCTACTTGTAGAACCCCTGACCCTAAATCAGCTTTGGTTTATTGAAGGAGGAAAGTGGGATATCACCAAGAGAGTGTTCCAGGAGCTGCTAGCTGCTGCTGTCACTGGGACATGGATGGCAGAATGTCCTTGAGTAGAACTGCACCCTATGGAGCTCAACATGTGTTTGCCAATGACCTTTCTCCATGCAGAAACCCAGCCAGAGAATAACCTCCAGCACAAATGTCTATTTTTTTTTTTCCTCTACAGTGTTGTCTAGGTTTTTTGGCTAGAGAATAAAATGATAAGGGTGCCTGCCTTCAGAAGGTCTTTCCATCCTTCTGGTGCCTGCTCCTCACCAGCAGTTCCCTTCCTTGCTCAGCCCCTGCTGGGCAGGGTGCTCAGCCGCTGTGCTAGGGTGTTTGTTCTCTTCAGCCTCTCCCTAGGCATTATTCCAGCCAAGGACATCAAACCACAATGCAAACCAGNGGTCACAACTGGACACAGGATTCCAGGTGAGGCCTCCCCAGGGCACAGGAGAGGGGAGAAGAACCTCTCTGGCTCTGCTGGCCACGCTCCTCTTAATGCATCCTAGGATGCCATTGGCCTCTTGGCCACAAGGGCACATTGCTGCCTCATGGGCATCCTCCTAGCCACCAGCACTCCTAGAGCTTTTTCCCCAGGGCTGTTCTCCAACAGATCAGTTCCCAGTCTGTACTGATCCATGCGCTTGTTCTTTCCCAGATGCAGTACTTTACATTTACCCTTGTTAAATTGCATCAAGATGTTGTTGTCCTCACCACTAGCAAAGGGGAATCTTATGCACAGACTTTTCAACAGCAGATAGACATTTCTGTGACATCCCTTGTTTGCCCCAAGCAACCAGAGCTTTTCAGGAGAGCCAGACCAGACACAGGTCTCCATCTTTTGATCACCAAGCATGTTTGAATCCAGCACAAAGGAGCAGGAGCCTGCAGGCTTCTGAGTTTTGTTCTAAAGCACAGGTATCTTTCCAGCCAGCACGGGCTGACCCCACTGGGGCACAAGCAAGGTGAACTCCCTAGTGAACCTCACTCAGCACCTGCTCCAGTGCTTGCTTTAAATCAGACAAGCATGCTCATGAAGGTCTCCTTTACAGAGCCTCTCATAGCACAGGATGTCCAGTGAATGGCTTTGATTGCTTACTGCCCATGGCCATTATTCCTGGACTGAAGGAACAGCAAAGTGCCTTCGCCATGAGCATCTCCTCTCCCAGTTCTCAAGCCTCCCTGCCCCCAGCAAGTGCTTTCAGGAGGAGGATCCTTCACACAACAGCAATACTGAGCATGGATCTGTTCTTTGGGAAACACTTTTTCTTTCTTTAGTAACTTCAATAGAAAGAGCAAAGGTGCAACACTGAGGAGTTTTCACCGCTCAGCAGCATTAACTCTTTGCTCTCCTCCTGTGCTGCCAAGAGCCAAAAGACAGCTAAATCTTCATAGAGCTCTACAATCTAGATCACCTGGATGGGCTAAGAAGGAACCATGTGCTAAATGAGGTGCCAAAGTCCAAGAGCTTGCAAGCCATTCACAGCAGTCAGGTTGCTAATTGCAGATCAGATTTCCACAGACACTTGGGGAAGATCCAGCTAGGCTTCAAACTTGGCAGCTTGATCTCTACAATGGCCCAAACCCAAACCTCATCTGCAACAAACACCAAAGCCCTGGGCTTCCAACATCAGGACACCAATGTGTGTCCAAAATCCAGACCTTGGCTTAGAGAGCTAGAGATTAAAACACAAAACCCAACACCACCAAAACACAAACAACAGAACAAAGCTCAAACCTGAGATCTTGTCATTGTCTTTTGTCTGAGCTTCCCCTTTCTACAGGCAGCACAGCTACAGCAGAGGCATTAGGAGCACTCTAATGGCCACCTCCAGCACTGCTGTATTTCTTCTGGCACCAGAGGGGTCCTGGTGGGGCTCCAGGGCACTGCAGGAGCAGNCTAGGATTCTAGGATTCTAGGATTCTATGTTGGCTGTACAGGCTCAGGTCAGTGTGATTGCAGGGAGCTCACTGGACTTTGGGGTCTGCATTCAGAATCATAGAATCACTAAGGTTGGAAAAGACCTCTAAGGTCATTGAGTCCAACTGTTAACCTAACACTGCCAAGTCACCACTAAACCATGGCCCTCAGCACCACATCTGCATGTTGTTTGAACACTCCAGGGATGGTGACTCCTCGTCCATCATGTGCCAATGCTCTCAATGGTTTCTCATTATCCTGTGGCTCTAGACTCTTCTAGAAATGCCCTCTCCAAGGACAGGGCAGCATAGGAGATACATGAAGGAGGACAATGGACACTGTGGTCTATCACCCATCTTCTCCTTTTCAGCTACAACTTCCCACAGTGTAGAACCAACACATCTCTTTTAACATCCAGATGGGGACATGCCACTAGTGTCTTACCCTGATAAGACTCCCAGCACCAAGTTAAGCATGAAGAAAGAGCCAATGATGATGAGAGGGATGAAGTAAAGCCAGTTCCAGGTATTTCCTGCAGCATCATTTGTCTGGAAACAGAGGAAAAGAGAGAGAGGAAAACAAATATTAGTTCACTTCAGAAAAAACATACCAACAGGGGTGAGGGCAGGGGAGGCTGCCCTCAGGTTTCCATAGGGCTGTCCACCACTGCTGTACTGGTTTGTTGTTATGCTGACCAGTTAAAGTGCTGGCAAAAGACCCAAGCTAACTGTCCCACCATCCAGACCATGATTCATTGCTAGTCTCAGCAAGAGGATCCAATTCCACAGCCCCAGGCTGACCCTGCTGCAGGGCCAAATCACACTTTTCTCTGTAGGCTTTCTACAGCAGCCTCCTCCCTCCCCATCCCAACTCTGACTGCCCATGAGCTGAGCATCACTTCCAGATTTACATCTGAATCGAGACACAAACCAACAAGGGAAGGAACCAAGCAGAGCCTTCAGTTACTCTGCTGCAATTACGGCAGAGCATGGCTCCCTGCCCAGAGTCTGTGCATCCACATTCTATTCTACATCCACATTCTACATCCTATTCTACATCCANCGCCAAGCCTAGCCACGATGACAACCCGTACAAGGATTATAGGAACATGGGTATCACTCTCCACAGTTTCCCACGGGCAATGAGTTTAATGCTCCCTCTGCTGTTGACACAGTTATGGCACCAGGGGCCACAGCAGACCACAAGAGATTTTCAGACTGTGCCTGTCTTCCAGGAACTGCTGAGAAGTGAAATGCCAGGTGGCTATTGCCTGAAGCCAAGTGCAGAGAGCAATGCAAATTCTTCTCTTGGGAGTGAGCAAGGCAGCACTTTGAGAGGCTAGGATCAGGTGGAAGGCAAGGCAAAAGGGGAGCAAAAAGACCTAGTGACATTCTCGTTCTCCTCCTTCCTCCCAGAGAGGAAAACAGAATTTAACCTACCTGCCCAGCCACAACGAGATGTTAAACACCAACTGACAAAAAATGGGTTAACTCAAATGCAAGTTGGTGCCTTTTAGTCATTATTTGTGGTGCTTTATGGCCACTCTTCCAACTCATATTGGCAAATGTTGTCTTGCCTTTAGAAGGATTCATAGAAAGAAGTGCTTTAAATGTGCTTTATTTCAGCCATGCATGCACTTGATGCCACCTCCAAATGTCTCTGCCTGAGTAAGAAGTCACCCAAAACCCAAGCAAACCCACAATGTGATGTGACTGATGTCATAGCATTCCTTGCAATCTAGAGAACCATGGAGTGCTTTGGGTTGGAAAGGAGCTTGTAGAGGTCATCTAGTCCAACCTCCCTGCAGGCAGCAGGGACATCTGCAGCTGGAGCAGGTTGCTCACAGCCCAACCAAGCTGACCTGGGATGGTTCCAGGGATGGGACTTCTGCCCCCATCTAGAGCTGCATCTATAGCACTGCCAGAGCTAAATGCCTGCTGAGACACTGCTGATATGGAGCATAGCTGCACAAATCCCTCCTGAAGGAAGGTGCTCTGGATCAAACACATGACAAGCCTTTCTCCAAATAGCAAACATCTTCAGAAATATCTCTGTCAGTTGATCAGTGACTCAGCCAAGAGGAGCAGAGACTAACTAACCTCACCACTAACCATCCCTGCTAGAAACAAAGCCAGCACATGACAGACCTATGAATCCAAAGAGCAAACAGACAGGGAAAACAAGAGCAGGAGGACAGGGAAACCTGGAGCCCCATGCCTTACCACAGTGGGTGAATGCTTTTGGCAGCCCCTGTCATCCAAGCCCAGTAGCACCACTCCTTCAGGCACTCTTTGGTCTTTCCATTCCTCCCTCTCTCTGCTTTCAGCTGTTTCCTCTCCGTGCTTTCCTGCCCCACAGCTCTAGAGGTGGGTGTGGAGGAAACAAGGACACTCATCCTCAATGCTTTATCCCTGGAGAGGTTTAAGGGCCATGGTTTAGTGGGGAGCTGGCAGTGCTGGCTATCAGTTGGACTCAGTGATCTGAGAGGTCTCTTCCACCCAGAACAAGTCTATGATTGCAGTGCCTGGGCAAAGTGCCTGGCACAGCCCCAGCCTGCTCCCTTGAGGTGAGCAGGGCAAACCCCATTTTCAGGGAATTCCATGAGATTTCATGGAATGTTGAGAGGGTGGCAGTCTGTGGTTGGAGGCAGTGCCTGCCATGCAACAGGGCTGGGCAGTGCTGGCAGCCAGGCAAGGGCACTGCAGAGCCAAGCCACAAGCAAGGGCTGGAAGGAGGCAACAGATGGGAGAAGGGAAACCACATCCACATGCAAAGAGAGTGCAGCAGGTCCAGTGCTGCCAAACCATCATTTATCATTTATTTATGCATCTGAAGCCCAAACTGGGCAACAGATCCACAAATCCATGCCATGATCAAAGCCTTTCAAAATGAGATGTGCTGAAATGTGACTAATTATCCCCTCTCCTCCCAGCATTTGCTAGACTAGCTTATGTGCAGGGCAGGGGCTGGCTCTGTTTGCTCTGCCTCACACACAGGCATCCAGGACAAACTAAAGGGCAAAACAGCAGGCAAAAGGGTTGATAGAAGACTTCTCCTGAGAAAGCAGAGCCTTCATGGATGTGCAGCATCTTGCCCAGTGCTCCTAAGCCTGCTCAAACCCACTCCCACTTTACGGCAGCAACACTGCCATGGTGAGATGTTTTATTGAACCAAACCTGCTTGTTGCCAGGAAAACTCAACTCCTCTCCTCCAGGAAAAGGCTCCAGAGTCCCACAGCCCCTCTGGCTGCACTGAGCTGAGGAGGCAGCCCTCCATCCTCTCAGCTGCCAGGGCCCAGCTCCAGGCTGGCTCACTAAGCAGGATGAGCCAAGAGGTCAAAGCCATTGTTGTGTTCCTGCTGAAATGTTTCATTGGTGTAATGCCTGGCTCCCTGAACCTAGCCACAGCTCTGATCTGGCAGGGGAGAAGGAGAAACTGAATACTTGTCACAGTGTGCCAGATTTAAAGCCCAGTCCAGGTTTCCAGGAGGGCTCCCTCACTGCTCAGGAGCTGAGGAACCCCCTGGTTGTTAACAGTCATGGGGCTCTTCACAAGCATCCCCTCAGCAGTGCCCACATCCAGCTGAAGCCTTGCTCCAGGAATGCCTCACATCCCTCAAGCTTGACAGCACAAGGCCCCCACAGACCAGATGGTCCACAGCAGGAAACTGAGCCACAGCAAGTCTAATGGACACTTGTGGGGTCACACTAGAGACCCACAGAGCTGTACCTCAGATATCTAAAGCCCATACAAACTGCCCAGCCCCTGGTTGCTCTTCCAAGTCACCACTAAACCATGGCCCTTAACCTCTGCTCAGCTTCAAGCTGCTCCAACCTCCTGACCCAGCACTTGGATCAAGGTGTACATTCCCAGATGTCTATTCATGGCTGGTGCCTCCTTTCCCCTTCATCTCTTTGCTTGTGTGGGGTTCTTTGCTAAAAGTCAAGCCTAAATCCCCAACAGCATCCTTCTAGCCTCTTCCCTGAGACTCTGCTCCATTATCCACCCTGGAGCCTGCTGCCATTGCTCAGAGGAGTGACCAGGTCACAGCTGGGTGCCAAAGGACAACCTTTATTTGTTGAGGGTCCAGAGAAGGGACACTGAAATGCTGAGGGGACTTGAACACCTCTGTGCTGGGGAGAGGCTGAGAGAGCTGGGGCTGCTTAGCCTGGAGCAGAGCAGCCTGAGGCAGATCTGAGCAATGCTTAGCAATACTTACAGGATGGGGGGCAGGAGGATGGGGCCAGGCTTTGTTCTGGGGTGCCCAGGGACAGGACTAGAGGCAATGGGCACAAACTAGAACCCAACAAGTTCATCTGAACAGGAGGAGGAACTTCTTTCCTTGGAGGGTGCTGGAGCACTGGCCCAGGCTGCCCAGGGAGCTGCTGGAGTCTCCATCTCTGGAGACATTCCAAACCCAGCTGGACCCATCCTGTGCAAGCTGCTCTAGATTCTCCTGCTCTGGCAGGGGGGTTGGAGTAGATGATCTCCAGAGGTCCCTTCCAGCCCCTAGCAGTCTGTGACTCTCTGCACAGTTGGGTTTAAGCAGCCAAGGGCTCTGTTGTGCTGCCCCTGCAGCAGCAAGCACACTGCCAGTATGGCCTGGCCACCTCTGCAGAGCTGCAGAGACAGGTGGCTGAGTGCTGTCAGCTAGGACAAAGGCAGAAGCTAAGAGGCTGCTGTCAGGCAAGGAAATGAATGCCCTGAGCTCCCAATGCAGCCAGAGAACAGAGTGTGCTCCAACAAAGTTCCCACAACCAAGCCTTTTGTGCCTTGTCCAACAGCAGAAAGGCCAATGTTCACACTCCTCCTTGTCCCCCAGACACAGCTGTTGGGCCACAGCTTCATTATGGGGAGAAGATGGCAGCTATGGCTGATTATTAAATAATTCACCTAAAGACATGCAGAAACAATTGACTTGAAAGCAGCTAACTGCTGCTTGCCCTGTGCTGCAGAGCTCAGGCATGCTTTTAGATCACCTTTCATCTTGCTGTCTGCAGCCCTGCCCCATGCTCCCCAAGGCATGTGGGGAGGCAGAGCCCTTGTGCCTGGGCTGCCCTGAGATGAGTTTCTCCTGGTGCTGGAGCTCCTTGTTGCTGTAAGACCAGAGGCAGCTCTGCTCCAGGCAGAGCTCATCAGCATGAGCTGGTCAGCAANAGTTGGGGATGTCCCTGCCCACTGCAGGGGGGTTGGACTAGATGAGCTCCAGAGCTCCCTTCCAACCCTAACCATTCTATGATTCTGTGATCCCTCTCCCAGCTCCAGCCCCATCCTGGCAGCACATCCCTGCCTCTCCAGGGACTCTGCCTACTTTCAGCTCAGTGTTCCCCTTGGCTGGGCATCACCAGGGAGCCTCCCAGCCTCATGGCCACAGCCCACACACTGCCAGCTTCAAACAGGGCTGATCAAAGGCAGCAGGAGCTGGTTTGGGGAGGGGAAGGAGCATGTAAACACTGCTTAGCCAGAGAGGCTTCCCTCAGCAGTGGGGAGTTACTGGGATAGGCTGTGACAGCCCCTGAAGACAAAAAAGGCCCAGCAGGATCCAGCAGAGCTGCTTGATCCTGGTTTGCATCAGTGATGAGATGATGCTGGGTCTGGAATCTCGAAATAACAAACACACAATTAAGGGAAATCTGGCTTGCTCACAGCCTTATGAGCAGTGACTGCCTGCTCCAGGGGTGGCAAAGCTCAGATTGCAGGGCAGTTACAGACTGCAAATGAGAGCAAGTCCAAGAGACAATCCTGCCCCCTCCCTCTTTTCTCTAAGCAGACAGCATTGCTCATTGCTGCCCACAGCCTCCCACTCTCCTCCAGCACAACTGAATCTGCATTGGATGAGGGGAGAGGGCTAAAGGGGTTCCCTCCTGGTACCTGTGCCACCAACCAGCAAACTGGGCTTCTAGGGCCATGTTCCAGGGTCTAAGCTGAGACCTGCTGGGTCTGCAGCCCAAGGCTGCCAGCTTCTCCTGGCTGGTGCCACCACTGCCCACAACATCACTCAGCACCTGCCAAGGAGCAGGGCAGCCAGGCACTGCTGGCTCCTCTTTAAATGACTTCTTCAAATAGCCTATTAAATACTGATGACCCTGATTAAATCCTCATGGGCAACCCAAAAGGAGCAGAACAACAAAGACCTTTGCCAGAGGAAAATGCATGGCAGGGTCTGGATGCCCTGGTTGGAGATTTTTGTGCTGCAATGAAGCTAAATCTCACATTTCAGCTCCTGATTTCCAGGTCTCTGGTTAAAACACCATCAATCTCTTTGCCCTTCCCCCAAAGCCATCACTGTCTCCACTTATCATAGAATTGTCAGTGTTGGAAGGGACCTTAAAGATCATCTAGTTCCAACCTGTTGCAGTGTCTCACCACTTGCAGTCCCTCTATCCCTGTACTGGGAAGAACAGAGAGCCCCCCCACACACACACAAACACACACAAGGCTACACCAGGTCAGCACACACTGAATTTATGGTGAGCCTATGATTAATACAAATTATACAGGTTTCCTGATGGCTTTGGTTCACCCTCAGGAAGCTGTAGCACAGGCCAGCTGCTGAGCACTGCCCACACAGAGGGAACCAGCCCTTCATGGCAGACCCCCATCTGCACCTGGGTCCACTCATCACCAGGCAAACTCCTTCCTGCTCACTGNATGGATGGAGCCCTCCCTGGAGCTTCGTTTGTGAAGCCTAGCCATACATACCTAAAGGTAGCCAAAATGCCTTCAGGGGAGTTCTTCTGTTGACTTTGGAGCTTTAAATGAGATCTTAAGGGCAATCATACAATCATAGAATTGTTTGGGTTGGAAGGAGCAATTCAAGGTCATCTAGTCCAACCCCCTCCAGGGACATCTGCAGCTAGACCAGGTTGCTCAGAGCCCCAAACAACCTGACCTGGGATGGTTCCAGGAATGGGACATCTCCCACCTCTCTGGGCAACCTGGGACAGGCTCTCAGCACCTTCAGTGTAAAGTATTTCTTCCTTCTATCTAGTCTCAATCTCCTCTTTCAGTTAAAAACCATCACCCCTTGGCCTGTCCCAACAGCTCCTGCTATGAAGTCTCTCCCCATCTTTCTTCTAGGCCCTTGAAGCACTGACAGGCTGCAGGAAGGTCTCCCTGAAGCCTTCTCTTCTCCAGGCTGAACAAGCCCAACTCTCTCAGCCTGTCCTCCCAGCAGAGAGCTTCCAGCCCTCAGATCATGTTTGTGACCTCTTCTGGACCTGCTCCACCAGCTCCATGTCTCTGCTGTGCTGAGCACTCCAGAGCTGCCCCAGCACTGCAGCTGAGGTCTCTAGAGCAGAGCAGAGGCACAATCCCCTCCCTGCCCTGCTGCCCATGCTGCTGGGGATGAGCCCAGGATTCACTTAGCCTTCTGGGCTGTGAGCATACATTGCCAGCTCATGTCAAGCTTTTTACCCACCAGGACCCCCAGGGCCCTCTCCACAGGGCTGCTCTCAATCACATCATCTCCCAACCTGGATTGTTATCAAAGATTGCCCCAGTCCATGTGCAGAACTTTGCACTTGGCCTTGCAGAGAATGTCTACAGAGATGTAAACTCCCAGACCATCCTGCTCTGTCTCAGAGCCTACTGAGGCAGAAATCCCAGAGCAAGGGCTAGGTTGGTCCTGTCAGCAGATCTCCAGCCTCGGGTTCCCTGGCTGAGCAAAGATGCTGCTTTGGGCTCTCAAGCTGTTAGAAACTCATCCAACAAAGGCACTCTCCCTGCCTCTGAACAAGGAGCCAGTTTCTTCTTTCATCCACTTTTGACAGCAGTAGCAACCCTGAGGCTATTGCCCCAGAGCTCCAAGGAAGAACCTCTGGCACCACATTGCTCAGCACATCCTTCATCTCTGTGAAAGCCAAGCAATGAATGGGCTAACACATAATCCTGTGGAAAGGCTTTCAGAGTGGAGCTCAATAAAGAGGGGATCAGATTTGCCAGATGCAGCCAAAGCTGAGACACCAGAGCCCATTAGCTCTTTGCAGTGTTTTTAATCAAACTCTATAGTACACCTCCAGTTTACTCGCTTTAATCTAATCAATGGCAGAGCCTGATTTATTTGGGGCAATTAATGTGTAATCTTCCCTTAGATAAGTGCTTTTGCATTGAGGAAAACTCTCAGCTGTCTCTCAGAGATGAGCTCTGCTCACTCCTCATGACTTTTCTCCCTCCACTTCTCATCACTCCCGCTAATTGGTGCCACTATTTCTGGTTGATTTATTTCTATCTCTTCCTATTCCTAGGGTTAGGTGAACACAGATATTGCTAAGAACAAAAGAAAGATATTACAGGTATGTCCAATGAGCACAGGGAGCCCTGCTTTGCCCAGCACCTTCCCTCTAGGCACCAAGGAGCTCCTGCTGAGCTCTGCTTCAGACACAGACAGAGCTTGTGTGAGAAGCTCGAAGGGCAGACAACTCAAACCTGCTGAGAAAAGCCATTCTGAGGTCAAGCTGGGGAGTCAGTGAAGAGCTACTCTACTCACAAAACAGTCACATACTCAAATGACATTTAAATGGCTCTCTTCTCTGGGATGTTACACAGCCCACACTGCCAGAACATCTCAAAGTGTCCATCTCACTTATGGAAAGCACAAAGTGCTTTCAGAGATGGACAGGGAGGTATGTAGGCTTCCATGAACTTAATAGTTATCAAGAGCATGTCATTGAGGGGGAAAGGCTGAGAGCCCTGTTGATGCTCAACCTGGAGCAGAGCAGAGCCAGAGGGGAGCTGCTCCATGCTCAGCAAGAGCTGAAGGGTGCAGGGGGCAAGAGGCTGGGGCCACACTCTGCTCAGTGGTGCCCAGGGCCAGGCCAAGGGGCAATGGGCACAAACTGCAACCCAGGAGGTTCCAGCTGAACAGGAGGAGAAACTTCTGTGAGGGTGCAGAGCCCTGGCCCAGGCTGCCCAGAGAGCTTGGGGAGTCTCCTTGTGTGGAGAGATTTCAAGGCAGCTGGAGGTGATGCTGGGCAAGCTGCTGTGGGTGACCCTGCTGGAGCAGGAGGGTTGGACTGGATGATCCCCAGAGGTCCCTTCCAGCCCTTACCATGCTGGGATTTGGTGAAGTCCAAATCAAACTCCCATCTGAAGTCCCTGAAGCATAGCTATGGTCAAGCATAAGCTCAATATATCCTAATTAAAAAAAATCTCATTATTATTATTTGCACTACACTTGCAAGCAAAATCCGTGGTGGAAAGTCTGGACCCCATTGTGCTGAAAGCTCTGGAGAAAATCCCTCTGGCCCCAGTGGTGGAGTGAAAGCCAATGGCTTTATCAGCTGAGGGCATGAGCCTGCTCTGCTACCAGCAGCCAGCTTCAGAGCTCTGCTCAGTCTGGCTACTCATGGATACATGTGATACTTAGATAAGGATGCATTCAGACCAAAACATAAGCTTGTTGGTCTAGTGAGTAGATGCAGAATAAACTTTTCCTTCCAGCCAGCAGCCCCCATGCCCTGCAGCTCCTAAGTCAGCGAGACAGAGCCTGCCACATGCACCAATTCCCAGGACACTGAAACAATCCAATGCTCAATCATTTTCTGACTTTGACCACAGGAAATTGTGGGTCAGTGTCCAAAATCACTGTAGATGATGACAGTCCTAAGAACAACACACAGGCTTCCTCATCACCTTAAAAGTAGATCCAGATTCATTCCTGATTTTCCCTCTAAACCTTGCTGGCAAAAGCTTTCCAATAGCAGAAAACTATTTAAATGAATTAAAGTCTTGATTGCATTGCATAAAATCATACCAAGAATCCATGCCTGTGTTCTTCAGCAGAGGATTGGCATTGAGCAGAGGATCAATCTAGGTATGGCCACCTTCTCATTTTGCCCTCTAATGAGACCTCCTCCAGTGGGTCAGCTTCTCCTCTAGTTAATTAGAAGCCAAAAATATCCTTGTACAGCTCCCAGAACTAGCAGGAGCTGAGAGGTCACTCATATAAACTTCAGAGCACAGCTAAGGCCCCAAAGCCCCCTACTTTGTCAATGCAAACTCTGCTCCTAGGGATAGGAGTCCAGAGCTAATTTATCATTACTAGTTCCCTGTTTTAAACATAACTAAGAAAACAGAATTGGTCATGATCCTCTCAGCTCCATCTCAAGATGTTTCACAAGGTTTGATGAAGATATTTTAAATAGAAAAGGACTGCCTGCTACAGGAGACAAAGGAAATTCTTCACCACAAACCTTGCCAAATTGTTCTGAACCTGAATGCAAGCTGCCTGTGAAAACCCAAATTTAAGTGTGAAAATATTTACTAGAGTCCACGTTCATTAAGTCTGCAGAAAATGATGAGCAGAAAAGCAAATGTGTAAAGCTGAGCAAGAGCTGAAGTGCCACACTGAACCTTCTGCTTTGTATTTAATGTCTTGGGGAAGGTCTACTGAGAATTGACTGTGGGCTGGCCACCTCCAGGTTTAATAGGAGACATACACAGCAGGAGAGGAACATACATCACCCAAACTTAAGAGCCCCTTCAGCAGAGCAATTGCCCTCTGAAAAGAGATAAACTCCCTCCCAACAACAGCTTAATCCTCACTGCTTGCCAAGAGATGGGAACTCCAGCTGAAGACTTGCAGCTTGACAATGCTCTAGCAGGATGGCTGCAAGGAGCCTTCTCAACCATTGCTTTCCTCCCCAGGATGAAAGAGGCAGCTGCATGCTTCCAGGAGTGTGCCAGCCTGCTCCTGCCATCACTGCTGCATCTGGGGCTGCAGTGCAGGAGAACAACACAATGCTTTTGCTCTTGTAGTTCCTACAGCAACCCAAAATAATAGGTGCTCCAACAGCAGAGGCTTGAAGCATGTGGGCTCTGGGAGAAAGTCTTTGCTCTAGTAAGACAGCAGGGGAGATACTTTTTAAGTGGTCAGACTGTGATAGGGCAAGGGGGAATGGTTATAAGCTGAAGGAGGGGAAATTTAGATTGGAGATGATGAGGAAGTTCTTTCCCCAGAGAGTGGTTAGGCACTGGCACAGGTTGCCCAGAGAGGTTGTGGCTGCTCCATCCCTGGCAGTGTTCAAGGCCAGGCTGGATGCAGCCCTGGGTGACCTGGGCTAGTGATTGGCATCCCTGCTCAGTGTGGGGAGGTTGGAGCTAGAGGATCTTTAGGATCCCTTCCAACCTGCCCATTCTAGGATTCTATGATTCTCTTAAATGCACAGACCAGGAATTTTTTCACTGAAAGGGTTATTAAGTCTTGGAATAGACAGCCCAGCAAGGTGAGAGTTCAAGAAACATCTAGATGTCCTACTTAGGGCCATGGGTTAGTGGCATGGGGGTGATAGGTATGGTTAGACTTGATGATCTTAGAGGTCTCTTCCAACCTGAATGATTCTGTGAGCCCATGGCCTGGGGCAGAGGAGAGGACCAAAGGCAGGCTGCTGGGAGGGTGCAGTGCTGCTGTACTGGTGCAGAGTTGGGGCTGGGTGGCATGGTGATAGGATGCTTGGGGTGAGCGTACAAGGCAGATCAGGGGTGCTGGGCTTGGGGAACTCCACAGCCTGCTCTTTGAAGACCCAGGTGAATCTTGAGGCTTTGGCCACATGCTGTGTCCCCAGAGACTATTTCAGCTCATACAATACAATACCAGAAAATGAAGGCAGTTCACCCTTGTTTTCATGCTGCTTTTAGGCAGCTGTTAGTGCCATCAGGCCCCTGGGCTTGTTTTGCTCTCTCCCAGCCCTGATCATAGAATTGTTCTGGTTGGAAGAGATCTTTAAGAACATCAAGTCCAACCATGAACACTGCTAAGTCACCACTAAACCATGTCCCTAAGCATCACATCCACAACCTTCTGACACCTCATGTTCAGCTGGAGCACAGTTTGCTCCTTGGACACAACAAAGAATGTAGCATAGGAGAAAGAAGCCATATCAGCAATGTGTTGTGTGATTCAGAGAGGCAAAACACAACATCTCCTGCTAACATAAGAAGGAAAGCTCTTCAGCCAGGCTTTTCCCCCTGTTCCTGTCTCTTCATGCTTTTGCTGGCTGAGCAGTTTTGTTTCTCAATATAGCATCATAGAATGGTTAGGGTTGGAAGTCACCTTCAAGATCCTCTAGTTCCAACCCCCCTGGACAGGTTGGGACACCTTCTACTAGATCAGGATACTCAGGGCCCCATCCAACCTGGCTTTGAACTCTTCCAGGGATGGGGCAGCCACAACCTCCCTGGGCAACCTGTGCCAGTATCTCACCACCCTCACAGGAAAGAATATTTTCCTAGTGTCTAAGTTAAACTCAGAACAAGGAGAGCTGATACACAGCCATCCACAAAGAGCAATCACAGGAGACTGAAGCCATCATGAACCCCTCAGCCACTACCAGGCCAGGCTGCCAGCCCCAGGACACACAAATACCGCAAACCCTCATCTCTTCTCCTCGATTCTCAGGATCTAGCAATTGTGAGTTTGTGCTTGAGTGGACAGGCTTAGGTCACAACAGCACATGAGTAGACAACAGCACATGAAGTGTTTTAGGAGAGAAGAGCAAGCCAGCTTGCCGCCTTCGCTTCAAGGTCACCTTCACTTCAGGGCCACCTTCACTTCAAAGCCACCTTCACTTCAAGTCCACCTTCGCTTCAGGGCCACCTTCCCTTCAAGGCCACCTTCACTTGAAGGTCACCTTCCTGCAGTCCCACAGGCTTTGCTGTTGCACTTACTGCTGAACCAAAGGAGCTGTGCCAGTCACTAGTTCCTGCAGGAACCTAAATCCAGGTCTCTGAGCTGAGGGAATGCTGCTTGATGTTATTTCCCTTCTACTTTCCATTGCATATTCAGTTGCACTTTTCCTCCACCTTCCTGGAGGGATTTTTGCACAGGAATCCATCTCATGGTCCAGGCAGACAAGAGATGGTCACATCCAAACTTCTCCTGAGGAGCATCCCCTTGGATTCCTCAGCTCACAGTGGTGACTGATGAAGATCAAGTGTCAGTGATTTGATCTTTACAGATAAATAGCCCCAGAAAGGCATATGTGAGCAGTCCAAAAAAAGGGTGTCAAACAGATTCTCTTCTGCCCCTGCAGCATGTCCATTATCCCACCAACAAACCCATCTCTAGGCTGGGCTGGGCATGGAATATTGCCCCTACTTTTCATTTCTGTAACTTTGTAGGAATCAAGACACTCAAAGACACCAAGGGGAAGGAGAAATGCCAAATGAATCATAAGCTGTTCTAAATTCAGGGTAAAGTTCTAGTTGGGATCCAATTCAGGGTAGACTTATATTGTTTGAACTGCTCATTCCTACTTACAAGCATATTAGGTAAGGCCCAGGCTAGAGTCTGGAAATACCCACTGGACACTAATATTTGTCAGTAGAAAATAGAAGCTGCATGAAAATCTCTTGCCATTAAGATCAAAAGGAGTGAGTGTACACTTTGACATTTCTCCTTCCCTGCACAGAGTCCTTGTTTTGCAAAGCAAATTCCACCATGGAGCTTTGAACTCCTGGAGAGAAGAGATAAAAGGTGAAAGCCCAGCTCTTTGAAAGTCAACATCAAGACTTCTGCCAACTTCTGATGAATCAGGTTTGAGGCAGGATTTTCTGTAGGAGAACTGAGACCATAAACGTCTTCAGCTCCTTGGAAGCTTATACTGCACCTCCCCTGCAAAAGGATGACTACACCTCGTGGAGGGGTAGAGCCCAACTGGCTCAAACAGTGCTGGCTGTGTAATGACCACAGCAAGGAGCTCACAACCCTTCCTAATCCACTGAGGACACAATGGGGAGCATCATGCTCCAAGCTAACCAGAGCTCCAGTGCCAGGTCTACCCCTACCTTCATCTCCATGAAGTTCACTAAGGACAAATTCCAGGTGCTGCCTCTTGGCCATAGCAACCCCCAGCAGTGCTCTAGGCTTGGGGAGCAGTGGCTGCAGAGCTGCCAGGCACACAGGGACCTAGGGGTGCTGAGTGACAGCTGAACAGGAGCCAGCAGTGTGCCCAGGGGGCCAAGAAGGCCAATGGCATCCTGGCCNTCTCTTCCAGCTATAACTGTTCTATGATTCTAGCTGTCTTACTGAAGGCTACCAGTGTGTCTCTTCTCTGGCTAAAGGCTTTGTGATGAATGCTTCTCCTTAGTCCAGTAAAAGAATGGTTTTAACTGGGGCTTATCCCTCCTTGCAAAACAAGCTGAGTTGCCCATGGCAATCAGGATCACAGTTCATGATGGACAAGAAGGTTCTCCCATGGGAAACACTGAGAATTACTGCTATAGGAGAGGAAAGCAAGGGTATCCTCTTGCCTCCTGTAGAAATGCTATCACAGAATCACGAAGACTGGAAAAGACCCCCAGGATCACCAAGTGCAGCCTATGACCCTATACACCCAACATCTAAACCATGCCACTCATTGCCACATCCAATCTTCTCTTAAACACCTCCAGGGATGGTGACTCCACCACCTCCCTGGGCAGCCTATTCCAGAGCCCAATCACCCTCTGCATGAGGAAGTGCCTCTCAATAGCTGATATTAGCAACATGCAATAGCTGAATCACTGTCATTCACAACCACTAAGCATGTGAACAAGGGGATCTAAAACACCATTGTGTCATTTGAAAACTAGATGTGGAAGAAGACCAGGACTCAGACCCCAGAACAGCACAATTTCTCTTGCTGAGCATCTGAGTTATTTCTTCCCACCTTTATATTTCTCCCCAATATTCAGCTTCAGTTATCTTTACCCAAACTCTACACCTTGGTTTGCCCAGAACTTGGAGGTCATCAGTGGAAATGTTCTCTGCTCTCAGCAATGCTACCCAGCTCAAGCTCCAGCAGCCACTGGTTATTGTCAGCAGTGCTAAAAGCATCACAAAAAGTACAGCATGGTAATACTTAGCATATTAAACTACTTTATGAGAACTCATGAATAAATTTACATGATGGTCCCAAGAGCTTATCTGCTCACCAGTTACCATTTATCTCACTAATGGCTCCCTCTGGCACAGAGTGGGTGAAGCAACCCTTGCTGTCTCACACCAACCCCAAGCCTACCTCCTGCAGAAACTGCTGCCCTTGAGCTACAGAGCCCAGGGCAGAGCCTGAGGCATCAGCATCCCCAAAGCAGGCTGCAGAATGGCTGCAGCAGGACTGTGCAGGGGCTGCTCCTCACACTGCTCACAGGCACAACTCCTGTCACTGCACCAGCATGACACTCATCCCGTGGCAGCTGCATCAGGTCATCAGGTTTGCTGCTCTAGGGCATGTTGTGCTTGAGCAGTGTTGCTACCCACAGAGACTTAGTGCTCTAGGTAGGGTTTTTTTCCCTAATTTCATGGGTCAGAAGATGCTCTGTCTGTACTTCAGGGATCTCACTGAATCATTAAGATTGGAAGAGACCTCTAAGATCATCAAGCCCAATCATCTAGTTATTTTGATGAGTTCCCAGATCACATTGAAACAGGAGGTGAGTACATTCCACTTCCAGGAGAAAATGTTCTTCCCTGTCCTCAGGACACAAGTTTCCTAAGTCATCTGTTGTTCCTTGCACCTCTTTGAGTAGAGCCCAGGCACAGCTCTGCAGCTCATAGAAAGCCTTGGCTGGGGCAATAGCTCTGATGCTGTTGTGCTGCTGATGCAGAAAGGAGTTTTCCCTAGTTTGGTTTTAAAGCATTTCACTTAAGTGAGGAATCAGCCCTTTTGCTTCAAGCATAAATCCTCTTCCCGAGCAAGTCTTGCTAGAAAGCTTTCATTGGCTCCAATTAAAATGAGAAGTAGAAACAGTGGAGCAGCAAGGAAATACTGGGCTGAGATTTATCAGCTTGCCCTCTCCCTGCCTTCCTAACTCCTCCATTTATCACAGGAGGAGGAGTAAATATTTACAAGGTAGATGACTTACTGCAAAGCTCAGCCTTTGATGCTGTTTTGCACTACATCTGTAGCAAGGCTTCAGCTGGATCACATACAAGGGCACCTCAGTCCTTTGGAAATGGCTCAGTAACCCTTCCCAACAAGACAAACCTCCCACTTTGGAAACATCTGAGCCAAACCATCAAACTCAAACCCAAGCTCCCTCTTCCCTCAACATCCCTTTACAGCAAACCCTTCAGCTGGCCTGGTGCCATCACAGACCAACTTTTTACTCTCAAAACTATTTTCAGGCCAGAGCAAATTCTCTCCCTTGGTTAAATTAATGCTGAACATCTCACCCAGTGACTGACCCCAGCCAGGAAAAGAGGAGCACTAATGAAGTCCTGTTGATGCAGAGCAATCAATCAAATCCATCCATCACCATTATCCAGAGGGAAATGAATGGCCCATTAAGGAAGCAGCCCATAACCTCAGCTTCCCCCTAATGGCTCTTGGTGTTAGACTGCCTGGCATCCAAGGGATTTCAGCCCTAAGAGCAGAACCCATCTGGGGCTGCCTGCTTTCACAGCAGGAAGGGTGAGGGTTGGAAAGGAAGGCAACAAACCTGCCCCAAGCAGAGCCAACCTGTGGCAGTGGGCACAGAGAGGGAGGGGGGAAGGAAGGGCTCTGAGGAGCAACAGCATGCCCTCAGCACCATGCCCTCTTTTCTAGCTAGTGGGAGAAAAACACTAGCCTTTTGCTCTTCCTGCTGCATAATCACAGCTTGCACAGACCACATCTTGCCTTACAGCTCTGTTCTGCTGAGGATCCTGCAGCAGGGGAATGCTGGTTTCCTTGAGGAGACCAGAGACTGGGGCTGGCAGGGACACTACTTCCACCACTGCAAAACCTTCCTGCTCAAAAACATTCTCCTCAGCAGTGGAGAACCCAAAAGGGCAATCAAAGCTCCTTGAACAAGGCATAACCTCTGACACTCATTCATCATCTGAGCCTAAATCATAGAATCCTAGAATGGTTTGGATTGGAAGGGACCTCTGGAGGTCATCTAGTCCAACCTCCCTGCAGTGGGCAGGTGCTGCCTTACCTCCTGTCCTTCACAAAGCAAGGAGAAGGAGCCTGGCATATCTTCACTTACCCTCACCATCCAAGTTCTGCATGCAAGGGGCAACAGCTTCCAGCTTCTTCCCATATCAAGCCAGTATGGGCCCAGCTGGGATCCAGCTGATTCAAGCAGCATTGATGTGCAGGTGCTGAGCCTGACTGCTGCTGGATGGCTCAACTGGTTGCCTTGCTGTTCCCTCTGCACCCTCAGCACTCACCACACTGGCTTTTCAGTCAGTGCTGCAGTGTGCTTTGGGCTTTTGTTTTGGTTTACAATGGGATGGAGGCACAGTCTGACAATCCCTTGTGGTCTCCTNCTGAGGAGGAGCATGGATGGAGCCCTCCCTGGAGCTTCATTCGTGAAGCCTAGCCATACATACAGTGGGATGAATAGAGTAAGCACAGAAGAAGCCAAGATGGAAGCAAAGCAGCCAGAAAACAGCAGAAGACTGAAGCTATGAAATAGTTAATGGCTTCAAAGACTGAATCTTCTCCACTCACATCTTTTCTCAGCTACTAACCTGGAAAGCACAGCCAGGTCCTCAGCTAGTAGAGCAGCACAGGAAGGGGTGGCACAGCATGAAGGGCAGGGTGAAGGGAGAGGGGGCAGAGGTGGCTGATGGCACTAGGTGCATGAACTCTGCCTGCAGACTGGGTCCATGGCACAACAGACCCCACTCATCCTCCACCCAACAAGCAGATTGTCCAGAGACCCTGATATCCATTCCAAAGGGTGGAAGCTCTCTGCTGGGAGGACAGGCTGAGAGAATTGGGCTTGTTCAGCCTGGAGAAGAGAAGGCTCCAGGGAGACCTTCCTGCAGCCTGTCAGTGCTTACAGGGGACTACAGGAAAGATGGGGAGAGACTTTTTAGCAAGGCCTATTGGGACAGGACAAGGAGTGATGTTTTGAAACTAAAGGAGGGAGATTGAGACTAGATAGAAGGAAGAAATTTTTACCCTGAGAGTGGTGAGAGCCTGTCCCAGGTTGCCCAGAGAGGTGAGGGATGTCCCATCCCTGGATCCATTCCAGCTCAGGTTGTTTGGGCTCTGAGCAACCTGCTCTAGTTGCAGATGTCCCCTGCTGACTGCAGGAGTTGGACTAGATGACCTTAAAATGTCCCTTCCAACCCAACCCATTCTATGATATCTGTCAGAGACATGAACCCACCAAGCATTCAAACCCAACCTGGGGTCTCAGACAAGGCTTAATACCATACAGCAAACACTCAGGTGGATCTCATCCAGGCATCTGTTTCCAGCTAGATTAATGAGTATCTAGAATGATACTATAACAGTTTTCAAAGCAACCTCCAAAATCAATACCCCAAGAGTGAGCTCTGGTTTTTGCATGTGTTACCAAAGGCAGTTTGGGAGAAGATGATCTAATCCACCACATATTGATTAATCAATTCCAGCCAGGATGCTAATGGGCTTTGCTTACAACAATTGGCACTAAAAGGAAGGAGCAGGATTGCTGAATGAGAATAGGAGAAACTGGTTGTGTGCTGAGGCTTCAGGATGAGGGGAAGGTATGTAGTGGGGAAATGGGTCCTTCTAGAGAGCACTCTAAGTGGGCAGAGACTGGGAATGGAGGAACAGAGCAATGGCTGGAGAAGGTAATACATCAGATATATTGGCTCCAAACTCAGCGGAATTCTACCTTGCAATTGACTCTGGTTGATATTAATAATGCTTTCCTGTTGCTACAGAAACCCTCCCAGGAAGCTCTGTGGCAGAGCTCAGCGTGGGTTTAGAGTCTATAATGAAGTAGCCTGAATGTTTTGTAGTCCTCCTGGTGAGTGAAATGCTCTGGAAGCACTACTAATGCTTACCTGAGTTATATTTCCACATTGGCCCTTGTGGCTAGGCCAGTGTGAGGCAGTACAGATCATCCATGCCTGGCCATCAGACTGTTCTCCCTTCTCCAGCCAGTGGAGCCAGGCACTGCTAGGCATCACCACTGGCTCTCTCCTTCCTGCCCCTGGGCTTGATCAAGTCCTTTACTACTATAGGCAATGCAAGCTCAAGACAGCTGCCCCATCCTCCAGAGCAGAATCATAGCATTTTACACCCACTGGAGAACCATGCAAAGAGCTAAGCACATCCCAGAGCTGGGGAGAAGAGCTCTGCAACAGATACACAGCTCCCTCACAGCTCTTGTCACACCTGGCAAGGAAATACAATACAGATCATAGGCTGAGAGTGTGATTTGGGTTGGAAGGGAACTTAAAGATCATCAGGTTCCAACTCCCCTGGCACTGGCAGGGATGCCACCCACTAAACCAGGTTGCCCAGGGCCACATCCAACCAGGCACAGTATCACAGTATCCCAGTATGTCAGGGGTTGGAAGGGACATAGAAAGATCATCTAGTGCAACCCCCCTGCCAGAGCAGGAGCACCTAGACCAGCTCACACAGCAATGTGTCCAGGCAGCTCTGCAATGGCTCCAGACAAGGAGACTCCACAGCCTCCTGGGCAGCCTGGGCCAGTGCTCTGGCACCTGAACTGCAAACAAGTTTCTCCTCATGTTAATACTAAACCTCCTGTGGTCCAACTTGCTCCCATTCCCTCTTGTCCTACCATTGGATGCCATTGAGCAGAGCCTGGCTCTCTCCTCCTCACACTCACCCTTCACATATTTCTAAGCATTGCTGAGGTCTCCTCTCAGTCTCCTCTTGTCCAGGCTGAAGAGACCCAGCTCTCTCAGCCTGTCCTCCTAGGGCACATGCTCCACTCCTTTCAGGATCTTGCTGGCCCTGTGCTGGACTCTCTCCAGCAGCTCCCTATCCTTCTGGAGCTGAGGGGCCCACAACTGGACACAGCATTCCAGGGGAGGCCTCCCCAGGGCACAGGAGAGGGGAGAAGAACCTCTCTGGCTCTGCTGGCCACGCTCCTCTTAATGCATCCTAGGATGCCATTGGCCTCTTGGCCACAAGGGCACATTGCTGCCTCATGGGCATCCTCCTAGCCACCAGCACTCCTAGAGCTTTTTCCCCAGGGCTGTTCTCCAACAGATCAGTTCCCAGTCTGTACTGATCCATGGGCTTGTTCTTTCCCAGATGCAGTACTTTACACTTCCCCTTGTTAAATTTCATTAAGTTTCTCCCTGCCCATGTCTCTAGCCTGTCCAGGTCACTCTGGATGGCAGCACAGCTCCTGGTGTGCCAGCCACTGCTCCAAGCTTGGGATCATCTGCAAACTTGCTGAGGGAACACTCTACCCCTTCATCCAGATCACTGATGAATATATTGAACAGTCCTGGCCCCAGCACTGACCCCTGGGGCACACCACTAGTCACAGGTCTCCAGTTAGACTCTGCTCCACTGACCACAACTCTCTGGGCTCTGTCCTTCAGCTAGTTCCCAATCCATCTCACAGCACTGTCTCCCAATCCACACTTCTGAAGTTTGGCAACGAGGATACCATGGGAGATACCTTGAACACTGCCAGGGGTGAGGCATCCATAGCTTCCCTGGGCAACCTGTGCCAGTGTCTTATTACCCTCTGAGTGAAGAATTCCTTCCTAACATTCAATCTCAATCTCCCCTCCTTCAGTCTGTACCCATTCCCCCTGGTCCTGTTACTTTCTGATGCTGGAACCAGTTGAAGGACTCTATTCCCTTCCTCTGAGCAAGGGTTAGGTGTGCTTGCCTCTCAATACAGGACCCTCCAAAGGGTAGCTATAAATTACACACACAAAGGAGAGCATTACACTGCCTGAAAGACATGAAGTCATTCAGTTGTTGCTAATTAGATGAGGTTTTCCCACACTTTGGACAATTGGAAACAGTAAACCTGCCCCAGACACCTTGGCCTTGAGTGGCTGTGACAGTCATGGTGTGGCTGGCAGCAGGCACAGCCAGCAAAGGCTCCAGCAAGGACATTCAGCCTGCTGTATCCTCTCTACAGCCAACAGAGCCATGGCAGGTGTGGAGGTGACTGGCAGGGCTTTGGGAGACTCTGTTGGAGCTGCCAACAGCAGTCCTGGATCTCAGTGCTAACATCCACCTGATGCTGTTCCCTGCTGTAGCTTACAGCTCTGATCAGGAAGGTTGGACCCAGTCAAGGGAGGAAACCTCCAGGCACAAAATATGAACCAGTCACTGATTTTGTCCCCATGTATGGTACATTTGGGAAAGTGACTTTTATGGGACATTATGAGAACATTCTCCTGCTCACCCACCCAGCAGAGCACCCCAAAACCTTGGAGCAACACACACCAACTCTTACCCATGGCAACTCCACACTGACACAAAACCATCAGAGGCCACAGAGTGCTTCAAAGGCTCCTACAAGCCTCAACAAAACAGGACCAATCCTCCTAAAAGCAGGGGGAGGGGAAAATGCACTAACTAACTGACTTTGTGCTCCAGCCCAACCTTCTCCAACACGAGAGCACCCCAGGAGCCCCACAGCCCCAGCAGTGGACTCACATTGTAGAGGATGTCTGTCCATCCCTCCATGGTGATGCACTGGAAGACAGTGAGCACAGCAAAGAGGATGTTGTCAAAGTTGGTGATGCCATAGTTGGGCCCTTGCCAGTACTCCCTGCAGGTGGTCCCACTCTCACACTGCCTGGCAGGAGGCTCTTCTCCACAAGGAAAATCTCCCACCTCATCACCTGCAGAGAAGAACAGAGGGGAAAAAACTTACTGAGCACAGCCAGACAAGCAGCTGGTGCTGCTGCATCCTCCTGGCACCTCTGCATGGATGGGGTTTGCATTCCAGGCTTCCTTGTGCCACTATGGGCATGTAAAACACATTATGTCCACCTGATATACCTTCTCAGTGGATAGAAGGATCTGAAGGGAGGGAGCCAAGAGCATGGAGCCAGGCTCTTCTTGATGGTGCCAAGCAATAGGACATGAGGCAATGGGCACACACTGGAACCCAGGAGGCTCCATCTGAACAGGAGGAGAAACTTGTTTGGTGTGAGGGTGCAGAGCCCTGGCCCAGGCTACCCAGAGAGCTTGGGGAGTCTCCTTGTATGGAGAGATTCCAAGCCTTCCTGGAGGTGATGCTGGGCAAGCTGCTGTGGGTGAGCCTGCTGGAGCAGGGGGGATTGGACTGGATGATCCCCAGAGGCACCTTCACACAGCACAGCTAAATATTGGCACTACATCACTAAAACAAAAGGGCAAGTTCTCCACCAGTGGCTTAAGCAAGAGCTGCTTGTGGATAGCCCCAGAATTGCCCAGCTACAGATGCTAGACCACAGCTGCAGGAGGAGCCCTGGCTTCATCCCAAGGCAGCAGCACCACAGCAGCTGCAGGGGTGCACTAGGAGCTCCAGCATCTCTCTGAGCTTCATACTTCTGCCCAAAATGGCAATGCTGTGGAAGGGAAAGTACCCAGCTGCCAGCTTCTCTGCAGCAGGGATTGAGCTTCTCTGCTGAGTTTCATTTCAGACCCAGAGCAGGCAGAGGAGGATGAGTCTATCATAGTTAAGGACCACAAGGGATGGCCAGAAGGGTGGTCAGCATCTCCTAGGGTCAGCTGTGAAGCCTGAAGCACTGCAACTCTCCAGAGATGCTGCAAGCACCTACACAGGGCAGGCTGGAAAGCTAAAGTGTTGGGTCTCAAAGTAAGTAAATACAGTAAGTAATATTCCTGTTTATATTCCTCTTTACAGAGAGATGCAATTCAGGACATAGTAAAGAGTTTTAGAAGTGACACCTCATGGTAATGGAGCAGCAAACAGCACACAATCCAATTCACCAGGGGGGAAACAAGATCAGCACTAATCATTAGGAATAATCATTCCACAGAGCAAAGCCTGCAGGAGGAAAACAAGCTCATCAGAGTGGCTCCAGGCTATATGTGTGTGTGTGTGTGATGTGTTTTCCTGTTGACTCAACACCTTGAGAGAGCATCTCTTTGCAGCTCCCAGATGGGTCACCACAGGCTCTCACAAGGGCTTAGTGACACAAGCCTGCAAGAAAAGGCAATACCCAAGCCAGTCTTATCTCTGTTTGGCATTTTGTTGCCAGGGAATGGCCTGAAAATGCAATATGCATTTACTATAGAGGGTTGGAGTCATTTGTTTATCCTTTTAAGGAGAGATTAGAAGTGGTTCCTGCTCTCATGGCTGGGGAAGACAGAGAGAAGGAGAGTCACAATTAAAAAGGGAAATAAATGTGGAGTCTCTGCTGTCCTGGAGCAGCTTCAGGGTCCTTGGGTTGAGTCAGCTGTGGAGAGTGGCTGCTTAAAAGTAATCCTCTGTCAGCAGAACAGGACAACATCCTTGCAGGAGAGGAAGACAAGTCAGGTGTCCACTGGAACATGCACTGCCACTGATTTTTACCCATCTTTCATTAAAATAGAGAACTCTTTCCACTAGCTCAGAACAGTTTCTCAGGCTAGGAGGTAAAGGCCTTGACTAACCCTTTGGCCACATTTTGGTCCCCAGCATCCCTCTTTGTTGCAGTTTATTACTGATCTACCCAGGGCTCCTGGGTTAGCAAGGCTATAGCAACATTTGCCATTGACACCTGTACTCTGTTCCTTCCATTGTGTGCTGAAGCAACAGCTGGGACCTCTCATGTGGCTCCTGATTCCAGAAAAACTCCCAGGAGTTTGCTCCTTGTGGGGATTTGGAGCAGGAACAAGTGTGAGCAGCTCCCCTCTGACAGGGGCTCCTCTTTCATCAGGTTCATATTTCCATGCTCCAGCCAACCTTTGGAGCCCCTGCTGTTGGCTAATGCATCTCAGTGCAGATGCAGAGCACTTAGGTGTTGTGAGGCTGGGCTGATGGCTTTGTGGGATCTCTGCTGCTCTGCTCCCAAGGGATCACACAGTGCCAGGAAGCCTCCCCACACTCTGCCCTTCCAGAAACACCACTGCACCACTTCCCGCCCAGCAGTGGAACTGAGCCAGGAATTCAGCCCAGACCCAGCTCAGCAGCCCTTCAGAAAAGCAGAGGCTGCTGCCTGTAGCTACAGGCACCTTCCCAGCCAGCCAGCCAGTGGATTTTGGGAGGTGGGGTGAGCCTGGCCATGCTGCATGCCCCTGCTGAGGTGGCAGGTGCTGCACTGCAGAGAGATGCTGCACGCACAGCAGGATTTCGGCTGCATCCCAATTCCTAGCTGGGAGCCACCCAGCAAGCAAGAGTCACTTACACAGAACACAGATATGTTGCCAGTCCCCAAGCCTAGCAGAGACATCTCTCAGTCACCACTGAATCCAGCAGGGAGCTGGCTGCAGAGAACACTAACAGCTCTGGGGTTTAGTTTTCCCTCTCACATAAACTAGTTTCTAAAGGGAGGAAAAGAGAAACCACTCTTCTCTGGAGCCTACCAGGGCAAGGCAGCCCATTACAGAATCATTAAGGCTGAAAGAGACCTCTAAGCTCATCAGGTCCAACCATACCTATCACTCCCACATCCCTAAGCAGAGCATCTAGATGTTTCTAACCCCCCTCCAGGGATGGTGACTCCAGCACATCCCTGGGCAGCCTGGCCCAAGACTTAACAACCCTAAACAGGGAGAGCCTCATAGCTCAGGCTGAAATGAAGGATGCAAAAAGACACCCACCCTGGCTGCAGTTTAACAGAGCAGCAAATTCACCTAGAAAATGCAAACCTACCGATAACTTTCTCCCTGCCACCTCACCAGGAAAACTTCTGCTTCTTCCACACCCATCCTCTGTCTGTTAGTATTCCTCTGGTAGCCCCAGGGACCTTGCTGCGGGCTGGGACCTCTTCTGCTTGGCATAAATGAACATAGAATCCACTTCTACAAATCCAGTCCAAAAACTGGATTTCTTCCAGGACTTGTCATGCCTCACTCAAGTCACAGCACTTGATTGTCCTCTGTGAGCTGTCTTGTGGTTTTCTAACATTGCATAGGAACATAAGCAGGGAAAACATCTCACAGAATCCTAGAATCCTAGACTCCTAGAATGGGTTGGGTTGGAAGGGAGCTCTGGAGCTCATCTAGTCCAACCCCCCTGCAGTGGCCAGGGACATCCCCAACTACATCAGCTTGCCCAGAGCCCTGGCAAACCTCACCTGGACTGCCTCCAGGGATGGCAACTCAACCACCTCCCTGGGCAACCTGGGCCAGTGTTCCACCACCCTCGTGGGGAGGAACTTCTTCCTAATGTCCAGAATCATTAAGGTTGGAAGAGATTTCTAAGATCATCACATCCAACAATCAACCCAACACCTCCATGACACTAAACCATGTTGCTAAGTGCCATGTCTACATGTTTTTGATGCCCTCCAGGGATGGAGACTCCACCTCTGCCCTGGGCAGCCTGGGCCAATACCTAACTTCTCTCTCAGTGAAGAAATTGATCCTAATATCCAGTCTGAACCTCCCCTGGTGCAGCTTGAAGCCATTTCCTCTTGTCCTGTTTCTAGTCACCTGGGAGAAGAAACCAACCCTCACCTCACTCCAAGCTCCTTTCAGGGAGTTGTAGAGAGAGCTAAGGTCTCCCCTGAGCCTCCTCTTCTCCACACTAACCAACCCCAGTGCCCTCAGCTGCTCCTCAGCACACTTGTGCTCTAGAGCCTTCCCCAGCTTCCTTGCCCTTCTCTGCACACACTCCAGCACCTCAATGTCCTGCTTGGAGTGAAGGACCCAAAGCTGAGCCCAGGATTTGAGCTGTGACCTCCCCAGTCCCCAGGCCAGGAGGACAATCCCTGCCCTAGTGCTGCTGCCCACACAGATTCACTCTGCTTCTGCAAAGCTCTCTGTAAACCAAAGGCATTCAACAGTTTCTCTGTTGTTGTTAGGAAGCTCTGTGAAGGATGCCCAGAGATTTGGCAGGGATTTGGCTTTATTACCATTTAAATACACAGAAATAAATCAATATTAAGACCTATTAGTGGTAATCACTGAAAATACAAGACTGTGCTTTAAAGACAGTCCATTGCAAGCTTTTGGAGACAAGAGCAATATTTGCATCTGTGGATAGACCAGATAACCAACACAGATTAACACTGCTGTGAAGGAATATATTAATATTACATGGGGGGAAATGGCTTTTTGTTTGGGGGCTTTTTGGGGGGGATTTGGGGTTGTTTTTTCATTCAGTTTTATTTACACTGGACTCATTGTGAGACATGGAAAAGCAGCTGACTTGAAGATGGCAGCTGGTCCTGGCCAAGAGTAATTGAGTACTACTTCTCCCCAGCTCCATCCTCTGGGGTTTATCACTGCTTCACAGGCAGACACATCAACTTCCCTCTTCCTTCTCCCCCTGAAGGACACTTTCACTCTTTCTCCACAGGAGTCCTTGCCTTCCATTCACTGGTAGTGATAGGTATGGTTGGACTTGATGATCTTAGAGGTCTCTTCCAACCTTAATGATTCTGGGCTTATTTGTCTCATTGTATTTTTTGGTCTTTTCAACTTACCTATTTCACACTGAGTTTTTCTCATACCCATGCAACTTGCCCCAGAAACTTTGCAAGTTCAGCAGCTCTTCATAGAGTTAAACCCCCAAAAATGCAAAGAGAGGCCACTGAATAAAAACATAACACACAAACCCCCCCAAATCCTTCAACAGGCTGGAACAACAGGGATTGGATTCTCTATGTCTACTATGAATAAATCCTCCCATGACAGGAGGCTCTAAGCACCTTCTCACTCTTGTGTAGAGTGACAGCAATCCACTGACAGCATCAGTGGTGTCACAGAGAGGGAAGAAGCTGTCCCAGTGCATGTAGGGTGAGCACAAAATCTTTTAACTCTTAGAGCAGGTGGGAAAAGAGGGAGAGAGCTCGGGGAAGAAGGACAAGGAAAAGGAAGCCAAGAGCAGGACTGAAAGCATCCTGATGAGCTGAAGGGAGCTAGAAGTACTGTGAGGATCCTCTGGGAGGGAAGGTGCAGCTCAAAGCTCACCTGTCTCATTTGAGAAGCAGGTTTTGTGGAACTTGCCCATGTAAAACTCCAGCCCAATGATGGCAAACATCACGATGGCGAAGAAGAGGAGCAGCCCAATCTGCAGCAAGGGCACCATTGCCTTCATGATGGACTTGAGGACAACCTGCAAGCCTGTGGGGACAAGGAGAGACACAGAGTCAGTGAGGGAAGGAAAAGAAAGGTCTGGGAGTGGGGGCAAGTGAGGAGAGAGAGGCCAAGGGAAAGGTTAGGATAGGCAGTCCCAAGCAATGTGGCTTTTGTGCCTATAAGAAGGATTCTAGAACCCTAACACACTCAAGATGTGAGAAACACAACCAGCAGTGTTCTCTTCCTGACCCCTTTGTCTTCAGATCACAGATTCAAAGGTCTCTTAAGCTTCAGAGACCTAAAAAGCCTTTTCCTGCAGCCAGAGCTCAGCCTGGAGCTGGAGCAGGTCCTCAAGGCAAAGCCAGCAGAGTGTGGGTGCAGCAGCAGAGCTGAGCACTGCTCTGCTATGTCCTGGCCCAGGAAGGAGCCAGCTGTGCAAGAGCTAGCTCACCAAACAACCAGGACACTGCTGTGCCTCTCACACACTGCTTCTGGAGAAACAACCTCCTGTCTCCAGGCCTATCCATCCACAGCTTTCTCACCAGCACAAAAACCTCATTTTCAATTCAAACCAGGGAGATAAGGCAAGAGAGACTGGAGAGATGGAGCTGTCAGACATCATCACACAGACACACACAACAACAAAGCTTCAGTGAGAAGTAGCAGCTGAAAGCTGCTTGGTCCTAAGGTGTGGAGAATGAAGGATCATCCTTGTCTTGCACAGCACTACTGAGGTCAAGACAGGTGCATGCAGGGGAGGGGGGAATAAAGGCATAAAGATCTGTTGGATGAGAAAAGTATGAGAGTGTAGAAGAAAAGCATATACCATGAATGCACCTCAACATTGTATGTTCACAACAGGAGAAGCCCACAGCTCTCACAGCATCACTGCAAACATGCCTAGTCCAGATCTCTCTCTTTTAGTTTAAAACCATCACCCCTTGTCTTCTCACAACACATCCTGCTAAAAACTGTCTCCCTAGCTTTCCTCTAGGCCCTTTAAGCACTAAAAGAGCTGCAAGAAGGTCTCCCTGGAGCCTTCTCTTCTCCAGGTTGAACAAGCCCAACTCTCTGAGCCTGTCCTCACAGCAGAGAGCTTCCAGCCCTCACATTGCTTTTGTGGCCTCCTCTGGACCTGCTCCAACAGGTCCATATCTTTCTTATGCTGTCAGAAGATCCAAGCTCAGGGCCCAAAAGCTGCAAAATTTGGGTCTCAGGTCTTCACACCCCAAAGAGTTAATTCAACCCCAAAGGCAAAGGAGTCTGAGGACAATTCCCTGTGCTCACCCACAGCTCTGGGAGTGCAGCAAGCAGCTGGCTGCACACAAGCAGAAACACAGAACCTGGCAAGAGCAGGAGCCACAGACTGCAAAGGAAATAGTGCTCAGAAAAGCACAAAAGCTCTCGAGCACCTTTGGCTGTGAGGACACTCACTTGGGATTCCTGACACGAGCTTCAGAGGTCTCAGCACTCGCACTGCTCGCAGGGTCCGCAGGTCAAAGTCAGTCCCAGCAGTGGCTAGAATCCTGAGAGGAGAAGAGGGGAGAAATGGAGATGAAATGCAAATTCCTCCTTCCAAAGCATGCATAAGTGTTGGGTAAAACCAGCAAATACTCAAACTCCTTTAAACTTTGTACTTGTGATCTCATTGCAGAGTGTCCACTGAAAACCATCAGCCCACAGATTCCTCCTGAGCTGCTGAGCCTTGGCCAGACTGCAAGCAAACCTTGCTCTTCTAGTACATTAACTACAACTGACTTGCAGTCCCTAAAATCTGATACAGCCCCAGAGAAGAGCAATCAACATAATCACATTCATAGCCATGCTATCTCTCTGTCCAAGCACCATCCTCACCACATTAAACTTCCAACTTGCTCAAACAAACCCAGACTCAGGAAAACTCTCCCCATGCTAATGTGGCTTTGATATACTTGGATCTGCCCAACTCCCATTCTCAATCCAATTTTTTCTCAGTAGCAATCCTGTTCCTGCTCTTGCAGTCCCACTTCCATGAGCTCTCCAACCTCAATCCCCTACCAACACCCTAAGCTGATGCCTCACCATCATCCTTCTACTCACACTAAGACTGATCACACTGTAAAAGAACACAAGGAGGTCTAGAAGAAGCAGAATGCAGAAGGTTAGTGTAGCCAAGACAGTTGATTTTGACTCAACAGACCATAGCTCAACCCTATCACCTTCTCTGTGTTACTCCTACACCTAAGCTTTTCATCTCAGCCTTCCCCCTAACCCCCAAACCCTCCTAATCTTGGTCCTACTACATCTAGAAAGCATAATACTATCCACCCACATCTCCCTATCCATCTGACCTACAGAAAGCCAAGGGACATCCTTGAGCCTAATCCCAGTGCTCATGGTGGAACCCTCAGAGCTGGCATGGGCTGTGACCTCTGCCTGCTCCTGAGGCCATGCACACACAGGCAGCAGGCCTGGCTCTGGCCATGAGAGAGCAGCAGCCTGTGCTTGTAGGAAATGGTACAACATTTTCCAGAAGGAGATAGTGAGAGGGAAATAAACCCCTCAGTCATGCTAGAAATGACCTGCCAGAGTTTTTCCCTATAACAAATGCCAGAATCCCTGCAGTACAGGTGTCTGATGTTTCCACAGAGATGAAGCAGTTTCCAGTTGTGCAGTTCACTCTGGCTGTGCAAAATCCATGTTTGTTCAGAGCATCTTATTTGAGGAGAACAGCCAGAGTGCAGAGTGCAGCTCTGGCCTCTGATACACTGCAGGAACTGTGATAAGAAGCACAGCCCCCAGAGCACTGCACAGAAAAGGAAATAACTTCCCTGACTTAGAGCACAGCAAGGGAAGAAATAGCCATGGTGTGTCCACATGTCACAATGATGTAAACTCCTTGAGTGAAGGCCCTGTGAGGCACAGAGCATGGCAAACCTCTGATGGTCAATGCTGCAGCACTTCCTAAGATGCTTCAACAAAGCCATTTCTGATTAGAGACAGGGCTCCACTAACACAAGCCAACTACACACTAAGTACAGAGCAAACACCTTCTCAGCAGCTCCCCATTGACTGCACCATCTAAAGGGGCTAGACCCAAGTGCCATCAGTTGTTGCTAGGTTTGTCCTCAGGCTGTTTTCTACCAAAGTGGAAGAGACTGAGCAAGCAGCCCAGCAGTGGGGGATGAACCCACCCCCACCCCCTGCTACCAGCAGGACAACATCACAGAATTGTCAGGGTTGGAAGGGAGCCTAAAGCTCCTCTAGCCCCAACCCCTGTGCCTGCCATGGGCAGGGACACCTGGCACTAGAGCAGCTTGCTCCCAGCCCCAGCCAGCCTGGCCTGCAACACTACCAGGGCTGGGGCTGCCAACACCTCTCTGGCCAACCTGGCACAGTGGCTCAGCACCCTCCTGAGGAACAACTTCCTCCTAACATCCAAACTAAATCTCCCCTCCTCTAGTTTGGGTCCATTCCCCTAGTCCTAACACTGCCTGACATCCTAACAAGTCCTTCCCAGCCCTCTTGTAGCCTCTGCAGATCCTGGAAGGCCACAAGAAGGTCTCCTGGGAGCCTTCTCTTCTCCAGACTGAACAATCCCAACTGTCTCAGCCTGTCCTCATAGGAGAGGTGCTCCAGCCCCTGAGCATCCTCCTGGCCCTGCTCTGGACATGCTCCAGCACCTCCAGACCTTTCCTGTTGTGGGGGCTCCAGAACTGGCCCCAGTACTCCAGGTGAGGTCTCCCCAGAGTGGAGCAGAGAGGGAGAATCACCTCCCTGCCCCTGCTGGCCATGCTGCTCTGGCTGCAGCCTAGCCTAGGCTTGGCTTGCTGGGCTGCAAGTGCACACTGGCAGCTCATGGGGAGCTTCTCATCCACCAGCACCCCAAGTCCTTTTCCTCAGGGCTACTCTCAAGCCACTCACTGCCCAGTCTAGATCAGTGCTTGGGATTGATGCCACCACTTTGTTAACCACAGCTACTGAAAGCATTGCCCATGGGGACCCAACCTTGACCATCACCTGACGTTTCACCAACCCTTCCCCAACAGCTACAGCAGCAACAAGGACTCACAAACTTGCCTGAAAAGTGAGATTCCAGAGCTGCCATGGGGCATGGGCAGAGCTGGAAGGAAGTTGCCTGGCTTGGGCAGTGAATCCCAGGCATTCCCCTGGGGGTTAAGCACTCAGACACAGCAAGTGGAGCACAGAGATGCTCCAAGAGGTGCAGAGCACCCACAGCTGGTACCTGCAAGTCAGCTCTGCCTGCCCAGGACTATTTTTCTCAGTTCCTGTGAACAGGCTGTGGAGCACTCAGGGCAGTGTCCAGCTACCATTCAAAAGCACAAGAAAAGGAAAGGTTTTCAAAGGGAGATGTGCAGATTTACTGAGTAGAATGCAGAATGCCTGCAGCTCAGCAGCAGAGCACTGAGAGCACAGCTCCCCTCAGATAAAAGCTCTCTCCTTGACTTACTGACTGACTTAGCACTGCTGCCAGGCCTGGGCCAGGGAAGAGCAGGCTCAGCATTGCTGTATGGAAAGGGCCAGACTCCATCAGCAGGAGGTGCTGGAGATCAGGGGGAAAGCATGCTGACATGTTGGATGGCAAGAGAGGCAGCAGCAAGCCAGGAGCTGAGGAGCAGAGTATCTGTGCTACAGGACACCTGTCCCTACATTGTCATGACCAGAAAATTCACATGACATCAGCTCCATCCAGGCAGTTTGAGCAGAAGCAACAGGAGACAATTTAAATCAAGAACCATTACATGCAGAGACTTCTCATTTCATCTTCTGCCCCCATGCCAATGACTTCATTCCCCTTCTCCCTTCCCCCATCCTCACAACTGAATTGCTCACTTCTAAACACACCTGAAGTCCAAAGATAATCTCAAACATCCAGCTTGGATGTTGCTACTGAAGGCACAATTATTCTCTAGTGAGGTAAGATGGATTTGGGCTGTTATCAGGGTTCCTGATATAAGCTGAGAGGGGAGGTGCTTGTTAGGATCATTGTTTTCTTTCTAAATTCAAAGAGGACACCATAATTAATCCCATGGTGCCAAGAAGTATTCCAGTGGCTGGAGGTCTTCATTCCAGTCTTGTTTTCATAATAGGCTTGAAGCTCAAAAACTACCTGCTCAAGATATGGCAACATCCAGAAGCCAAAACCCCTAATCACTCATTAATTGTCACATCACTAGCACTGTGATCACCCCAAATATCCTCCACAGGGCACCTACAGGCCACCATGTCCCATGGCTGCAGAGCTGGTCCATGGATCACACCAAAGCACAGCTGAGTCAGGCAAACCATGCATAGCCATGCAGCTGAGCTCTCACTGCTCCATCTGCCCATCCATCAGCCCCAAGCCTGGCCAGCTTCTCCCTGCACCAACACCAAATACAGCTGCACCCTAAGGAAAGCCACTTGTGGGGCAAGAAATAGAAGACAGAAGGGATGAGGTGGTAGCTCTAGGGCTAAAAAACTTCATTTGAGTCTTGCAGGTAAATGAGACAGAAGGTAAGAAAAGCCAAGAGTGCATCCAAGCTGTTCCTGCAGCAGTGGAAGCAGGGAGGGCTGGATGCTGCAGCCTGCTCACCACCATGGCTCTGTGGCCCAAACACTGCTACTGGGGAAGAGGTGCCCAGGGCTTTTTGAGGTGTTATGGGGTCAGCACGATCCCAGGAGCCTTGGCACATGAGATCTTAGAGCTCTGGAGGATCCACTGGCAGAAAGGTGTTGCCTAGGGCAAAGCCAAGGGCAGCACAGGGCAGCTGGAGGCCAGCAAGTAGCTCAGCAGGAGGAAGCCATGCCAGGGTGGGCATGGTGCCTCTTCTTCCTACAAAAGCAAAGCTAATCTCCAGCTGCTCAGCAGTCCATGCCCCTAAACTGTTCACAGACACACATGGGAAAATGGCCTAGTTGGGGAAAGGCCTCAATTAACTTTCTGGCCTTTACCCAAGTGTCATATTTCTGTTGTGCTTCCCCCACACACCCCAGCTGAAAGCTTGCAGGAGTCACTGTGAGTTAGGGCAGAACAAGTCAGGAATTATCATTAAAACTAAGAGGAACAGAGAGCTCAAAGGAGTGAGAGCACAGGCACCTCCTGCTGAGGCATCCCTGGCTGCAGAGCAAGCAGCTGACAACAAAGCAGAGGGGACAGGAGAGCAAGTGCTGGGAGAGCAGAGCAGCTGGGACAGGTGAGAAAAAGAGCAAAGGAGAAGATTTGAGGAGATAATCTCACAAAGAAGAACAAAAGGCTTGATCTGCAGCTCTTTTTGTATCTTACTGGGTTGTACATAACCTGAAAGCTGAGAGGCCTAGGATCAGAGAATCATTAAAGCTGGAAGAGAACTCTAAGGTTATCAAGTCCAACCATCAGCCCAGCACCTCCATGACACTAAACCATGTCACCAAGTGCCACATCTAGATGGTTTTTGAACCCTTCCAGGGATGGTGACTCCACCAGCTGCCTGGGCCAATGCCTAACCACACTTCTGGGGAAGAAATTGTTCCTAATATCCAAGCTGAACCTCTCCTGGTACAACTAGAGGCTGTTTCCTCTTGTCCTATTGCCATTAACCTGGGAGAAGAGACCAACCCCCACCTCACTCCAACCTCCTTGCAGGGAGTTGTAGAGAGAGCTAAGGTCTCCCCTGAGCCTCCTCTTCTCCACACTAACCGACCCCAGTGCCCTCAGCTGCTCCTCACAACACTTGTGCTCTAGAGCCTTCCCCAGCTTCATTACTCTTCTCTGGACACACTCCAGCACCTCAATGTCCTTCTTGGGGTGAGGGGGGATGTTGTCTTTGATAGCACTTCAAGTTTTTAGATGTAACAAAATGTCATTAAACAAGTTCCTCCATGTAATTTGCCTTTTTGAGGAGCAGGCTGGCCAAGCATCTAACCTTTCTTGCTCCTCTGCTGCTGTGGAGGATCTGAGCATGCATCCTAGCAGCCCAGCAGTGCTCAGGAGCATTGCACTCCTTCTTCCCTTCCACACTAACTCAGTTAGATGCTGCTTTCTGTATCCCCACTACCAAGCTCTGACTGACATCTGAGGCCAAATGTGGGTGAGAATGCTTGAAAACTTTTGTTCTAGCAAAGCCTGGACTAAATTACAACAGCAGCTTATTCCTTTGGCCATAAAGCCAGCAAAGAATGAAGGGAAAGCTCCACCTCTGAATGCTATGCAAACATAAAGAATTAGCAATCCATTTCTCCAAGCACACTGGAGCTCAGGGTTTCTCTGCACTGCTTCAGCAAGACACTCACTGCCCTAAAATGCTGCATTTGCAGAGCTACCTGGTAACAAATCTCCTCCCTGAAGCCCTGACCAAAGAAAATGCCTCTCAACTCCTTCAGACTTAGCCTCAGATCTCTCAGTCCTCAGGACTGGAGTGAGGAAAAGCTAACCCTGCTCCTCAGGATCATCTCCACCTTGTCCTCCTCCTGCCTTCCTGGCCTTTTAGTGGGTTTATTTCAGCTTTGCCAAATGGGGAGCAGGTGACAGAGGTGCTTTGTATCTCCTCCAAGGCAGGAAGAGGAGGAGGAACACAGGTGATGTCTTGAGAGCTAAGAATAGGCAATCAGAAATACAGGAGTTTCTATTCATCTCTGCTCATAGGAGCAAGCACACCTTGGGTTTAGCCTCAGCAAAGAGCAGCCAGGGAGGCCATACTCAAACACACCTTTTCTGCCTCATCTCCTGGCATCACTGTCTCCAAATGACAGCAGAGATGGCATGAGACATGCAGGAGAGCTCTGCAAGTGGCTGCAAGCCCAGCAGCCTCAGCCTGTCTGCCTGGGAGCAGATAACACACAGCTACAGCTAAGAGCAACAAGATTAATAACTGGCAATGATCACACTTCCAAGGCAATATCACCACTGGACAACACTGGTGCCAGGGCAGCTTCTGCTAGAGCTGGCACAAGCCATAGGCATTCTTAGTGTAACCTTGCTCTTTAGGATCAACTCTAGTCCCAGAAAGCAAGCAGAAACAGTGATNACTCGAGGTGAGGCCTCACCAGTGCAGAGTACAGGGGGAGAATCACATCCCTAGACCTTCACAGAGCTCATCCCCAGCATCTGCTCCTGAGAACCAAAGCAACCTCTTCAGCAGGATTAGGAGGAAGACTGACTGCCCAGCAGCCAGCTTCCCTCAAGAGCACATTGAACTCCCCAGCAGTGCAGCTGCTGCCTGATGAAAAGACCTAGCAATCATCCCTTAGCCACAGATCCAATCCCACCTAACACAGACACCTGGGCAGCATCAACCCCAAAACCCCTGACAGAAGCAGGAGCACAGAGGATTCCAGCACATCACCCCCATTCCCAGGGCCTGACTTTGGGCAGAGGCTTTGGTGATGCCTAACAAGCCCCAAGAAATGGAAACCAAGCGGGAAAATAAAGAAATACCTTCCTAAATATTGGCTGACTAGTTCAAAGAGGTTTCCACCATCCATGGGCAGTCCATGGCCTGACTGTCACCTCCCCGTGTGGTGCCCAGGGACAGGAATAGAGGCAATGGACACAAACTAGCAGCCAGCAAGTTCAGCTGAACAGGAGGAGGAACTTCTTTACTTTGAGGGAGGCAGAGCACTGGCCCAGGCTGCCCAGGGAGCTGCTAGAGTCTCCATCTTATTCCAAACCTGCCTGGACCCATCCTGTGCAAGCTGCTCTAGGTTCTCCTGCTCTGGCAGGACTAGATGATCTCCAGAGGTCCCTTCCAACCCCTAACAGTCTGGGATTCTGTGCTACCTGCTAGCTGTGACCCTCACCCCCTGCTCCTTCTGGATTCCTTCTTCACTGCCCATGGATGGAGAAGGTCCCTGACCCCGCAGGAGTCGTCACCATCACCAGCATCACTGTGGCAGTGTTCATGGTAGCTAGCAAGCCAAGGGGAGATTCTGCAAGGTCCTTCCAGTCTTATGGGACCACTTGGGAACTGTACAGTAAAAATTAAGTGGAAACAAATAATTCCTTTGAAATGAGAGAGTCAATGGAAAGGAGTCATTGCCCTCAAAAAAGACACATAAAACTCAACCTCAGTAGCTGAGCTTTTCAGCCTGTGCTTTGCCTTCAAAAGCATATGCAGAGCATTAAAAATTAACAAAAATATATATTCTCCATTTCTTTCTTTTCCCCTGAAAGCATTTCCCCCAGAAGGCTGCTCTGTCTGCTGCTTTCCTGAATGGCTGAAGCATTTTAACCCCAAAGCAGCACACAGAGTGCTTCTGGCTGGAGCTGGCAAGGCTTCCCAGGATCAGGAATACCAACAGTGCATCCTTTAAATGCTTCTAGGGATAGTGACTCCAGCACTGCCCTGGGCAGCCTGGGCCAGGCCTCAGCAACCCTTCTGGGGAAGAAATTGTTCCTAATATCCAAGCTAAATCTCCCCTGGTGCAACTAGAGGCTGTTTCCTCTTGTCCTAATCCATGTTCCTTGGGAGAAAAGACCTATCCCCATTTCACTCCAAACTTCTTGCAGGGAGTTGTAGAGAGAGCTAAGGTCTCCCCTGAGCCTCCTCTTCTCCACACTAACCAACCCCAGTGCCCTCAGCTGCTCCTCACAACACTTGTGCTCCAGAGCCTTCCCCAGCCTCCTTGCCCTTCTCTGGACACACTGCAGCACCTCAATGTCCTTCTTGGAGTGAAGGGCCCAGAGCAGAACACAAATATTCAACAACAGCATGGGGTTGCTGTGCTTCAGAGACACAAAGAGCCAATCCATCCCTTAGGCTCACACCAAACAGGTGCATTTCTGAGCCTTTTGTAGCCAGCACAATGTTTGCCACAAGCCCTCAGCACACAAAGTTCACGGTATCANGCTCCTCTGAATGCATCCTAGGATGCCATTGGCCTCTTGGCCACAAGGGTACATTGCTGCCTCATGGGCATCCTCCTAGCCACCAGCACTCCGAGAGCTTTTTCCCCAGGGCTGTTCTCCAACAGATCAGTTCCCAGGCTGGACTGATCCATGGGCTTGTTCCTTCCCAGATGCAGTACTTCACATTTGCCCAACTAGGAATGCAAACTCCTCTTTACATGGCAGAAATGCTCCAAAGTCATGGGAGGAGACAGAGCCAAAGGAGAGAGCAGTATCCTCCCTCCCAAACCACCTGCAACCTACTTTCCTGACTAATTCCTGAGCCAGGCTCCAAGGAGAGAAACATCTGCAGACTCCCACTGCTCCTCTCCAGCAAGAGAGAGCAACCAAGCAGTGTGTGAGCCTCAAGCAGGAGGAGGGAGGTTCAGCAGAATGCAGGTTGCTCAGGTCTTGGCCTCTGCCCAGGATGAAGGAAGATACTCTTGTTGTGAGCTAATTGCTCAAATAAGTCTTATTGCTTCTCGAGCAGGAGAGACACAAAAGTCCCACAGCCCAGAGGGGAACAGGAGCTTCACCTGCAGCAAGCAGTGACAGCTGGCAGGAAAATGCTCATGTCCAAAGCATTTTAGTGAGCTCACACTGGGAGAGCTGAGCACAGAGGAGTAAAGCTCCTCCTGCACTTCAGTGTGGCTGGAAAGTAGGTCACACCTTCAGCCTCCCCACATTAACATTACAAAGGCGAGAGGTCTGCTTGCTGTCCCTGGAATTGGGCAGCCCAGAATTTTGGGTCTGCTCTCTGTCTTTGAAAATGGGCATTCCAGGATTTGGTGACTGCTTTCTGTCCTTGGAATTTGGCATCCCAGGATTTTGTGTCTCCTTTCTGTCCCTGGAATTAGGCAGCCCAGAATTTGGTGTCTTGCTTTCTGTCCCTGGAATTCGGCATCCCAGAATTTGATGTCTGCTTTCTATCCCTGGAATTGGGCAGCCCAACATTTCATGTCTCCTTTCTGTCCCTGCAATTGGGCATCCCAGAATTTGGTGTCTGCTTTCTGTCCCTGGAATTGGGCATCCCAGAATGTTGTTCTTGGCAGCAGAAGCTGAGAGCCCAGAGGACTTTCCTGGAGACACCTGGTGTCACACATCCCCTCCACTGGTGTCCTGCCTATGGGCAAGCTATTGAGCTCAGTATCAAACAAGACTCCTAAATAGAAGAGAATTTCAGAGTCAGCAAAAGCTTCAAGTACTTTTAATTTAGAGGAGGAGGAAAGGAGAGAGCAACAAAACCTCATTTGGGATTGTTCCATTTGTCAGGTCCTACAATGAGGTTTTCTGCCTTCTCCTGTGTTTTTCTTTGCAGTGAAAGCAATCCACAGCAAGCCTGCAAATACCTCTGTGGCTGGATGTAAAGCTGCCATTCTCCTGACAAATGCCAGCTCCTAAAAAGCTGCATGCATGAAACAGCTCAGCCAAACCTCACTCCATTTCCCTGCTGTGCTGGCAAGTCCAAAGAATGGTGACTCTGCTCTTGACCAACTGGGCAAAGGGCACAGGACAGCTGGCAGGTGCCTGGGGAGGCTTCTCTCTGCCAGCTGGGCTAGCAGCACAGCATGGACACTGCAGGAGCTAAGAGAGCTCAGTGCCTCAAAGCACATCTCAAGCCTGCAGTACCCACCAAAGCAGAGCTTCCTTGCCAGGCTGCCCTGGGNGGGCAATGAGTTTAATGCTCCCTCTGCTGTGGGCACAGTTATGGCACCAGGGGCCGCAGGAGACCACAAGGGATTTTCAGACTGTGCCTGACTGAGGAAGTTACTTGGAAGCAGAAGCACCTCACCCTCTGTTGTTGGCCAGTCCCCAGAAGGAGTCGTTGATGAGTTGAGCAAGAAAATGTCCTGGCTATCGAGTTACACTAGTGTTTAAAATGCAAACCACAACAAAATAGTTCAGAAGAAGAGCTCAGCTTTCCCTGCTGGGATGCTGAACTGGAGCTAGCAGGAGAAGGATGGGGAGCAGCAGCCAGTGTGGAACTGGTGTGAAGGAGAAGGGGAAATTGCTCACAATGGGAAGGAGACCTCGTGCTATGTTTCTCTCTTCTTGGCCTTTCTGCACTGCAGAATCCTGTTTTCCACCCAGCCATCAGCTGAAGCATGCACTAGCTTCTAGAGCACCTGGAGGGGTGGTCTTCTCCTGAGGCCATCCACCCCCCTGGCCACTGCATCCCAGAGTCCTGTCACAGCCTAGACATGGACAGGTAATGAGCAAAGATAGACATGTTGTGCAAAATGATAGCCAAGAACACTCATAGACCAAGTGGGGAGTGAAGAGTTAGGTAATTCATGTTGCCACATTGGCCTCTCCAGCACTCAACCACCTAAGCTGGCACAGCCAGGTGGAGGAGAACTGGCAAAGATGGATCAGCAGCTGCATCCATGCCTGGAGGTGCTTGTCCATTTGACCAATTAGAGACCCAAAACCATTACAAACTGGACCAAACTCCCCTAGCTAGAGAGCTTTACCAGGATTTCAAGCATTCCTGTTCTTTTCTCCCCCCCCAGTACAGCAAAATATTAAGAAAGCAGAGGCTCCTGCTGCCATCACCATGTCATTGCACCTCTCCTCCTGCCAGCACAAGCCCATGAGGAGTCACACTGTGTCCAAGGAAGGACACTCAGGTCACAGTGCCACTTGCATAGTGTGGAGGAAGAGCATGCAGCTGGTACAGCTCAACCCACCCAAGCATCAGCAGATGTGGTTAGTAGAAGCACAAGCACTCACCATCCTCTAGCACTTCCTCAGTAAGAGATCCAACATCCCATTGCCTGGGAAAACCTAGGACACCTGGGTTTGGCACTGTGCTCATGAGTTCAAGTTTAAGACAGAGCAGATGAGACAATATTTAGTTCACAGCTCACTACTTAAGCCATGGATGAAAGTCAATATTGACCTCCAGAGAGGCTGGAGCAGAGCCTGGATGTGCTGTTATTCCCCATGTGCTTGTTGGATGGCTGCAACTACTTCCCAGGGCCACGTACTCCAAGAAACAGCCACGTTCCAGCACCTCATTACACCTCAGGGGCAGTGCTGACTCCCTCACCTCCACCTGCTGCCCTGTGCCTTCAGAGACAAGAGCTTGAATCAAGCTAGGTAATGTCAGAGTCAAGATCAACACAATGAGAAAATCACACCCCAACCACCTCTGACAAAAACTCTGCTCTGGTGAGACCTCCTCTGGAA